>CM063506.1:121924373-121926873 GCA_032207245.1 Pardosa pseudoannulata | reverse complement strand
TGCTTGAAAGTTAAATATATTATTAGAAATATATTTATTTGAATATATTTAAAATTTCAAAGTAAAATTTTAATAACCTCAAAAGTTATAAAATGTTATTCGTTTTAAAAAGATGATTATTGAAAATGATTATTGGAAATGTTTATATACTTTGTATTTTATAAATTCAATTAAACATTTCTTGTCTTTAAAGAACACTTTTATTTTAAAACCCCTGATCCTCAACAACTAGACTCTTGTCCAGTTTTAACAGCTAACTAAAACTAATTCGAAATTCACTACCAGGAATCTGCATGGTACTTAATCGGCAATTAGTTGTAATCAATCGTCATATAACAACAGCAGATTGTTTATCAAACAAATCTGGGGATTTTTTAGAGCAGCCCTGTTGCACACACTTGCGATCGGCAATAAATTTTACTTGGCTGCAATCTCTGACAAAAGTCTTTTAAATTATGCAAGATGTATCGTTCCAAACTGAATGCTTTTAATGATTGATTGCAGATATTAAAGGTATTTCGTTAACGTCGTATTATTGCTACACATCGCAACTAATAACATTACAATCATCTCTTTGGGACCTTCAGTTTTTGCAGTGAAAATATTTTACGCATTTTAACATAAATTACATCCTCTTTATTATGAGAGGAAAATTTGCTACCTTTCAAACCTGATTTTGTAAGAAAAAAAAATGCTATTATAAGCGTGTTGATGAAAACAAACTAATACTGGATACTCTGCATTACGAAATCTTGAAATGACCTTCTGTTTTAAACATATTTATGCTAATATGGACGTTCTCAGTACAAATGTTTTCGTTTCAATCGGAAATGTTGCTTCGAGAGTTTGTTCGAGAATAATTATAAATGTGGAATTTTGTTGCTTAAAACACTTTACCGTAATAAATTAAGCGCATATCTTTAACAAGTATTGAGTTACACACAAAAAAAACTTTTCCTGAAAAAATTTTACAATTTTGAAATCATCAGATGGAATAGCGTAGTATTTATCATTTAAGGGCATATCATTTAAGGGGATCAGGGGTTTTAAAATAAAAATGTTCTTTAAAGACAAGAAATGTTTAATTGAACTTATAAAATACAAAGTATATAAACATTTCCAATAATCATATTCAATAATCATCTTTTTAAAACGAATAATATTTTATAACTTTTGAGGTTATTAAAATTTTACTTTGAAATTTTAAATATATTCAAATAAATATATTTCTAATAATATATTTAACTTTCAAGCAGATTTGTTGAAAACAAAATAAATTAGCTTTGAAGAAGCCCGCTGTCCTTTTAACACATTGTATGCGGGTGCGCTTCGCAGCTGAATTGTACCGGGAGCGAGCGTTTTGTACGTAAATTTAGTTATTCAGTTAAATCTCAATAGGTAAAAAATTATTTAATTTTTTAACCAACTTTTTGTATTTTATATTGAAATATAGAAACAAATATATACATATATACATATATATACATATACACATATATATACATATATACATATATATACATATACACATATATATGTTTATATATATATATATATATGTTTATATATATATATATATATATATATATATATATATAAATATGTTTATATATATATATATATATTTATATATATATATATATATATATATATATATATATATATATATATATATATGTATACATATAGTAAACCAAAAAACTTTATAACAATTGTTTTTCAATGCCTTAAAAAATTCTTCTAGAATAAAATTCTTCTGAACTTAAAACTATTTAATTTTTTCATTTGAAGTAATATACTCATATATATTAAATGAATATACCATATGATGAAAGAAATTTTACCTACAAGATAACTTTAGAAATGTTGAAACTAATTTTTTGTATCAAATGGACGCTAAATATATATACTTTATTCCGTAATCCTTAATTAGCATTACATTTTATTTTACAGTGGGATAAAAACTAAAAATAATTATTTTTCAATTTAAGTTTTTAGATCTTTTTATTTTAAAGTTTTAGATAACTTTAAACCTTAGTGTTTCCTGAATACAATAGGTATTTTACCTTCATTTTGATATTAATGTAGCTTCTACTATATATTTTCCAAAAGTTATCTTGTGTGTAGTTGAATTATATTTATTTAGTGCATATATTTTATTTGTAGAAATACATAAACTGAAATTACAAACTAAATAATTTTCTAAAGACAGAATTTTACTAAAATACGTGTAAACATTCTTTTGTAGAATGAGAAGAAATTACATGTATAAAAAAACTGTTACAATGAAGATTATTTTTGTCTCGAGAGAGTCTACCCCCCCCCCTATAACTAAGTTAATAATGCAGATATTATTAGGCGACAAATCTAAAATATTTTAATCATTCTAAATTCTAGGGTAAGGGATCATTTTTTATCGTTATTTTATTCTTATCTATACATTTAACCTTGACTATCAAATTACATATTATCGACATTTCTTCAATCGACTTAAAATTAT
>CM063506.1:121889373-121919373 GCA_032207245.1 Pardosa pseudoannulata | reverse complement strand
TTGATATTGATCTAAATTTAACCTTATGAAAATAGAAGCATTATAAACATTAACACATTTAAAACCAAATTATTGCTTTTCAACTATTTTTTGCAACACATTTGCATGAAACACGGGTGAACTCGTGCAAAAAGTGTTATCTTCTTACACAGTAATTTCCTAGTACCCCGATTCTCAAACTGAGTTCCGCGAGCGTATACCTTGAAGGCCACGGCAATAATCAAGAATTATGAAAACTTCATACAAACATCTTCATTCATAGCGTTAAATACTACTGAGTGTGTAATTTGCGCTGTTTTTCATTTTTACCTTCTTATTCAAAGCTTTTTAAAAGTGGCTGTAACGGGAATTTAGTCCGACAAGTGTGTCACGGCAGGAAAAAATTTGAGAACCGCTACCTTAATACATAGCTACGCATTCTGTCTCCTTCCTTAGTTTTTCGACCAGATTGCAAGTAGGTTTTCCATCTCTTTTCTCGTTAAAAGCCTTTGTCGTTTCTCCCTTGTTACACTCATTTGTAGTCGAAGCATTTATCCCGATTCTTCCCATTTATTATCCCTCATCCTCCATCATCTCGTTGACATCTTAACCGTGATATTAGAAACGAGAACGAGGCAGATTACCAACTAACTCCCCCGCCCTCTCCACTGGTTGATGATTTATTTAACTGGCGCCTCATATAGGTGGGAGGCGTTGCTCTCCCTCACTAGTGTGTCATTCACTTGATGGCCTAATAAAGGATTGCCGACACCCACAGGAATTGCATCCAAAGAACCCGGTGACCTTTTCTCGACAAAATTAGGCAAAATTGCTGATATTTTGTTGACATCTGCAGCCTAAAGAGCATCTTGCTTGTTAACCTGTTTTGACACAATTCGGACTGTCGGATTGATGAACGCCTTGCTGGATTCCAAACACAACTCAGAGGAAGATTGTCTTTTAGGGGAGGTTGCTGCGAAATGAGTGTTTCCTGAATTCTATTCTTGGAAGAAAATGTGATCTATCATCAGTGAACACGAAAGAGGCATTTATGTGTAATTAGACTATAACGTTTAAAAGAGCACAGATACGGCCCGATTTATAACTAGATTGGATCTTTGCATTTTAAATCCTAATTTGATCGGTATTTATGCTAATGTTTGTATTATTCATTATGTACACAAACTGCTCAATTAGCTGTGAGGTGTACTTTTTTTATAGACGGATTTAAAAATATTCTTGTATAACTCTGATATAAATGATGTCACACATTTTTTTTTCAATCTATTGGACCTCTTCCTCTCTTTAGTCACAAAATGTCACACTTCAACTTACCTTCTCCCCCCCCCCTTGTCAAATTTCATACAATATTACAACATATACTGCAGTTCAGGAAGAAAGTACTTATTTTGTAGGAAACAAGAGCAAAGGTTTACAACAAAAACATAATATACAATAGCATTAAAATAATCTTTTGTTGGGCATTTTAAAGTTGTGAAAGGGAGTAAAGAATTTCTGCTGATATCATATTCTCATCTTGGGTCTCTCATTCTGAATAGTTTTTAACGGAAAGAAAAAAAAGTGTAAGTAAAAAAAAAATCACATGAAAATTGATTTCGCCACAATTAAGAAAAACATATCTTCAAATCAAAATGTGTTGTATCATCAGTGAACACGAAAGAGACATTTATATATAATTAGACTATAACGTTTAAACGAACACATATACGGCCTGATTTATAACTAGATTTTATCTTTGCATTTTAAATTGTAATTTGATCGGTATTTATGCTAATGTTTGTATTATTCATTATGTACACAAACTGCTCAATTAGTTGTGAGGTGTACTGTTTTTATAGACGGATTTTAAAATATTCTTGTATAACTGTGATATAAAGGAAAGTTGCTGTCTTCTCAACTTCTTACACTAACACTATGGTTTGGTTTGGTTTGGAGTGCTACGGTATACTTTTTAAAACACGAGGGCTAATGAGACCGGGACCTACAGCTTAAAGCCGATTCCGAAAGGCTATGAACATCCATGCCACATGGGATTCGAACCCACGAATTCCTGTACCGAAGGCCAGAACCCTAACCAATCGGCCATCATTCGGCCACTGACACGATGAAAATTTGTTTGCTGTACCTAATACCCTAAAAACTGCGAATTTAGTTGTTAATGACATTTTTGTGAATTATTTGTTTTTGAAGGCAAAATCTAAGACATCATACAATGAATCCTAACTTTATGAGTATGAAAGCTAGGATAAAATAAATTTAAATTCGGATTCGGTTAGCTGAAATGAGGCAGACTAGAAGATGATATTATGCTACCCGATCGAGCATGATTAAATGCTAATTGGATTTTTTTTCAATGTCTAAATGTTTTAACTTAAAGTAGAAATCTTAATTTACCATAGATAAAAATGTTTAGTAGTTATTTATACTTGATTTTCAATAATAGACCACTTCAGAACAATATAAAAAAATGAAGAGACTGAGTATTTACAAGTGTGAACAGTTATTCTTAAATTTAAAATCGTGTCGATCCATACTCGACGTTGTACTTGCTTCAAAAAGAAAGATGATGTCGAGTCAGACTAGACATTGGATCACACAGAGTCAATCGCCTGAATGAAAGAGCACTTTAATAAACTTTGCAAAACTCTTCGAAGAATCGTTTGTGACGACCGTTAGGTACAAACTACAGAACGAATTTTCTTAGTTTAGGATAAAATATTGCTGAAGGGAAAAAATATCTTTCTAATTGCAAGGAAGAATAATGAGTTCGTTTAAATCATAGCAGTCATATTTTTGAAAGAGCCGAAATGACCACCATTACTGGACAATGTGGGAGATAAAAAGGGGTGAGGCGATATATTAAACGCTCCTTTTTTTTAGTGGAATGCTTGTTTTCTGCGATAAGTATGTGAATTTATGACTAGCGTATGAATTATTAACATTTTTGAAAATATTAGTGTCGTTTAAGCTTTTAACAGCACATTCTTTATATACTTCGAATTTTTTATACTAATTTTAAGCGGGAAATTAGCATGAAAAAGAAACGCTATCTTAAACTTTTACATTTGAGTGTAGATATTTAGAAAACGAAATGCTTAAAATTTTTAAATTTTTATTCCTCTAGGCATTAGTATTCTGTAAAATAGAAATTCCCCTTCCGACTTTAAAAGCATACTCCTTAAATACTTGCTTCCTATTTTCTCTCTCATTTTATTTAGTAAATTACACTAAAGAAAACTGTTTCCTTGGAAACGTATAAATTTGGTTTAGATAGTTAGGAGGAAGAATGATTTTAATTTTTTATACACAAAATCTATATAAAAGTAATATTCTGAATTCCAGTTATAGAAATACAACTGAATCTAAATATTTTGGTATTACTTGTAAACGCAAAATAAGACGTTGCAATTCTTTTCTTCAAATTTTCAATATATAATTCGTTTTATTCACTGATAGACCTGCATTCTCTATTCTAGCTTAAGGGTAGATTTTTCAAGAAAAAAATATATACGAAAAGGAGTTCAGTTCTGAACATTTCAATACAATCCGCTTAAAAAATTTCCAATTTTAAGAGCAGTTAAATAAAAAATTGTCAGCTGTTTACTGTAAAAAAATTTAACTTGCAAAACTTTAACTTAATCTCTCTCTCTCTCTCTCTTTTTTTTTTTGTTTTTTTTTTTGTGTGTGTGTGTGTGTTGCATACATGTTATCCCAAAAAGTTTTTAATATTTTTTCGTGACATTTGAGATTGTGTGCAATATAATTTTCATTTGATTGAACCTAAACTTTCTTGTATATTTCCAAAAATATGTTTTTTTTTCAATGATAAATTTTTAATTTTTAAGGAAAAATATTCATTTTTTCATTTATTTTATTTATTCATTTGTTTTTCACATACAAATTTAGTTTCAAAGTAATTTTGAGATAATGTGGTGTGTTTTAAAACAATAAGTTTGTCTTTAACTTATATTTTTAGTTGTCATGCGCGTTAGCCTTGATATCATTTTTGTTAACAACAAAGTGTCTCATATTTAAAAATTTCTAACAAAAATATTTTTATGTTTCAAAAATGAATGCGATATGTAAGTAAAGATAATTTGTTCTAACTACGTTAAAAAACTTACGTGTATCAAATTCGTAGTTTTCAATCTATAAAAAGTCAAAAATATTTTTTTTTAAAGAGTCGTATGATCCCTTAATGTAGAGGTCTCATTAGCCCTCGTGTGCAAAACAGTAGACCGTAGCACTCCAAACCAAACCAAACCCTTAATGTAGAAGAGTGTGTCTTTTGATTTGAGATAATGTTATTATTTCTTGACCAATATCGCTAAATCCCTTAATAATGAAACAGAATACTCAGTTCTTTACCCGGAGTAAAAGTAAAAGAGTGATAAGTAGTACAAGATACATTAATTGGTCATTGGCATCATAAAAGCACTATTAATTTGTCAAACCATTTAAATGGTGGTCAAGGAGTGAAAGTTGAGCGACTCCGTCTCTTTGAAATTAAGAAACCGATTACAGTTGGTTAGCCAAATTGCCCTCTTGTTCCGACACTTGTTTAAAAATAAATCAAATGTAATTTTTGCTGTCTCCACACCCACGTACGAACTTTAGTAGAACTGTCACGTGTGTGTGGTCTGCTCCTAGTTTTATGCTTTTCCACTTAACTCAGGAATAGTAGAACGCCACCCTAACACTGTGCTTTTGTTTTTAAATATCTATTTTCGTGTACACATTTCTTGGCCAGACTTAAATTGGTTTGATAATTTTTTACTGAAGTGTCTGTAGTGCTATTCAAAATGTAGTTAGTTTTCCTTTTTTCAAAATTTAGTTAAGTCCGCATTATTATAATTATAACCATTACTGAATGCGTCATTCCTCTACTTAATGCCTGTAATGATTTGCAACTAACTCTGATATGGCAAAAACTGAAGTATGTAACTTCTTTATTAAAACATATACTTCAAATATGCCTAAGGATTGAGACAGAGGAATAAGAACTTTGAGTGCTTCTTCCTCATCTTGCGATCTAAATAAGGCAGTGCTAGTCCATCTATGAGTGGCGACCACATTTGGAGTCATGGAAAATTAATTTGGGGTATTAAAGTGGAAGATTTGATTTCAAATACACCATTTAAAACATTGAGAATAAATATTGATATTTAAAATGTGAAAGAGACTACTTTATTTTTGGAACAATGATTTCAAAGTGATAAACTTTATCTCTTGGAAATCATTGTTCTAAAATGTAGTTTGATCTGAATATATTTGTTACTTCGATGCCTCAAGTAGGGTTGCACTTCTGAAGATTTCAACTATTACTAGTATAGGGTATTTTGTAACCTTAATCATTTGAAATAAAATATATATATATATATATATATATATATATATATATATATATATATATATATATATATATATATATATATATATATATATATACAGTTTCGTATGGCACGTTAAATCTTACTTTATTTGATTTATTATACTAAATTACTCTATACCTTAGAAATTTGGTAATCTCTGATCTCACATTTATCAAAATGTGGTATATATTATACTTCTTTTCATTAAGTGTCCTTTGATGGGACATCTTAGACTACTTAATTAAAAGAACCCTGAAGCTAAGTCTTTCCACCAAATTTCAATAATCATTACAATGGATCCCTGTGTAAACATTTGCGGTACCATATCCCAATTTTCTCCGTTTCAAACAGTCTTATTTTAGTTCTTAATGTCCCGTATGAAAATCTTATGTTCTCGAATTGTAATTATATTACCTATGAAATTCTTGCATATAAAAAATGAAAATATACAACACCTCCACCAGTTGAAATGTATTCCTCGTTTGTATTAGAATTATCATAATCTTCGCTACACTTCTAAAAAAATAATCGCCTTATTCAACTCTCATTAATCTTTACATGTTTCTCACCATTCTCGAATTTCAGCAACATCCACTTACCGTTCTGATAATCATCGAAAGCTTTGGAATGTTACGCAATTGTTTTTGCTTTTCGTTCTTAGTTGTCAGGATGAATTTGCTACCATTTCGTCCAGCCCCGGGCGTAATCGCAGTATGCATGTGGTCACAAGGTCGGCCTCTTATTCAGCTGTCAGGTAGGACCTTACTGTCCTAACAAGGCTGGGCTGGATGGCCTTCGAATGCACTCGAGAACATAGACTAATTTACTGCCAACGAAATTGGCCCACCTAGTTGAGGAAACTTTCCTGCCATCAGAATTCGTTTTGTTGTTTGCAGTCCAAATGAGTATTCCGGTTGCTGGGCGTAAGAGAATGAATACCATTATTACTATGTTTTTCTGAAAAGAAATAAAAATATATCACTTGACGTATGTCCTCAGAAAATGCTATTAAGTTTTCTTGTAACTGGTCAAATTAGGTATATTCCCTTACTTAGCAGTGACAGAAAAAAATGTTTTCTCAAAGTTATTAGAAGCAGAAACGTTTTTATCCCTATAGATGTATTTCATGCTATTAGCTTTGTATCTACGTAACTAGTATATTTATCTAAATAAATGTATACTTTAAATGGGAGGAGTTTTTGTTACTTAAGCGTGCACAATATATTATTTATTTTAACTCAATCAATGTTTTAGGAAAATCCTGCAAATTCTTTTTATGTACATTTGGGTGGTGTTTGGGTCACAAAAAAAGTGACTGCTAAATGAACATGAAATCCCACTGTAATTATGTTCATCAATCTTCATATTGACAATCTGTTACAATGACTATGCAAATTGAACTGATGTACATGGTTCTTTTCGCATTTAATTACGTACAACTCAAAGCAAAACCGTTTTTTCGGAATCTATAGTTATCTTCGACTATAAGTCTGAGGAAGGTGGATTGTTTGTCACATACGAGTAAACTGATAATAATTGATTGTAGTTGGACAGATTTTAACTTACCATAGACATCGGATATTTTGGATCGTGTTCCCTAATACCAGCTATGTTTTCTTTGACATAACTAAAAATTACTTTCCTAATATGCAACTAATTCCGGTGTCTCGATTATAGAATATTACAATCGAATATTACAATCACTTTTTGTAATATTCGATCGATTTTCATCTTAAAAATAAATTGTAAATTCTCGTGGGTATAATTTCATTTGCCAATTATATAAAATGTGATTTTACCAATTAACGCAAAACCAAAATTGAAAAATCTAATTGAATTGAGATTGACTACTTGCATTTCATACGTTTCTTACCTGATCTTGGCGTTAAAAGCAAAAATAATATATATTGTAATTAGCCTTATTGAATAGTAAAAATATTGACAATAGCCTACCAACTCCCCAACCAATTTCGAGTCAGTAAGTCCAGAATTCAGTTATCTTTACCATTAAAGAACTTTAATCATTTTTTGTAATATTCAATGATCGTATTTTCATCTTAAAAATAAATTGTAAAAGCTCGTGGAGATAATTTGGTCTACCAATTACATAAAATGGGAATTTACTAATTAAAGTAAAACCAAAATTGAAAAATCTAATTGAATTGAGATTGACTACTTGCATTTCATACGTTTCTTACCTGACCTTGGCTTTAAAAGCAAAAATAATATATATTACCCATTGCACCAAAGGAAAGTAATTTTACTGAATCATGCACTATGTCAAAGCAATAACTTCAGTTAGGTTTTTGCCCTTCCACGTAGTCAGAGTGGTTCTACATATTCTTGGAAAATTCTCTGCGGGAGCATTTCTTATTAGTTGTATTGCTTGTTAAGGATCGTTGCAGTCTACTTTTTCCTTCAGATTCAACTGAGGAATATGTAAGTTTGCTAAAAATATTAATACTTCTGGAAGCAAATAGCATCATCTGTGTTGAATTACTTGGTATATTTTTGGTTTTAACTTTACATAACTTTGAAATACATATATCATTTTCGTCACAAATTATATATTGTTATGAGACAATTAAAAATACAAAAAAAAATATGGTAATATTGCTTATTGACTGTCAATTTGAGTGGAAACGTTTGGTTACATTCTCTAGTCAGTTTGCTTGTAATTATTTCTAAAAGTAAAAGAAATTCATGACAGCTATTTTTTTTTAAATTTAGGCACACATAATTTATACATTTCCTTGGTATTGCATTACTCTACTCCCAATAAAGTTATCTATCCACCCATGATCATAGTTGCATCGAATTTGATCAACATATTTCACCGTTTGATCAATTAATATTTTTTAAGTATCTAAGAAAAATTATGGGGCGAGAAAGCTAACTTTATGGATTTTTTAATATAATCCTATTAATATGGACGCCATGTTTATGATTAAATAACGAAATCCATTTAAGATGCAAAAAAAGATAAAAATGATTAACATAATGGTTTATTTAAAAAATAAAAGTATTAAATGTTTTACTTCTAATTTCTAGTAATTACCTTATGCATTTAAATGATAATTTACAAAGCGATGCTTTCTCGACATAAAAATTGTACCGAAATTATGACATGGGAGGAGCTAACTTTATGATTTGGGGTCACCAATAAGAGCCATTTCGGGTCACTTCCGGTGTTAATCAAACCGCAAAAATCGTTGATCAAATCTGATCTAACGATGCTCTCTGGAATGACGTATCGTTTATGTTTTTACGATGATTTAAAAATAAGAGATTTGAAAAAAAAATTTCAATTTTACAACTCCTCTTCAACCTCCACTCAAAATACGTGTTCTGCAAAGATCGGTCGATTTACTTGAAAAATTGAAATAAAAAATAAGTATCTAACGTGTTCTGCAAAGATCGGTCGATTTACTTAAAAATTGGAAAAAGAATTTACCAAGTATCTAACGAGTTCTATTAAGATCGCTCTATTTACTTAGAAAATAAAGAAAAATTTATATAAAAATATACCATTCAAATTTAAAATGGTTAAACAGAAAACAGAAACTCAAAAGGCTGCTCGACTTCAAAAACGTCGTGAACAGTATAGAGCTAAACGAGAAAAAGAAACTATAATCTTAATCATAAAAATCACACTCAGTTTATTTAATTTGTGATTAAGTGAATGTTTCAGTCTATTTAGTATGAATGTTATGTGTTTCCTTTGTGTTTTCTTTGTTAATTCAATTAGATTTTAAATATTCAATTTTTGTAAAATTTTTCCTCAAAATGTTGTTTTTGTTTATGTATCAATTTGTTGAGTTACGATCCCCTCGCCAGATTTCAAACGCCACGCTGCAAGCACGCCAATTTCGCCAAATGTGGTTGAAGCACCAACAAGATCCATGATAAGAAACAGAAGAGTGGGCTAAGAAGAGGAGTTGAAAAAAACCATAAAGTTAGACCCCCGACAGTTTTTTTATGTATTTTTTTTTTAATTAACTGATCAAATGATGAAATATGTTGATCAAATCCACGATGATCAAAGTATATTTTGAATTTTAATTTCTGTTGTGAAGGAAGGCTAACTTTATGAGGGTTACTGCTCTGTTATATTTTATTACATAGTTTATGTAATATAAAAGACGTTATTTGAAAAACTCATTGCAGTTAATTTTCACTGAGACATTGCATTGAGCTTAAGGAAATGATTTAACATTCGTTGCAACAAATGTAATCAGTGACCTTTAGAAAATATTGCCGCATAAAGAAGCTTAGCCAACGAGCTAAGTGGCCGAATGGTCAAAGCACGCGATCCAGACCCGAAGATTGTGGGTTCGATCCTTGCCATGGCTGTTTATCCAAAGTACGGATTTTTAATTTAAAAATGTTATTTATTGTTTCCTTATGTTCTTGAACTTTCTAGATCTTTCTTTAATATGTAAATTATTTATTTCTCGAATATTCTGTTCGGGTATAAAAGCTGATACCCACTAGTTGTAGGCAACTTCTCGATCTTGTAAAGTTGCGAGTTGCTACTTAGCTTCAATAAATTCTTCTGTCATGTTAAACTGTGTGTTCATTCGAATCTTCGTGACAATATTTTAATTTTGATTTGGTTCGTGATTGTTGCTGGCTGAATTTACAGTCCTATCCCTATACCAAAACCTGGCTCCTCGCGATAGACCATCTGAACCACTTTGCTTGAGAAGATGCAGAGACAGTGTCGACTACCATCGGCAATCGTCGCCTGCAAGTGGACGAAAAATGGATTACGATAAGTCTCGAGAGGTCGCGTCTGTCGGCTCGTTGTGTGAGGTCCCAGGCACGACATATCGCTTCCAAATCGTGAAACTCAAGAGCTCCCCTCCCATTAGTTTGGAACAAGTCATTCATTCTCAGAACGCTGTATTTTATTTATTAATGACGAATCTTTTCCTCTCTGCCTTTCTCTCTGTTCTTTGCTGGAGAATCTACTGTTATCTTGTAATCAGAAGAAAGTAGATCGTTTGTCACTATACGAATAGATTGGTAATAATTACTTGTAATTGGCCAGCTGTTGATTTTCCATAGACATCGGATGTTTTGGGTCGTGTTCCCTATTCCCTAGTTCTGATATCTGGATGAATCAAATAAAAGAGGACATAAAATTTAAATCAAAATGTAGTGTGCTGTTAAATTTTTCGAAGAAATATACATTATAAGTAAATTGCTTTTCTTTGGGGGATTTTATTTTAAAATTTTACTTTCACACCTCCTTCTTCGTATTGAATTACCTTTATATGCAATTAATTTATAAATTTATGATTATTACTTACCTTAACGAAGTACTTGGGATGCTGGGATCCGGAAGTTGTATAGTTACATAAAAGAAAATAAAAGTAAAGAGAAAAATTAAAGGGAGCTATAACTTTTCTTCAGTCTTTAGTTGTTGGTTTTGGCGCGCTACGGTCTACTTTTTGCAACACGAAGGCTAATGAGACCGGGACCTACTACTTAAAGCCTATTCCGAATGGCTCCGAACATCCATGCCACTGTGGGATTCGAACCCACGAACTCCGGTTCCGAAGGCCAGCACCCTAACCATTCGGCCATCGTTCGGCCTTCCGTCTTTAGGCAAAGAAAAAAAAAGAAATAAAGTTATTTGATTTCAAAAAGAAAGATAAACTTGCTGCAGTTATTCGTACGTCGGTGTATAGTCACTTTGTAGTGTATTTCTCTTTTGGCATAACCTGATAATTAAGATTTTTTTGCTTCTTAATGCGTTAAATGAAACAGGAATTTCAAACGAAGAATTGCTGTTTCAAAAGATGATCCTGTGGCACATTGGAAAATTTAAGTCTGCTTTATTTATAAGTAAAATGAACGTTTTTTAATCTAAAGGTCACGACACACCTAAGATTCTAAACACACCAACCATAGAGTATTTTCAAAATCTTTGCAAGTAACCAGTGTTGAAAGACAAGTATGACGCATATCAAATTAGTCATCATTTTGATAAGATATACTTAATCATGGTTCAGTATCTTTCAGTTGTTAGCATTATAAACAACTGTAACCAGAGTAGATGTAAGCCGTCATGCAATTCGTTGTTGTTAGCTGCAAGCTTAAGAACCATAAACATTGACATTAAGCCTTATAAACAGTAGTAATAGAATTAATCGAAAATATTCCCAACGGTAGCATAGGGAAAATATTACTATGTTCAAAGACATTAACCTTGAATTCCAACATTTACTTAGCAATATAGATGTAGTTAATTACCTCTAAATTCTTCCTAAATCCGTATATCCAGAGATAAACTGGGACTTTCGAATGAGGGAAGTAAATTCAGACAAAAAATTCAAATAGCTTTTTAATGCAATCTTAAGCTAATTCTCTATAATAAATATACACGAAAAAATGTTTGAAAATCCCTTTATTTTTACAAAATTTGCATCTAAAATCGCCAAAATTAAGAAAAGGACAAATATTATTTATATGCATGAACTAGTGCTAATATCAAATGTTCGCACGTGGCGTACATTAAATATTACACTCACGTTCACATAACGATTAAATGTCTAGCCATTTATAAATTCATCTATGTTTGTTAAAATTGTTTGTAAACTGATAATATATACGTTAGTATGACAAGAGTGTATGTACGCTTAATTTTGACGTAATAGAGGGGCGTCATCGAATCGCTGTTTGAAAAAGTGAGACTAAAAGTTGAAAAATTATGGATTATTACATCAATTAATTTTTAAAAGAGTGGATGTATTTTTTTCTGTAAAGGGAATGGCGGGCGAAAAAAATATTGAGAACTCCTCTTAGGATGAGTTATACAGGGTTGCTTTTTTTTCTTAGATGTTCGTATTAATTTGATATTATACTTGAGTATTTCAGTACTTAAAGACGACACTTGTTCTAGATGTCAAAGTAACACACCCCGTTCAATGAAGAAAGAGCTACTTGTAAATGGCATGTGGGTGGTTTGCTTTTAACTCTATGCAGAAATGAACCACCTTCTCTTGTCTCTCACACCCTCACAAAACAAATAGTTCAAGAGAGGAAGATAAATGAGATGATAAACTTGTCTTGGAAACTTTTTTTTTCGAGTACAAGTGATTTGTTGATTGCCTTCTGATAGATTTTCCAAGAAGCTTTTTTTTTCTTATCTGTGATACTTAGATATTGCCATGTTAATGTTCTAGATTAACGCTTACCTTGTACTGCATAGAATTCGTAAAAAGGATATTAATAAGGCATACCCTATATAATAATAGCCCAAGTTATCTGCCCGCCTGTCCTCGAATTTATGAAGCGGTTGTACCTGGAATGAATAGAGGCATCCATATTGGATTCTTGATGAGTTAGGGTTAGCAACGTTCGAAACCTACCCCTTCCCCCTTTTTCTAGCATTTAATGCCATTATTTCAAACCCTATTTTCCCAGGCTAAGAGTAAGAGATTAAATTTATCACTTTGTCACATAAAAAATAGGTAAAAATAACATTTTTTCTAGCATTATGACGTCATTCATTTAACCATCTCATTTAATCATTTCTTATTTTAAATTATTTAAATATCGTCTGCATTATTTTCATAACTTTTATTGCTGAACTTAGATATTACGTAAATAATTTTCTTTTATAGTTGGCTTAAATAATAAATTAGGTAACATATGCGATAATTTTAAATTTAATCATCGATTACTTTTTGTTGCAATGAAAATTTTATCACCGGTATTAACAACAAATTCTATCTGCCTCCACGGTGTAGTGGAAATGATAGTTTCATTCCTTTACTTCCATTAATTACTGTGGCAAGAAAAATTGGGAAGAAGTTAATGATAATTTCGACGTAGCTAAGAAAACTTTGAATTATATTTCTAAATGAATTCATCGTGATTCTAAACTGCATTCACAGTATCGGGAGAGTTTAGAAGACAAATTATTAAACAAATTATTGAGTGTGTACCAGATAATTCTCAGTCAAAAAACAACCCTTTTTTACCAGCCTCATAGGGTACTTTACAATTCTGGAAAATTAAAAATTTTACAGATCCCGTCGTATGATGGGCTATATTGTAGTTAATATGATAATTGTAAGCGTAATATTTCTACATTTTATTAACCCTCCGAGTGGAACACATCTAGGAAAAAAATACGCTAAAATTTTACTGTGTCAGTGGCCAAAGCTTTCAATAATTTTTTCCTTCACCCTTTGTCGACAAGAATGGAATACGGGAAACCCACCCTCGTTACTGTCGTTTTACTTGTTATATATAGATATATAAATAGATATTATAGATTGTTAATTTTTAATACGCCTAAAGCTCGTCAAGTATGGAATATTATCCCATAAGAAATAATGGATTCTAAAAGTACAAATAAAAATATTCTTTGGGAGACTTATTTATATTTTTTACGAAAGTCATTCAAGATATTTAAGTGGTGCAATTAGAGATGCATCTGTTACCTCAAACGAAATACTTCGAAATAGAGATTTTCAAAGCCATGAAAAGCTGTCAGCGTCTTTGCGCCTCAGGGGGTAGTGGTGCAACCCTCAAGAAATGTCAGTGAAGGAGAGGGCCAGTTCCTAAACAATCGACCCTCCTACCTCAAAACTGACTGCCAAAGCACTGCCAAAAATGTACATTACATCCATTTTCGGAGCGTTTTTGGAGGTCGAAAATTGTACATTTTAAAGTCATCATCGGGTCGGCGGAATTGTACGTGCGAACCGCTTAGAGGGTTAAATGTGACTACAATTGATATATAATACAATATATACAGTTTTTTTCTTTTAACATCTTTTTCCGAATAAATAAAAAATAATTTATGACTTATTTCAGTTTTTGTCTATTGTCTTTATTCTTACCAACAGTATACTCTCATGAAACAAGCTGTTCAGTGACATTTTTCACTCAGTTTATTCTTTGTACACATGTACGAAACAAAATTGGGATTGCTAAATATATGTTATACCTTTATAGGAGAATAATCAAAATGCAAAGTCATCACATTTTTGAAAGGGGTCAGCGGGCCCTAGTCTGCTTATTCCTTCTCTAGAATACATTCGATTTCCACTGGCCATTAAATTAGTTTTAAGTTAAGCAATAAAATTTTAAATCCGATATGCTTGAAATGCCCGAAATCTTCTGAGGTCCACTAATCTGCATATGCTCTGACATTATATTCAGAAAAATTAGGTTTTTCTTATTTGGTAGTTCTAATTAGTAGGGCATTTATAGAAATACAGATAATTATAAGTATAAATTAAATTCATTCCTTGTTGCCAAAATTAAGATGATTTTAAAATCAGTTGATTTTAATTTTCAGAATGCGGCACATTAATACTGTGTGTATTTATAAGTCTCTTCCCCCCCAAAAAAATAAAATAAAATAAAATAAAATAAAAATAAAGAGAAAAAAAGTTTCTAGAAAAATCTATTTCTGAAAATCAAAAAGAAGTTTTTAAAACATCTTCCGCTTCAAATAAAAAAATATAAATGAATTTTGAAGATAATTAGGAAGTTTTATATATTTTCTCCCCATTTTTTCTTTTTTTGTCGACAAATCTTTTTTTCTACCGAAGATCAGTAATAATATGTTAAGTGACTCATTAGCCCTCGCGTTGCAAAAAGTAGACCGTAGCACTCCAAACCAACCGAAGATCAGTAATAATATGTTAAGTGATTTTCTTTTTTAAAGCAATATGTTAAAATTTAAATTTATGTATTCAGATTAAGAAATTTAATTTCTGTTTTCTAGATAACCAACACACACATTGATATATGAGTGTTTGCATTTTATACAGAACACACTTATATTTGCAACTCTATAATAAGGTGATATTTGTTAAAATATATTAATATATTGATATTTGGTAAACGGTAAATCACAATATTAAAAATCAGATATTACCCAGCTCGAGTTTTGGCATCCAGAAATTAACCTTAGTATAGTTTTTCTTTTAAATTAATAGCGTATATTTTTTTTTCAGAAAATATTGTAGGATACTGAGAAATTTTTTTCTTACTTAGAATCACTCATGAAACACACGAACAACTGAGGATATACATGCATATTTTTTTTTGTAGTGTTAAGGTTTGTGGAGCAAAATAACCGCTTCCGATTTCATAATTTTTTAAAGCTGTATTAACCTCTGTCTATGAGTCAGCTCTAGCTTATCCGTAAGAGACCAGTTTTATTGAGGAACTGAGAGTGCAGCTTAACTCGATCAGCACCCTATTTGCTTTTCTCGTCAAAACGAGGTGTGGCAGGGCTTCTTTGAACATCCGGCCACTCGAAAGGGAGTCGAGATGAAGCCCCTACAGAAGTGTCTATGCTGGGCGGTCTGGCGATATGTGCGTGCTGGCACCCATAAATCATTCCCTGCTTGTGAGAAAAGTGCGTTACGCCTCGCCACAGATCTGCTTAGTGCACGACCAAGGTGGAGGAAGGGGGTTGTATGCAAAGTAAATTTGCAGCATATTCGCTTCTGCCGATGAATGCTTGTAATTTTTTACTGGTGACCTGGGATAAATTTGTGCTTAAAAACTTATTTTATTTTCATTTTATTAGAATCTGCCTAATACCTACTACTTGTTTGGCATCTGCTTCTTCTTGAAAATTGAATTATTGTATATTATGAATTGAAACACAAAGTTGGGGTAAAAAACAGACCTATAATTTTGCAGCAATAGCAGTTGAACAACCTACTGCTGAAAGAGGGATATAAATAGATCTGAAAATTATGATATTCATTTGTCCGTCTGCATGGATAATAAAATTAATAGTTCTCAATGTGTGGGCCAACCCTTTGATTCCCTTTTTGACTCAGCAGTATCTACAATTCGTCTTGCCCTTGTTAAAGCAATTATACATCAGGTTTGAATTTATTGTTGGGGAAAGTGAGATGTTTTGTGCTTCGCTAGATGTTCAGTATATCGCGGCAATCTTAATTTTTCTCTTTTTTACTGGTAGTTTTAAATGTTTCTTCATGGCCTAGAGAAAGATCTGTAACTGGCCATGACTGCTTTTCCAAGCATCCTTTTCAAATCAATTTCCACTGAAGTCCTCTGTGCCAATTTTGCAACCTTATGAAAAATTCATGTCATCCATTTGAGTTTCTGCCCTGCTCTTGACTTGGGACATCTACGGCAAAAATATTGAAGGCTTGGAACAAGATTGCTGTCTCTAGTGTAAACTTATTTTATTGTTCTTCATTTATTATTCTGATCTGCGCTAGACTCAAAACATCTACGACAAAAATATTGAAGGCTTGGTACAAGATTGCTGTCTCTAGTCTAAACTTATTTTATTGTTCTTCGTTTATTATTCTGACCTGCGCTAGACTCAAAACATCTACGGCAAAAATATTGAAGGCTTGGAACAAGATTGCTGTCTCTAGTGTAAACTTATTTTATTGTTCTTCGTTTATTATTCTGACCTGCGCTAGACTCAAAACATCTACGGCAAAAATATTGAAGGCTTGGAACAAGATTGCTGTCTCTAGTGTAAACTTATTTTATTGTTCTTCGTTTATTATTCTGCCCTGCGCTAGACTCAAAATGTCTACGGCAAAAATATTGAAGGCTTGGAACAAGATTGCTGTCTCTAGTCTAAACTTATTTTATTGTTCTTCGTTTATTATTCTGACCTGCGCTAGACTCAAAACATCTACGGCAAAAATATTGAAGGCTTGGAACAAGATTGCTGTCTCTAGTGTAAACTTATTTTATTGTTCTTCGTTTATTATTCTGCCCTGCGCTAGACTCAAAATGTCTACGGCAAAAATATTGAAGGCTTGGAACAAGATTGCTGTCTCTAGTGTAAACTTATTTTATTGTTCTTCGTTTATTATTTGCTATTATTTTGTTGCTGGCTTTAAATCTGCCATTATAATTTTTAAAAAATGTCTTTCCACTGCGACTTCTTCTTTCTGTTAATTTTTTAGACCAGGTTAAACTGAGTTAATTGACCTCCATGCTGTACATTCAAATTGAATCAATGAATATTTAGTATTTAATTAGGTCATATTAGTAGTGTAAGGATATGTGGGGTTTATATACCCCGTAAGGGTTTTTGCCAAGTACACATATATGTAAGGGTTGCTGTATTAATTGTGAGGTATGAGTTGATAAATGAGAAATTCCCTCACTCCCATGGAAACTTTTTTGCAACGCCTATGTCACATAATGTATTGGTAAATAAGAATGATGCATTGATAGGAAAAAAAATCGTCTCATTGCAAGAGTAGTGTCACTCTCGATTTCGACTTGTTACGCGGTTACTATAAAACCAGCAATCTTACCTCTGAAATCCATAGTTAAAATAGTTCTTTATAAGAAAGGTACGTTGAAGAGTGTCAGTAGAATATAATTAAAAGTAAACATAACAGCTGTGTTACTATATTTTAAGAGTGAAAAGCTCGCGTTTTTCCCGTTAACACATTGTATGCGGGTCACGTACTAGTACGTTTTCTGACGACTAATACTTGAGCGCGGGTCACGTACTAGTACGGGTTAGTGTAACAACATGATTTGTTTGTGAGTACAAAAATAACGGTATATACAGGAAAATGAAGCCGAATGTTCTTGTCTACTACACAGATTCTGGAAAAATTTAGACAAATAAAAACTAGTTTTTACGTTATTGGTTTTATGATTGCTCTTTTCATTTTTTATAATGTAAAAATGTTTATATATAACATAATTCGAAAAAATTAAAACTATATACTACTATTTCTATTTGATTTTTCATATTTACGATACTATTATAAATTTATCCACTAAAAAATATATTTTTGTTTACAAAAATCTTATGGTTGTTATTTATATATTTGTTTATATATTTCAATATAAAATACGAAAAGTTGGTTAAAAAATGAAATAATTTTCGATCTATTGAGATTTAACTGAATAACTAAATTGACTCGCAAAACGCCCGCTCCCGGTACAATTCCGCTGCGAAATGTACCCGCACACAATGTGTTAATTGTGCATATATGGTGGAAAGATTCGACAATGTGAGAAGCTACACCGGTATTACATCGCAGTTACTTAACTTTGCTCTATACAAAATTGCATTCATAACTTCTACATATATAAGATTAACTGACTTTCAAATTGTACATTCCCTGTTCAGAAAATTTTCATGGGTATTCATCGAGGGAGTTAATATTATAATGACTTTACTCAGTAAGGTTGGAAATTCGAAGTACATTTTTTTTCTTCTACATATTCTACTTCGATGTATTACTGACTAAGTATCTTCTGTCATCTTCAGGGTTACATGCGAGGAAAATGTTGTATTACGAGGATTTACCCTCGAAGGACGAATATTTTTTATTTACATATGTTTTTCCTTTCACTTTCCATCGTTACATTCTCTTTGCCTTCAATGTCTGGACTGTCAATCAGCATTACGAAGAAGTTTCCATCGTAAACAAAAGCTACTCTAGATTTTTCGGAATGAATGGCGGATGCGTTCGAATTCTCCGTTACCCTTCAGTTCCCGATGCTTTGTCTCAACTAATCCTGAAATGCTAGGCAATAAAATTGAAATGAAGTCTTTCGAATTATTCTGTTTTGAAATATGGCTTTGGTATTAATTTTCCTGTCTGTCGCGTACGTATTTGGCCTTGAAAAACAAATAAGTTCCCAATCCCTCATTTGAAATTATCTAGCCTAAATAATTAAAAGATTTAACAGGGACAATCGGGGAAAAACGTTGGTATCCCGTTGAATCACTGTGGAAAGGTAAATTGTGCCCAATCAATGGAAAGGAGATATAAAGCTTATAGGGTACTGCAATTAACATCATACAAAAGAAATAAGTCGGGCGAGAATGATTTTTTAAATGCATACTTGGTAAAGGAGTAGCTTCAAAAGATTTTATAGTAACACAAACCTTCCAACTAATGACCGTAATAAGTACGGATTATCCATAGTCATTACGGAAAATACAAAGTGATTACTAAAATACCGATCAGTGCTAAAAAATACGAATTTTATCATTTTTGCGACGTTTAGCGGTCATTTCGACCCAAAATGAGCATAACAACAAAATCACAAATTTTTATTTTCTAATGTACATTTTACTATAAAATGTAATTTTGAATATCTTGGATAACTCATAAATTGTAATAGGGTCAATTCGTTTTGTTGTAGTTTTTTAGAATGTGTGTAAATATATTTGCTTACTATTTAAAAAATCCGAAGTTGTTTCTTTTTGCAATGTAAATACCAGTTAACTATTACTCTATGATTAAATTGTTCTCTTCTATTTCCCAAGATACCTTCTAAATCTTCATTCGTATTTTTTAAGGTAAAGTTTCTAGAATTTCAGCTAATAATATATAAAATTGTATAGATTATTATGGTGATTTGCGGTTGTTAAAATGATTTTGTTAATGTGTATTTGATTCATTTATATTAAGAAAATAACGTATTCATGTTTAGTTATAAATTAAGATAATAATAAATCCTAGTTTAGATAATAATAAATTTATCATTTCTCATGTATATACATCGTGACAATATTTATACCTGCAAGATGTAACACCAATAAATGCTACAAATTGGTTAGTAATTAATGTTAGAGAATATGGGTATGACTCCATGACTTGAATCGGGGTATTAAAATAATAAACGATCAAATCTCATAAATAATACATTCACAAAAATATAAAGAATGGGAGGAAATAAAAATCCCTCTTTCTTAAAACAAGCAATTTTCGTAACATCCTATGGTTTTCAAGTGCTTCGAAATTATATGATTGCATGTTCCACTGGTTTACATTAGTTATACTTGAATTTTAGTTTAACTTCCTTCCGATAGACATTAGCTCTTCCCTATACAATTTTTACCAGAAAAAGCACGAGACTAATGCAATTTAACACTATTTATCATTATTTTTATTATATCCTTCACAAAGTTGATTTTAATAAAAAAAATAACTATTATTTTTCGCATCATTCATTATTACAGTGTCACTGGGACATGCGTGTTTTACTAAAATTGCCAACGGGTTACATACGTGATACTGATTCCATCTTCGCTTAGAGATTAATTTTGATTTCTTTTTCAGTTTATTATCAATATTTGTATTTTATCTAATTTATTAAAAGTTCGTATTTTATTTTTGTTCCAAAAAGAAAGTGGTGGTGAATGAGTTAAAGAGAAACTCCTTTTAATACCGTATTTTACATATTATCAAGCTAAAGATAAATGAATATGCTTTGACCTTTATTTTGATTAAATTTGTTTTCTTCCTCTGTCAGAATAATAGTTACACAGTCTAAAATCAGTTTACGAGTAAATGGGGAAGACGAAATTGAAATTTTACATGTTCGTATTTAACTAAATGCGTCTCCCGATTATTTAACTTTCAATAGATCTGTGATGGATTGAGAAGTTGTGAGTGATGATTACTAGTTACATGCGGATCAGTGATTACGTTCTTATCTGTAACGTGGAGAATTCATTTAACAAATGGTAGGCCGTACCTTTTGTCCTTCGCCGTGTTATTTCGTTCAATCATTCTCTCTCCCTACTGCATTCCACGCGTAATGAATGCCTGTCCCCCAAGTCGGCGTAACCCGATCTCTCGTAATCGATGAATGAGGTAGATAGTAGTAGGGGCTAGCTGAGGTTACGTGTTTTCGCGCGGCCTTTTGTTTTTTTTTCTCTTTTCTACTTTCCAGCTGGCAGCACCTTCCGTTGTTGTATCACCATCTCCTCTCGTTAATCGAGTGGCCTTTGATGTCTGCCCGACGAGGTT
This sequence comes from Pardosa pseudoannulata, assembly GCA_032207245.1. Lineage (NCBI taxonomy): Eukaryota > Metazoa > Arthropoda > Arachnida > Araneae > Lycosidae > Pardosa > Pardosa pseudoannulata. The sequence continues at coordinate 121,898,231 of CM063506.1, read as the reverse complement.
TCGCCTCCGTAATGAATTATCGACTCTGACAATGATGTTCAAACAACGCGTCGGAGGTTTCTCCTCGATCCCCTCCGAGGTCGAGATCTACTCTCTTATTTCATTGTTTGAAGAGTTTCGACACCAATTGTTTTATGCAAGCCTTCGGTATTGTAATAAAATGGGCTGTCTTTGGTCGGCGTTCACCCTATCTAATTTTCATTGATTTGTTTCCTCTTTCGCTTTCAATGCAATTCAGAAATGTTCCATTCATGCATGCGCTTGGCACGCGTATATGGCCGAGTATGTGACCCTAGAAGCATTAACTTTGGCTAAATTTATGCGGTATTCGTAACTCACGTGTACGATATGCATTTGATTAAATGAACTTAAACCAGTTGTTAACGCGTAAAGTTAGATCTATGAAGTGCCGGGTTCGAACACAACCAGCGTCCAAACTATTTCTCTGTATACCCATAGAATATGCAGGATAGGTCTATGGTTCTCGATGTCCTCGTACCTCTTTCTCCGCCTCGAGGAGGGGAAAAAGGTACGATATTAGGAGCAAACATTTCCCCCTGAAGATGTTAAAAATTGAGAAAAATCTTTAGCACAAATACCTTACGCTCATCAGGGTAAACGACTTGTGAATTATCAAAAGTTATCAAAAGTATAAACAAATGCAATCTGATAGATCCTTGTCTTTAAATATTAGTTTCTCTCTGTCAGTGTATTAATATCTGGGATATGCGGCATTCGTAACTCAGTATACAGTATACATCTGATAGTTGGTTGTTTGGTTGTCGTGTCATGAGCGGACACTCTAAGTGACATCATCTGTGCCTCACGCAGCCTTAGATATCTGGAGGCAATTGTTTGCATAGTGATCCTCTTGAGGACAATCTCTGATCTGCTGCATTGCTTCCATTATGGCAGGCCGAACGATGGCCGATTGGTAGAGCGCTGCTCTTCGGAACCGGAGTTCGCGGGTTCGAATCCCGCTGATGGCATGGATGTTTGTAGCCGTTCGGAATCGGCTTTAAACTGTAGGTCCCGGTCTCATTAGCCCTCGTGTGCAAAACAGTAGACCGTAGCGCTCCAAACCAAACCAAACCAAACCATTCCATTATGGCAGGGCAAGGGTTATATATAGTCTGGTCCAAGCTCTGTTTTGGGACAATTTTTACTAAGAGTGTAGGTCTTTGTTCCATCTAGTCCAATCTTTATCCCACTAAAAGGATGATTTCTCAGTCTTGACATTTTTTTGTAATTTTTGTCCTGATGCTTTCTTCACAGATCTGATATTTCAGCCCAGTAGTCACAATTCTGAATTCAGTTGTATGGTTTCTTTGGCCAAGGTGCCTACAGCCTCGTTGCAAATTATAGCTACGTGTGCTGGTATCCACTGCAGAATGCAATGTTTATTCTGTTGATCAATATGGTCAAAGACATTATGTGTATTATGTGTCTGTCTTGAGAGGCCTGAAGGGCGGCTCTGGAGCTAATGAAGATTATTACTATTCCTTCCGTCTTCTCTGTATTTTCAAACTTGATATAAATATTTAGAGCCTCATGGAAGGCAAAAAGCTCACAGGTAATTTGATTAAAGAGGTATAAAACAATAATTATCAAACTATGTTCCACGAAACTCCGGGATACAGAGGTACCTCTGTGGAGACTTCCGTGGGTCAAAATAACATTTTAAAAAATTATAAAACATTTAAATTAGATAAACTAGTGTTTCTTATACTTAACAAGGTGCAATTTCAATATCTTAGGTTGAAATCATGCACAATACACATAATTTTTTTCTCGCAACTATAAACATCTTAATGTTATTTGGAATAACGTATTTAAGTGAAAAAATTTTCTCAACGTATGTGGTACCAAATTCAAAGTATAGAAACAAATTAAATGCAAAATGTGAAATGAGGCTGAATCAGTAGAGCTAGACCTCAATAATTTGTGTGAAAAAAGACAATGCATGCACATCCCAGTCACTAAATTCAGTGCAAGTGTAGGTGACATCTGAACGCCGAGTTAACGCTATTAAGTCATAAATAACATCAAGTTTAAGTTTATTAATAAAAAACATAAATCTAATTTTTCCCTTAATACCATTGACTAATGGCGATACTTTATTAAATAGCAGTAAAACTGGTCTAAAATTATTTTTTCATACTTTATCGTCATCACTCAACGAGTGAACTCGTCACTAACCTAAAGGATGCATCGTGGCGAAGAACATCGTTTTAACTACTGGATAACGGTTTGCCCTATGTAGATTTATGTATTTAATTTCCTTATAGCAACAGTTATGTGTTTGTAGATGACCAACACGAAAAATGTATGATTTTATTTTATCGTTTATGTTTGGTTTATTGTTAATTCAATGTTTCTTATAGCTTCTTTGTCTATATATGATGGTTAAAATTATTTTTGTTTTCTTTCACAGGCGAACAAAGAACTATACGACTTATTCGAAGATCTCCGAGATGGGCTTAACCTTATTTCTTTGCTCGAAGTATTATCGAACGAAATACTGGTATGTTAACGCACTTTTAAGTATTCTTTTGTTATTTTTAATAAAACTTTAATAAGGCTTAAGGTGGCATGATATCCTTTCAATTTTTTTTTAAATTTTAAGCATACAGTAAATATTTTCACAATCAGGATTGTATCTGTTAGAACTTAAACTGAATAAACTTTTTAAGATATTCACAGCGAAGATTTTATTTATATTTTTTTTTACAAAGTTAGCAATAAAATAATCAGCAATAAGATTTCAAAGAGGCTTTTACGCTTCCCTGGCTAAGAAACATTATCAAGCTGTTTTTAAGATAAGATAGTGAAACGATTTTCCAACCACGTTTTGCATAGTTTTAATAACTCTTTTCTTGCATATATGTCTTAAATCAATGGACTGGATAAGTATAGTAACAAACAGTATATTTATTTAAACCTGAGTGTTTTGCATAGAAAACTGAAGATCAGTGAACGGGATTTCACACGTGGAACTATCATTAACCAAGCAAGAAAAACTGCAAGATTTTTTTTTTTCATTTTTGAATTTAGGTTATAAGAGATATTAATTTATAGCAATAAAATCGCTTTTGTATAGGAAGTTTGAGAAAAATAATCCGGCTTAGAAGGATTTAATGTCGTATATTTTTTATCGTAAATTACAATATAATCTAAAATACGCAATATAATCTAAATCAGGTAGTCCACCTTTTATATCTCTTACCCACTGTTTTTTATTTTTTGTATTTCTGTTAGTAGTAAAATTTTCTTACTACCCACTAGTTCCACAAAAATGGCGATTTATAAAGTAGGATGAAACGTATAAAATTTACTAAGCAGAGTTGAAATTTATTAAGCAGAGTTAAAGAAAAGTAAAGCATATGATAATAATAATTTAGCTTAACTTGTGTAACGTGAACTAAAATTATTCGCAGGCAATACCAATTTTCTAGTATATGGTAATATTTATAATTTTGTCATTTGGATCGATATTTTAGGATTTTTCGGACCTTGTTAATAATTTTAATTTTTCGACAAGTACATGGATTTTAATCCTGATGAATAGCTATAACTATTGTCAATCTTCACTTTACAACACTGTGTTTACAGCTGATATCAAATAAATCTTTTATCAAAAAGTTTTTTATTTTTTATTTATAAATGGTATCGCAAGACATATAAAATTTGCAGCTGATGAGGAATTAAAACCAGCTTTAATATTGAAACCTGCTTAAAATTCATATTTCTTTTACTATGAGAAGTTCGTAGTAATTTAGATTTAAGATATTCAGCAATATATATTCGGTCGAAATGATTCGGGCAGTGATGGAATTTTTTTTTAAGTGCTTCAGTACTAGACAAAACCACTATGAAAGCTGGAGCACCCACTAGTGGGGTGTTTGAAACCAGATTGACTTCCTACTTAAATCATATATAAGTTTTAGAACTAAAACTAAATTTTATGTGGGAGATTCTCAATTACCCAGACCGAAGACTGGGCGTAAAATAAGTACATAATATATTAATTAAAATTTGTGTGATCAAATAATAAATCTTTAATAAACAGTTTTCCCCATTTTCCAGTGTTTGGAATGTAAAAATATAATATAATCTTGTTTTAGTTGGAAGATTGAATATGGCTTTTACTTTGCCTGTAAATCCACTTTTGCTGCCGAAGGACTATTAATGCGGAAAAGCAGTCGCTTGCATTGATGATCTGTACAGGAATGGATCTTTTTATTTATTTATATTTTTTAATGTATTTTATTTTATTTATTTATTTTTTCAGAATTTCAAATTCTACAAAAAAATAAGCTTATCATTTACATTATTTTGTTTATATTAACATATTTAATGTAAAATAAATTTCGTTTACAACTTCGAATAACATTGATCTTTAAATGCTTTTAATACACAGTTAAATATTTAAATATAAAGATGATAAAGTTATTTGTAATATTTTATGATAAATTTATTTATTACAATAATAGCTGCTGTGGAATGTGGCCAACTCGGGTATACAATTAAAAAAGTTTCTTTTGTATCAAGCTATGCGGTGAAGCCTTGGGTGTATTTTTGTAAGATTTCATTATAAAAGCCTGTATTTGATTCAACATAAAATTAATAAGGTCATTAATAAGGTTCTAATTTCATAAAATTATTTATATTTATTAAATGATTGAATAATAAAAAAAAAAAATACTGATGCAGTATATAAATAATGTAAATCCACTTGCTCGAAAACTTTCAAAATCTATAAGTCAGAAACTAAATTTTTATAACAAATAGAAACTAATTATCTTTATTATTCTTAGAACCTCAATTATATTAATACGAATGATATATTTCATTTTATATCATAATACAGGATGTATTTTTTAAAACTTCACTTTCTTGACATGTTTAAAAAATTTAAAAATGTCACATATATTTAAAGTTTTAGACTTACAGAATAAAAACAATATTTGTCTTAAATCTAATATAAAAATTTAGTTTCTAATATATATATATATATATATATATATATATATATATATATATATATATATATATATATATATATATATATATATATTTCAAAATTTATCATGCTGAAAAGTTAAATTAATTTTTTCATTCGATACATACATATATATACATACATACATGCATACATACATATATGTATATATACATACATACATGCATACATACATATATGTATATATACATACATACACACATGGATACATACATACATGTATATATACATACATGCACACATGGATACATACATACATGTATATATACATACATGCGCACACACACACACACTATATATATATATATATATATATATATATATATATATATATATATATATATATATATATATATATATATATATACCATTTTAAAAGAAAAACTAAATAATTTTTTGAGGTACAGCTTTATAAAAGAACAATTAATCAGGTTCATAGGCAGAGGATGCAAAGCAGGCATTTCTAATGATTTATCATTATGGACTATAAACTAATATCAATATAATTCCTTCTATTAGCATTGGAGTTTCCTTCGGTGTTTTTCATATAGAAAATCAATTTATTTTATTTTTCGATTCTTGAGTATCAAATTATTTATGAATATTTCAGACGAACTTTATATGTACTGCTATATTTTTGTTTCATTTTATATGTTTTCTATACATCTATACATCTTTAATTTATTTCTGTGCATTTTTTTTCTTCCTTTGTAGCCACGCGAAAAAGGCACTATGCGATTTCACATGTTGCATAATGTACAGACAGCATTAGATTTTCTCAGGTACAGAAAGGTAAGTATTTATTTAATAATATTTTCTTGAATAATTGCTCTTAAATATAATCTCTTTCCATATTTTCCCAAATTTATGTAATCTACTGTATATGATTTTTAAATAGATAAATTTTATAGATAAATGTTTTAAAAAAGTTTATCCACTGCACATAATATATATATATATAATATAAAAGTAAAAATTAAAAGATTAAATAAGATTAAATAAGAATTTATATTACGAATCTTGATGAGCCTTGCTAATATCAAGAAAAATTAAATTATATATTAATTAAAAAGGAAATAAATATATAAAGGTAGAGAATTGGAATGAATTGGAACAGTAATTAATATACTTGAAGCGGTGTGGGAGGAAATTGTGACCCCCCACACTCCGGTTAAATGGCCATTTTAATCAGCTGAAACGCTCCCGGTCACCATAAGTACACTAATAAAAACAGACTAGTTGTCTAAAAACAATACATACAAAAATTAGACTATAAACTAAAGTAAAATTAAAATCAATAACAACTAGCCTAAGTATACATTAAAAACTACCACAAAGACATTCAATATCATTATAAAACCCATTAAAACCCCGGAGTGTGGGGGTCGCAATTCCCCCCCCCACACACACACACACCGCGTCAAGTATACCAATTCCTGTTCCAATTCTCTATCTTTATATATTTATTTCCTTTTTAATTAATATATATATATATATATATATATATATATTCATTTGTATTTATATATATCTCTCCATCTATATATAAACAATTTGTTTATACACGTTCTTTTTGTTGTTGTTGAAAGGGGGTACATAAATTTTAAAAGTTTTGAAATATCGATTTTTCAAAATTCAGTTTGTCTGATAGCTATTTATTTGTTTACTCTGCCTAGTGGCAGAAATCACATAAAAATTTTCTAAAACTCAAATTGCAGCGAATAAAAAAATTCCTTCTAATCTAGTGGTATTCGGCTTTTAAGAACGGTTTAAAAGTGATATTACTCAAAATATAGCTTTCGCAACTTAGGCACATGATATCTAAACATACATTTTATGCTTAAATTTGAAAATTAGTATACCTGTTATTCCCAAGGTGTTAAAATAGACGAAAAATTTTTGAAATATACCAATGTTTTTAAATATTTTAAGATCTTGGTTTTATTAAAAGTATTGTAAATTTATAACTTAAAACTTAAAAAACTTTAAGTAGTGAAATAAGATAGTGAAATATTTTTTTGATTTTTCGTCTTTATTGTTAATCTATGCATAATATATGTCCGATATATTAAAAAAAAAATTCATAAAATTTAGTAAATTTTACGTGGTTGAAATATACACCGTGTTATAGTTTAATAACACCGTTAAGAAATGTGATTGTTATACATAATTATTTATTAATTCTAAAAAACTCCAAAAGTATAAAGTTTCGATATTTCTTTGTGTAGTACGAAAATTCCAAATATATTACTTGTATAGGCAATGTGTCAAATATTCAAAAACATTCATATTTAAACATCTGTCAGAATATTTAAACGTTATGTATCATTTTAAGAAAGTAAGCTAGTGAGTTTAAAAAAATTATTTTCAATTCTAACTGTAACAAAAAATACAATATACACCCTACGTTTACACTAGAAAGAATTTTCATTCATGAAAAACACCTTTATATCCACTTATTTTATAATTACCAAAACATTATTATAAAAAAATAATAGTGAAAAGAAATTTCACTCTAAATAAAAATTTTTACTTTTTATTTAAAGTGTCCTTGCGCATTTCTAAATTTTCCTTTAGGTGATAGTAGCTAATTTCTGACCGTCTATAATTTCAATTTTTCCTTCCCTTTTTATTTTTCAGTTTCTAGTATGAAAATTATTAATGTACTGGCAGGTTTAATGAATATCATTTGATAATTTTATTTAGTAGAGTTAACAATTTATACTAAAAATTAATATTTCAGTTTATATGTCAGACTAAGGTTGGAAGTAGTGTTTCGCCCCTTGTCTCACCTAATACTTTAGCACTTTAGTCGATATCAATAGCTAATGCAAATTTCTTAGTTTTATATAAAGTCTCCAAACTATAAAATTTTTTTAAACTTTGCATTTATTTATGAAAACTGCCAGAATTATGTATTTATGTATTGGGTGTATTGACCCTTTAGAACAAACACTTTAAGATGATTAGGCACATTATATGTGAGGCTTCTGGAAGAACATTGCATCATTCGAAGGTATTGAACGCGTAGTAATATTTTTTCTTAAATTAGTTGTATCAGTTGAGTGGTTCCCAAACTTTTTATGCATATGGACTCATTCTCAAGGCAAGTACCTGATCACGAACCAAGTAAAATAAATCTGTTGATTAGCTGAGTGGTTCCGAAACTTTGTATGCCCATGGATCCATTCTCAAAGCAAATACCTGATCACAAACCCGCAAGTGAAATAAATCTGTTAGTTAGGTGAGTGGTTCCGAAACTTTTTATGTTCATGGACCCATTCTCAAGGAAAATACCTGATCACGAACCCGCAAGTGAAATTAATCTGTTAATTAGGTGAATGGTTTCGAAACTTTTTATGCCTATGGACCCATTCTCAAGGCATATACCTGATCATGAATTCGCAAGTGAAATAAATCTGTACAACTACATAAAATTTTTTAAATTTTAACATCGATGTCTTTGGTAGTAATGCAAAAATAATATCTAAATAAAAAGGTTTAATATTTAAAGTAATATACTGAAATTATACCTTGTGTTTTAAACTATAAAAATATTTTTAAATGTTACGAATGAAATGGGTGAGCCGAAGTATTAATATGAAATTATTTATGTTTGGTGCTATGATTCTGAGTAACAAAACTGAGAATTTAACTAGAAAATACGAAAGGGGTTGTATTAAAAGCAATGAGGGGGGAAGATAGAAAATGGGATATAAATAACAGTCCAAATAATGCCTGCCTGTTCCATTCTCGCCATTATCCTGATATCGTAAGGGATGGGAAAGGATTGAAATAAGAAAACGGCTTAAAATATGTACTAACTATTTTTAAC
>CM063506.1:121879373-121886873 GCA_032207245.1 Pardosa pseudoannulata | reverse complement strand
CATAGAACTTCATGCTGGTTGACCCTTCAGTTTGTCCTGTCCCTATGATGAAGTGGGAACCCGTCCGTCAACGTTATCTTAATAAAGGTCTTTAGCTGAAAAGGTATCATTTTTATGGCCATGACTAGTAAGAAAGCTTATTATTTTACCCTATTTTAATTCTATATTGTGATGAAATAAGAGCCTTAAACCGACAGCACAATTACTTCCTTTTCACTGGAGTAAAATCCTTAACTTTCAAGACTATTTTCCATGCTGTTCTCATGATCAGTGGCGTACCCAGAAAATAGTTTTGGGGCTTGCATACCGTCATTGCCAAGAAAGAAGTAATTTATTTAGTTCAGAATTACCGGTTGCAATAAACTATAGAATCAAAGTTAAAACAAAGAAATCATATCCAACTATTTCTGTGGGCCACCAAAATTTTTCTTTTGCCTTGTTATCGCTAGGTTATCGCTATTGCAGACCAAAAGTTTTTTGAGATGCTTACGTAAAAAAAAAATGTACAAAAAGAGCTGAATACTGCACGACTACTGCACAATCGATGGGGTTACTGCATATATGTCTATTCGTCCTTGAATTGCCATCCCTAATTTTACTTCTGAACAAAAGAGTGCTCTGTTGTCATCTTGCAGGAGCTGATTCAGCTTCCTGTGGCAGAAAGAAATCGTGACTGGCTTGATTACTCTCAAGTCTACAATTTCTGTGACGAACAAAAGCCTTGATTTCCGTTTGCTTCATTCGGGGAGAAAATATTTCCAACCCTTTTATATAGTTACCCTGTAGTTAACTCTTAAGGTTTCATTACTTGTGTTTGTTTAACTGTGGATAAAAAGATATGTGGCTGTTATAGATAGTGGATTTAATGGCTCGAAATTGTCAGTGGGATATACTTGTTTAAGGGAACTGAGATTGTTCTAAATCTTTACAAAATAAATTTTTCAATTTTTATTTTAAAAAATAGCTGTTATTTTGACAGTTCCAAAAACACATCGTTTTTACAGGAATAAAGATTTAAAAAACATGTTGATGAGGGTAACCCAATACAAATGACCATAGCCATGTGGAGTAAATTATAAACTTATTTGAATTTTTCTAAAATTGTGTTCTTTCCCCTATTAGGTTCACTTGTAAAAAAATCATTTTCCTGAAAGACGTAAAATTTTGTGCAAATATTCTTGTGATGTTAGGTCAATCAATGAATATAATTTATTTCTTTTAATAGATAATATTGTTTCGTTCGTGAAATCTGTGAGAAGGTTTTTCAGAAATTTATTATACTTTTAGAAATTTGTAGAAATTTATTTATAGAAATTAGATTATTTATTTATAGAAATAATAATTTCTATAAATTTATGTATAGAAATTATTATTTATATAAATTTTATATAAATTTATAGTAATTTACTTTTTAGAAATTTATTATTTAGGACATTTTTTTTAGAAATTCCAATTTTTTAATTCAATTTAATTTATAAAATTTTATACTCAACATAATGAAATAAAAATATTTTCACTTAAAAATAAAAATATTTTTATTAGAATTTAAATATACTTTATAGTTTTTTAAAAGGTATAGAAAAATTTTAAGAGCACCTATTTTTTAAATTTATATAAAGTAAGGTATTGTTCTACTGCTTATGGCAGATATTTGATTTTTTATACTTAGTTAAAACAATTAAAATGATAGAGAAATTTGCTTCTGTGAAGAAGTCTTTATTTTAAATGAAATGAAAATAAAAAAGAGATTTTCCCAAAAATATAGAGGGATATAAGGGGCAATTCTCAGTGCAAAGATAAATTGCCAAATAATGCATTTTTCTTAAGTTTATTAAAAAATGAAATTAACATAAAGTGTGGTTTTCGATTTATGGAATTAAGTTTTTTAAATTGTTTATTTTACTGGTTTAATATAATATCTAATATAAATTATGAAATAAATATGATTGTGATTCTCAATCACCTAGACCGAATGCTGGACTCGAAGCGGCAAGTTAGTAGTTGTTATTATTCTTTTTATGAGAAACTGTATGGTGCAAACATGATTTTTAAAGGTGTATCATTTAAAATTTAATTACATTTTATTATCTTTAAATATACATGGCATTCAAAGAATAATATTTTTAATTATATTTTATGTATAAAAACTGCTAAATTAAATTTTTGTATATGAGAAAATTTCAGAGAGAACTCATTTTGTATATGAGATTTTGTATATGAGAAAATATTTTGTATATGAGAAACTGTATGGTACAGACATAATTCTTTAAAGGCGTATCATTTAAAATTTAGTTATATTTTATTATCTTTAAATGTATATAATATTCAAAGAATAATAGTTTTAATTATATTTTATGTATAAAAACTACTACATAATTACTGAATAAATAATATTCGAATTTTGTTTTCAAAATTTGATTTTAATACGACTTTTATAACTACCTAGATTAGGAAGCATGAATGTGTAATTTATATCCAGAAAAATTTCCTCTTGTATATCTTTCAAAAATTATTCCTTATATTTTAAATTTTCTGAAAATTAAAGCAAATTGCCTTCTTCAAAATAGTTTCATTTTGCATCAACAGATGGCGCCGCACGTTAGTGTCTTCTGGTTTTAGTATTTGATGTAATGTCTTTGGACGCACCCATTCACACGCGTAGGAGTTCTGCGGAGGTTTGAAATTAACCAAAATCTGTCGAATTCCTGACAATGAACTGTCTGTTATGTAGGATTGGATAGGAGTTGGGTTTTTTTTTTTTTTTTTTTTTTTTTTTTTAGCTGGACATAATCTGAAAATAAAGCTGGCCTTGTAGTTTACCGAACAATTGTTCTTTGTTTTGTGAATTCAGTGAACTTTGAAGGATTTATAGAATTTTTCTTTCCTTTGATGAATTTCATTGCATGTTTTTGTTTACCGTTCGATTTGATTTTTTATTTCACAGTTATTTTATCTTTCAACAACTTCTTTTCCCCCAAACTTTAAATTGTGGATAGAATTATGTGTTGCATTTGATTTTAAGTTTAATTTTTCCTGCTTTTTAATTAATATTATTACTTCTTCCCTAGTTTATATTTCATAGCCTAGAAAAATCACTACGAAATTTAAAAAATGAAGTCTTCAATAAAAAATATCTTCGATTTTTTTTAATTATTATTTTTAATGAGCAAAGGTGTGTTTTTGTTATCTTATTTATTTATTTAAGAATTGTTGAATAATTGGAAAGTCAATGTTGGACTTTCCTGTTCTAAATTTAAAATAATCTATAGATATTAAAAAGGATCTTTTGAAGCAAGCTATAATGTAATAAAAATTCGACATTACTTTCTTTTTCACAGATTATTTTTTTGTGTGCGTTACACATGCTTAAAATTATAAGTAAATAATATTTAATGCAGTAAAATGTAACTTATTTCTACTTATTTATTTACATTTACGGCATAATAATAAGAAAATATTTTTCTTACGCTAATTTTTCTTCCACTTAATGTATTATTCAAATTGGCAGACATTATTAAATATTTCAAGCATTCATTCTTAAAAAAATTAAACTTTCACTTTAAAAATTTGAATTGAAAATTTAAAGTGTTTTATACTGCAAATGTCAAATTTTTTTTCACTGTAATGTGACAAAAAATATTAAAATATTTAAAAATTACCTTCCGTTAATATATATACATATATATATATATATATATATATATATATATATATATATGTATATATATATATATATATATATTATATATATGTATATATATATATGTATATATGTATATATATATATATATATAATATGTATATATGGAATATATATATATATATATATATATATATGTAATAAGACGGACTTCACGATGGGTGGTTGCAGTCATGGCCCATAAAAATGACACCGTTTTAGCTAAAGACCTTTATTAAGGTAACGTTGGAGGACGGGTTCCCACTTCATCATAGGGACAGAACAAACTAAGGGGTCAGCTAGCATGAAGTTATATGTCAAAAAGCCCTTAACACCTGGTCAACATCTGGGAAAATCTCTAGAAAAATCTGCCTCCGACAGCGTGCATCTCCTTTTTGTTTGGAATTTTCCGCTAGGGCAATGTAGAGTTATAATTGGTCAGACCCCCTTCACCGAGGGCGTAAATTGTAGCCCTAGTGGTCAATTTTGATTAGGGGTTAAAAATGTGAATGCAAAAGGACGCGGAAATTTTTAGCCCTCGACTTCAGATTTGAAAACTCCTGAGAATTTTTCTTACACACACACACACACACACACACACACACATATATATATATATATATATATATATATATATTATTCTAATGGATCTTACGGATTGTTTAGAGAAAAGAAGTTAGAATTTTGAACTGCTGATTCGATTATGTGCGTAACACCGGGTAAATTCAGCATACTATGAAATTATCTTCACAAGCTAAAATATGTCTACAGTGGCAAAATGATTTATAGAGAGACGGCGTTAGGCTTGTTACTATGTTTCAAAATGTATCATTAAACTCTAATATTGCACCATTAGATTCAATTATTAATTAAGAAAATAAAGATTTATTGTTGGAGCGGATTAGAAAGACCAGTTATTTTCTCCAGGCAATTTAATTCACCACACCCATGAACTGATAGAATCTTCAAGTGCAGTCTCTTTATCTATACTGTTGTCCAGTTCTCCGTGATAGCGTTTAAATGAAAGACAGTGTACGGTTGTTTCTTTTCTGTTTTAGAGACTGGATGTTATTATTGTATTTAAATATACAACCTACTAGCATATAGCCCGTCATATGACGGGATCAGTAAAATTTTTAGTTTTCCAGAATTGTAAAGTACCCTATGAGGCAGGTAAAAAAATAGTTTGTTTTTTTGGCTGAGAATTATCTTTCAACAAAAATAATCGATTAAAATTATCACATGTGTACCTAATCTATTATTTAACCCAAATATAAAAGAAAATTATTTACGTAATATCTAAATTCAGTGATAAAACGTATGAAAATAGTGCAAACAATATTTAAATAATCTGAAATAAATGATTAAAAATGAGATGGTTAAAGGAATGACGTCATAATACTACAAAAAAAAATTTTTATTTTTACCTATTTATTATGAGATAAACTGTTAAATTTAATTGCCTGCTCTTGAAATGGGGCTTGATATTAAGGCATTAAACGCTCGAAAAGGGAGACGGGGTGGATTTCGAACGTTTTAAAGATGACAGTATTTTTCGCTGTGATACGAAGCTTATTCATACCAATTTATTTTAGAATCGGATCTATAGTTTAGGAAAAGATAAACATTACTCGCTTTGAATTTGGCTAACCCTAACTCATCAAAAATCCAATATGGATGCTCTATCCATTCCAAATTCAACCGCTTCATAAATTCGAGGCCAGACGGACAGATAACTTAGGCTATTATTATATGACGAAAAGAAAGTTTAAGAATACAAAACATGAAATGCTTATGTGGCCAGGGACATCCGTAGAACAATAGGTGAATTTAATAAAATAAAAATAATAAAAATCATAAAAAGTTGAAAAAATAGTAAAATTTTATTTTAAAAATAATAAAACAACTTTAGGAATAAGAATTTAAAAGAAAAAGCAGAAAATATTAAATTAATTAGACATTTAGAAAAACTTGGCTGCAATTTTGGGCTAGAACCATCAACCCGATAAGTACGACGATCAAATGGCCAGACGCTCTACCGAACGTGCCACCTCTACATACGGTGAAGGAATTAATTAGAGTATATGAGGGTCAAGTAAAAACAGTCCAGTTTAAATATTACTCTCCGCCCTCGCCATTATATCAAGAATGAGTTTAGTATAGAATAAGAGGGAGAATAAGGCTTGAATAAATAGCATTAAAAAGAGGGTGTATTTCGAACTCGCTTTGAATTTTGCTAACCCTAACTCATAAAAAATCCAATATGGATGCCTGTATCCATTCCAGGTACAACCGCTTCATAAATTCGCGGACAGACAACTCAGGCTGTTATTATATAGGGGATATAATTCTACGCTTTTTAACGAGTTTATTAGTGTAAAAATGCGAGGCCCTCTGTAAAAGTACAGTGTATTTTTTCAGCACAAACGGTGGCGTGCTGTCGGCATATTCGCCGTCACGAAAGGGTTAAAATATTTACAAAATTACTTTTAGTCGTTGATCGTGAACGTTGTCACTGCATCCTCTGTTTTACGGTCAGTGAAAAAAGTGTTTTGCTGCCTGAGCAGATTCTTTAATATGTATAGAGGTAATTTCTGAAGTAGCAATAGAAAGTTTTCCTTTCCAAACATCACGTAGTAATGATATATGTCTCTTGAGTTCTGGTGACGTAAATGCTCTAGACTGGATGCGAGTTATATGTAATTGTTTGAAAGATTTTTTGTTGCCAAGTCACTGTCTTTCTCCAAATAATTGCTTTTCTCTCTGCTAATAGATATATCAGCTTCGGGATATTTCCTTTAAATAATTTAACTCAAAATTGTCATTTCCCGCTTTCAGTTAATTCTGATGCATGTTTTGTTGCCTTACTTTTTTATATGATTATTTATAAGAATATTTACAAAAAAAGGATTTTAACATGTTTTTCCAGGCGCTATCTAAAACAAATCTTAGTATATTCAGTAATCATTTTCAAAATTATTTGCGATTATTGATAATTTATAACCATTGATTTCTCTGAGATCTAACAGAAATTATTTTCTTATATATAAAATAAAAAAGAAATGTCTAAAGGAAAAATAAATTTCCCATAGTAGCATATTTTCGTCTTTTGCAGTAGTTTTTTAATTTAAAAAAGAAGCCGAACACTGTCCGATTGGTTAAGGTGCTGATCGTAGGTACCGGAGTTCGTGGGTTCAAATCCCACTGGATGTTCGTAGCCGTTCGGAATTGGCTTTAAGCAGTAGGTTCCGGTCTCATTAGCCCTCGTGTGCAAAACAGTAGACCGTAGCGCTCCAAACCAAACCAAACCTAATTTATAAAAGCACTTTTTTCTTCCCTCCCTCTTTCTATATTTCGTTGTAATATAAGATAAAAGCTTAGTTATCTTTATTTCTCATGACTGTATTGGTTTAGTGCATTTTATCGTAACTTTTTTCTGAACTTTACCAGCAAAACTTACACGAGGTACTGCAAGAAAATCCACAAGCTTTGTGTTGTTTTTGTTTGGTTTGGAGGACTATGGACACTTTTTTTACAACAAGAGAACTAATAATACCTCTGTGGTATGGAGAAGACAGTATAAGAGAGTCACTTGTGAGCTTGCGATTGACGCCCGTAAGTGCTCGTTTTGCATAAAGTTTGTAAAAAAGGTCAACAGATGGTCTGCGATTGATAGTACCAGGATTTATACCCTCCAGCTCTTGGTTTCTATGTAATGAAGAACCATTTTGGACATAAACCTATTACTAAGCAAAAGAGGTGAAAATCCTTAAATATTGCTTAAGAAAAAATTAAATAGCTTGTTCTCTGTAAACAGTGCT
>CM063506.1:121866873-121874373 GCA_032207245.1 Pardosa pseudoannulata | reverse complement strand
CATTCGAAAATGTCTACGTTCAGTGTTGTTCCTTTTCTTCAATAGTCCTCTAGTTACTGTACTGAGCATACTTTCAGCAAAATACAATGAAGGTAATGCAATTAAAATTTTTGTACTGTAGTCAAACTGCAGCTCGTGGTGGGCTCGTGGTCCGTTGGTGGCTCGTGCCTCGTTGTGGAATTCACGAAATTTATAATTGAAAAAAAAAATATCTCATTCATTATAATCCCCTATATAATAATAGCCTAAGTTATCTGTCCGTCTGTCCTCCAATTTATGAAGCGGTTGGATCTGGAATGGATAGAGGCATCCATTCAAAGCGAATAAAGTTTATCTTCTCCTAAACTATCGATCCGATTCTAAAATAAATTTGTATAAATATGCTTCATATCATAGCAAAAAATACTGTCGTCTTTAAAACGTTCGAAATCCAACCCTTCCCCCCTTTTCGAGAGTTAAATGCCATTATTTCAAGCCCCATTTTCCCCGGTTAAGAGCAGCCAATTAAATTTATCCATTTATCACTTAATAAATAGGTAAAAATAACAATTTTTCTAGCATTGTGACGTCATTTCTTTAAACATCTCATTTAATCATATCATATTTTAAACTATTTAAATATCGTCTACACTATTTTAGTATCTTTTATCACTGAACTTAGATATTACGTAAATGATTTCTTTTATATTTGGCTTAAATAATGGATTAGGTACATGTGTGATAATTTTAAATTGAATCATCGATTATTTTTTGTTGCAATGAAAATTTTATCACCGGTATTAACAATAAATTCTTTTCATATAAGTCTAGGAGTCTATTTCACGGACTAATAAATATCTAACTTTTAATTTATATATTTGGAAATTAAGAATTTTGTTCTTTTGTGTGTTTGTTTATTATACATAACAACACGGTTTGACTAAATGAATTCAATGTGATTCTAAACTGCATTACAGGACGGGAGACTCTAGAGGAGTATGACGATAAATAAATTATTGAGAGTGAACCAGATAATTCTCAGTCAAAAAAACAAACCATTTTTTGCATGCCTCATTGGGTACTTAACAGTTCTGGAATATTAAAAATTTTACTAGGCCCATCATACGATGGGCTATATGCTAGTAAATACAATATTATTCAATTGATTTATTGATTATATTTTCCCTTTCTTAGACAGTCCCCCCCCTGCCGAACGATGGCCGAATGGTTAGGGTGCTGGCCTTCAGAACCGGAGTTCGTGGGTTCGAATCCCACTATGGCATGGATGTTTGTAGCCGTTCGGAATCGGCTTTAAGTAGTAGGTCCCGGTCTCATTAGCCCTCGTGTGCAAAACAGTAGACCGTAGCACTCCAGACCAAACCAAACCAAACCTTAGACAGTCCCCTAGTTACTGTACTGAGCTTACGTTCAACCAAATACAACGAAAGTAATGCAATTAAAATTTTTGTACTGTAGCCAAACTGCAGCTCAGTGAGCTCGTGGTCCGTTGTGGAATTCACGAAATTTATAATTGAAAAAAAAATCTCATTCATTATAATAAATACAATAGTATTCAACTGATTTATTGATTATATTTATGTATATACATATATATTTTTATGGATATATGTAATATATTCTTTTACACATAAAATGACGATTTTTATGTATTTTTAGACTTTAGAATAACATTTAGTTGTTGTCTTCAGTGTTCGTCATTTATCTACATCATTTACATTAACTTATCATAATATGAGCAAATAATTATAGCTTCATGTCCTAATGTAACAGCAAAAATTCAGCTCAACTGATCATCTGCTTCGAAGCATTTAAAAATGATAATGGATGTATAATGATTGGTTTAGTTTATTTATTTAAAAGAATATAATTAACAATTAAATATGCATGCACGTACATAGTATAGATGATCCTTGTTGTTATTCGATCAATTGTAAATTTCAGGTAGGGTTTTTTTTAATAAAGTTTTTTTTCTTTAAAATATACTTATTATTATATCTATTAAAAATAATAGTTAGGGAGGCACGGTTTAAAAAGAATTTGGGAGACTTTAATAACCTAAAAGTGGTAAACCTCTTTCTAACTGTATATAAAACGATTCAGGCGCCTATCGTTACAACTGTTCCGACCTCCGAATCTTATTTGAATTAGCGTAACTCAAGGCAGTTACTATTGTCTTCGTTAGTTGAAAGCATCTGCCACGAGCGTTGTGTGTTTGCTCACCGGCCCACTCCAAATTGTGGTCGTTGACAGAACAAATTTCTCCAGTTCGTCGTAGGTGTCTGCGTTCGACAGGTTTCCGAGTTCATCTTCTTTGTTGCGGCATCCCACTGACAGATGACCCACAAC
The DNA here is from genome assembly GCA_032207245.1 of Pardosa pseudoannulata. Lineage (NCBI taxonomy): Eukaryota > Metazoa > Arthropoda > Arachnida > Araneae > Lycosidae > Pardosa > Pardosa pseudoannulata. Next base: position 121,872,027 of record CM063506.1, on the reverse strand, counting down.
ACGGTGTGGGCCTACGATGCGAACCGGCTCGCCTGCGCGCAAATCGGCATGCTAGTGGGCCGACGGGATCCAATGGGTGGAAAGAATAACAAATGCCTCTGAAATCTTCAGTGTGAACATTACCGACGTTACTGTATATTAGACGTATTTGGTTTGGGTTGGTTTTGGAGCGCTACGGTCTACTTTTTGCAACACGAGGGCTAATGAGACCGGGGCATACTGCTTAAAGCTGATTTCGAACGGCTATGAACATCCATGCCATAGTGGGATTCGAACCCACGAACTCCGGTTCCGAAGGCCAGCACTCTAACCATTCAGCCATCGTTCGGCAGACGTATTTGGAAATATATATATATATATATATATATATATATATATATATATATATATATATATATATATATATATATATATATATATATATATATATATATATATATATATATATACACACACACAAAATATCAAAATTATTTCACTTTAATATTTCCTTAAAAATCTCCTCTCTCCCATTCCAATTCCTTAAAAAATCTATTTTCCCAGTCTCAAAATGTCTTAATCAAAGGAGTGGCATGGACTTAAAATTCTTCCGATACATTTTCCAAAGCTTTCTATCCAATAGATCTAAATTTTCTGTCAATTCAACGCGTTTTCCAACTGTCGCCAGCAAATGGCTCGGCTTTTCTCCTGATCTAGCAGTTAAATTCACTGACTAAATTTCTTGTCAATTGGGAAAATTCTGTCTGTCTTCGCTGTTGGGTACACCTCTGTTCGAGCAAGGTGTTTTTCGTGTCTTTCTCTTGTCTGTCGTTGAGGTAAAGATCTCATTTTTAGCAGGTAATGAATAAAGTTTAAGTTTCGCTACGAACTGTGCCTATTCTTTTTACCAAAATGGCTTGACTGCAGTTTACAAAGCATCGTGTGCATCAGAAAAACTGCAAATTTCAGGTGCCTTTTCGCCTTCTTGCTCCCCTTTTTCGTGATCTTGCTTGTAACCTGTGCATAGGTCTTCCACTGCTGTAGGTTACTAACCCTCCAATAGTCTTGAAAAACTCAAAAGCCACTTGTCTCTGATGAACCCAGTGGCATAGCGAACATAACTGGCTCCCGGGCAGCTATCTTTTTGGCACCCCTTCCAACCGTGAAACATACCCACTGTCAAAATATATTATAATATGGTGCTCCTCTGCAAGTACGTCCGGGTCATGATGATAGGCCATTTCACTCTTAGTAGGCTATTTCGAGAACGCTCAAATAATGACCTTCTTTTGCACACACACGCGCTTGGACTAAAAGGTTATAACACCTAGAATAAAGTGCATGGACAGTCCAACCTACAACACCTTCCGTCCATATATAATTTAAAAACTTGTTTTGACAGCAGTTTCCCTCTTCCCTCCTAATACCTCTTTTTTAGTTGTCAAGACAGTTCTATTTGTCAGATACAAACAAAAGCACAATTCATGAACTACTATGTACATCTATAGATGTATGTAATAGTCCATTGATTGTGCTATGTTCATGAACACTATTTTGCGCCCATGCTTCGATCGCGCTGCGCTTCGGGCTTTAAAATCAGAAAGACAAAATGAATGATATATATATTGATCAACTAAATTGTTTTTATATACTATTTAGTGCATTTAAAAATGGAAAAAATCTAAATTTTGTAACATCAGTTTGTCCTATTCCCCTTAAATGTTGCATCCAGGGATAGACTACCTCGTTCCTCCCCAACTTCGTTCTTGAATAAGCCAGGAATCATTGTGTCGTGTACAATAAATAATACATTAAAATATTCTTACCAACACACACCTTCACAAGAAGTCATTTCCCCAGTTTTAAATTGCACAAAAGCAATACTTCCAGGAGAACAAGCTACAGGACTGAAAGGTTTTGGTGGTATTTGCAGGAAAACGAAGAATCCAGGAACGATAATTGTAAGATAAATTAAATTGGCTGGATGGGGATAAATTCGATACCAAGTGAATCAAACGACCAATGCGGAAACAACATATCGAAGTTTTACAATATTTGGTAACTAAAGTTGATATTTTAGTTCATTGTATTTGTATTGGTCTTAATGTCTGTTTTGTACGAGATGTTTAAAAAAATAGCATTTTTTCATGGCTTTAACATTACTGCTAGTTGAAAAAGTTGGAATACCATTTTGATAAATTGTTGTTAAAGCATTTTATATTTAACTGATGTCGTTACTTCCACCATGGAGTATTAATGCTAGTTATTCTGAAAAGCGTTTTTACGTTCCGAGCTCGAACAACAAATATTTGGGTGCTACGCTTCCCCAAATGTATTTATTGTTGGGACTTGGACGTTCTAACCGAGAGCAGACCTCGTCGTTTGTCATGTAGGAAAATTCTTCGAAAAAAACACGACCTTTTACGCAATGGTCTCTCAGTTCATAATGTACAGGAAATCCTGCGTTTTATGAACTCTTTTTGAATGTATTAGGGCGACAAGGCCGTATTCTAAATGGGAGAGAGAATTCCCCAAAGTGGTAACTTCCTGTACTGTATTTCTGTTACGCGCAACTCCCTCTCATGTTCGACGTGAAAAAAAATAATCTGGATTACGTAAACTGTTCTATTTACAAAGGTAACAACCATTTGCTCCACGTACGGAATTTAGGATTTTGTTATTTAGACGGAGAATCCGCTCACGAAATTTAGTTGTCTCTTGTGTGTCTTTGAGTTTGCTTTTGAGAATAATGATATTCTTTTGGTATTACCCGTTTGTCATAACAGTGAAATGAGAAATAAAATCGTGAAATAATTTATTCTGTTGAATTTTTTTCTCTGAAGAAACAATTGTGGTGGAAAACCTGATATAATGCCATTGAAGTCGCTATTACAGTGCTGGTAGGCAAAGCTAAACACGTTACGCCATAAATAAGTTCCTCAGTTCAGAGTATTGACATTGAATTTATTTTCCTTAAAATAAATTCAACGTCAATACTCTTTTGGTATTATTTTTACTTGTCCGTCATGACAATGAAATAAGAAATAAAATTTTGGAATAATTTTTCTCTTGAAGATTTTTTTCTATTAAGAAACAATTGTAGGGGAACCTCCATATAATTCCACAAAAGTCGCTATTACATTGCTTGGAGGAAGAACGAAACACGCTATACCATACATCAATTCCTTGGATTTCCTTAAATTAATTTTAATCATTATGTATTAGTTTAAAATATATATTTGACGAAATAAAGGAAAAGGTTTACACATTTAGGTTATTCCATATCGTTGAACATATCAGTAAATGAAGATTATAATGCATGAAAACATGGGACATAGCCCAAACACCTTGGTTGATGTTTAAGAAATCGTTTAGACATCAGTAGATAGAGACCATCGCCTATCGATGGGCGAATGTTTAGGACGCTGGTCACCGGGGTTCGTGGATTCGAACCCCGCTGTGACATGAATGTTCGTAGCCGTTCAGAATCGGTTTTAAGCAGTAGATTCCGGTCTCATTAGCTGCCGTGTTTAAAAAAAAAGTAAACCAAGCCAAACGAAACTAAACCAATACAGAAACCATAATAGATTCGAAGCTAGGGGAGGAGCTCGACCGCCTTCCCCCCCTCTTACAGTGCATTTTTAACGTTTAAATAAAAGTATTTTTTTAAATATAATTTCTTTTAAGCTGCTTACTTAATCAAACTTTAATTTTTAAAAGTTTCAATATACTTTTTCAATATTAACACTTTTTCTCCAAAGTTTTTTATGCTTTTATTGAAACATATTACAAAATTCTTCATTTTAGATAATATTAAATTTTATATAAATTTTCAGTACGATTATTATTGTTATTAAATATTAATATTAAGATTTATAAATTTTTTTACTAAATTTTATATTTATTAGTTAAAAAGTAGGGAAGTTTTCAGAGAGGAGGACTCAATCCAGTTACCGCCTTTCTCACGAAACTAAATCCTAATTCTTGATATCCAGAAACATAATGTATGGGAACATGAACGCAACAAAACTAAACTGCCTTGGTTGATAAGAAATCGTTTGAGTAATTTTAAATGGACTTTAAAACGTTGACGGACACTTGCATCTATAGCTGTCAAAGCGAAGTTCAGTATGTGACATGGCGGCAATAGTCGTCCAAAACGAAACGGTCGTTTTTAGACACAACGGCTATAGCGGCACTAATGTGCATTTACCGGCGTACAAGTAGAAGCCTAGTGTCATGTTTTGGAATTTTTTAGGTTGAATTTCGTTTTCCACCTGTTACACGACTTATAGTTTCAGTATGCACGTGGTTGTGAAGGGAGTAGTACGATCGTGTTTTCTCTTGAATTTATGGTTGTTATTGATTTCGTGTAAAACTCCCAAAAATACATTATTGCATACAAAAAATTGCTTATTTGAGTCATTAAACCTGTCATTTACGTTTTTAAATTTTTGCTGTTATAGCCGTCATCGTCCCATTACTTAGTGTCTAGAATCCGCTGGCGCCATGACGGTTATAGCCGCAACCTAATTAAAAGCACTGAATTAATCAAAATTAAGTGTATTTAAGCAGAAAGGGTAAAACTATACTTCTAATATTCTAAAAATTACAAAAAACATATAGTGTTGATTTTCGAACTTTACTTGTTCCTACTGTCCGTCGCCGAACGATGGCCGATTGGTTAGGGCGCTGGCCTTCGGTACCGGTGTTCGTGGGTTCGAGTCCCACTGTGGCATGGATGTTCGTAGCCGTTCGGAATCGTCTTTAAGCTGTAGGTCCCGGTCTCATTAGCCCTCGTGTTGCAAAAAGTAGACCGTAGCACTCCAAACCAAACCAATCTAACTGTCCGTCAATGTGTTAAACAAAGTGATCACATGATAAAACTGCTTAATGACTTGGATCATAATAATATAAGAAAACAGGAGTGCGACATAACCAAAATGGCTTAGTTGATAAACAATCAATTAAGTAATTTTAAATTAATCTTAAACAAGTCGCTTAATTGATAAACTGGGTAAATGACCTGGATCGTAGTATAAGAAAACATAAATATGAAAAAAAAAATGAAATATCTTGGTGGATAAGAAATTGATTGAATAGTTTTAAATAGTTTTTAAACAAAGCAATTAAATGATAATTCGTACTGTGACAGTTAATAACAATTTAATGAAC
>CM063506.1:121856873-121859373 GCA_032207245.1 Pardosa pseudoannulata | reverse complement strand
ACTAAATTCCAAAAATAATATTTAGATTTTATAAATAATATAAAATCCAGATATATTTAGAGAAAGTCTATTTAATTTAGGCCTATACTGCAATTTTAATATCGACCGATATTATTGTGCTACCAGGGACAGAAAGGCGCCCGATTACTTAGTTTTATCCGTACCAACACCCTAGGAAACCATATGAATTTGTAGTTGTTTTGAAGCGGTGGGAATTTCTGACTCATAAGTCAGCCGATAGATGGCGCGAGAGTTCTTGAGCTTTATGTCAGGTAAGTTGTAAAACAAAATCAAGGTAGGAGGCACTTGGGGAGCTTCGTGTGTGTGGAGAGAAACCACGTGACTTGCGAGGAAACGACTGAAATGGTGTGGCGGCTCGCCGGTGGCCAAACCAGTTTCGGGAGATCTCGACTCCTCTGCACGCAACATATTTAAGAACGTCCATGATGTCAGTAGGGTTTTTGCGAGTTCGAAACCGTCCGGCAACATTACGTGGCGTCATAGTCTGAAGGAATCGCAAAAGAAACCAAGCTGCTGACTCACAAATGTTTTGACAGTCGATCCCGCGTTTAGGGTTAACCGAATAATGTATTCCTTCGTTCGTGGTGCGCGGCTGTTCGTGAAAGGTGCGAGGGAGCCGGATGATCCTGACAATTTACCCGATCCCGGCGACAGCAACGGTGCTGACGGACACCATGTGTCCATCTATCATCAATCAAGATCTCAGATGGCATCGGCATCGCAAGAATCGAAAGAAATATTTCGCACTGCCCACAATAGGTCCGGACTCAGGACTGTCCATACTTCCAGAGTTATTCGAAAAACAACTACTCTTACGAGAGGTGACCAGAAAGTCCCAGTAAGAACTTCAGGTACACAGCATGAGGCTATTCGGTCATCTTCTGTGGCTTCTATGACTTCCACACTTAGTGGAAGAGAGAATGGTACTCAAACTAGAGAACAAAATGTTAAATCAATTCATCACAGTCTCCGATCAGCCGGAACGGATACCATTGATAACGATGTGCAAGTGAAACGTGTACACAAAGTTTACGATAGTAGTGACACAAGGAAGAAAATACGTACGAACAAGGTGAGTGTTTTGGTCAGTCCTTTTAACAGCTGATGTATTCATTAAGCGCCATCTAGCTGTGTGTGCTTTATATTGCTTGAAGATACTTTAAAAATGATTCTCTTTACTTTAAAAATACTCATTTTATAAACGTGTATTCGCCCGCTAATTGAATTTATTATTCTTTTAGGAATTTCGTATACTGATAAGATTAGTTGAAATTCCATATCTTGCTTTACACAAATGCATTAAATAGAATTACTATCCAATGATAAAAATATTTCTGAGATATTTTGTAAACACAAATGCTTTTTTTCTGCTTAATTAAATCAAATCAGTCTGTGTTAACAACAATTCGTTACGTATTCTTGTAAACAGATTTATTATTTTTATTATAGCTTTAAACTCTTTTATCAAATGCTTCTTTTTTAAACACAATATTACTTCTTAAATCTTAATTTGATAAAGTAGGGATTTCATTCACATTGTATCTCTATAATGATTATTAATTTCAAATAATACTATGAAGATAATGGCTTCTATGTAGCTAAATCTTAATTTGCTTTATAAATTATTCTTACTACACTTCGTTTGTATTGCTTTTTAATCTTGGCGTCTTACCGTTTCCATATGAACCTCTTTATCTACAAAATTTTCTGTGAGATAAATGCCTTATGGATTTTATTCCGGATGTTGTTATTTGATGTTATTTCTGTATTTTATTTCCTTGGGTAAATATATAGTCTTAAATATAAATAACTACTTATAATAAATGATCTTGTATTATATTTTACTAGAATCCCTAAACTATTCCCCGAAATATGCTAAAATTACATTTGTATATATTTAATATTCCACAGTATTTTGTTATTCTTATCTGTTTCGTCGTGTATTCATAAAAATTACAGACTCGATCTCTCCTCTATTAAAATCTATTAAAATACTGCGAAAAATTTATGGAAATTCAAATTTTTGGCAAATTTGACCGATAAATTGTAACTCCACAAATTGTAAATGTTATACATTGTTTTGCAATTAAGTACAAATATGTTATCAATATTTTCTAAAATATTAATTTCCTGTGGTTGCCGTTTATGATTTTGTCTATCTTTCGAATTTTCAAAGTTGATCTCAAGACAGAAATTAGAAAAACATTATTTAGTGAAATGAATAAAATTTAACTAAAATATTTTAAAAACTCATTAATTTAACAATTCTTCCTCTACAAAAATTTAATTAGGTGTTAGTTTTGAATTTATTTGATAAAACTCGACGATTTTAAGCATTTTTATTATTGTTAATTTTCATTTATCGTTTATTAGTCATGTAACAAAAATGCATGATTTTTTCATTTCATAAATTATACTTTTATCGTTTATTGTTTAAGTAAATAGCAAAAAGTTTTAGCCTGGAATAATTTACATTTCA
>CM063506.1:121846873-121851873 GCA_032207245.1 Pardosa pseudoannulata | reverse complement strand
CCTTAATACCTGTGATCAGAATAGAAACGAATTCTGAAAGGATCTTCGTATATTTTATCTTTTTAACGATATTCACGCCGTGATGGTTACGTCTCAGTATAGAATTTGAAGTCCAAGGTCACTCATCGTAAAATATAAAATATTGTTATGTACTCATATACGTTCAAATATTTTTGACGCTGTTTTAGTAAATAAAAATACTTTAAACAAATATTTGCGATTGATAATATTAAACGTAAGCATTTAATCCTTTAAAGTTCACCAAAATAAATTCATTGGAATTTAGTGTAATTAGTTTATAAATGTTATCTATGAACCTTGGAAATGTAAAATATATGATAAGTTTTCTTTACATTCCTTATGAGGGTTTGCCTTAGAGGATACCTAAGAAGGGTTTGGTTTGGAGTGCTACGATTTACTCTTTTGCAAGACGAGGGCTAATGAGACCGGGATCTACTGCTTAAAGCCGATTCCGGACGGCTACGAACATCCATGCCCCAGTGGAATTCGAACCCCCGAACTCTGGTCCCGAAGGCCAGTACCCTAACCAATCGACCTTAGAGTGCTGGCCTTCTGAACCGGAGTTCGTGGGTTCGAATCCAACTATGGCATGGATGTTCGTAGCCGTTCGGAATCGGCTTTAAACAGTAGGTCCCGGTCTCGTTAGCTCTCGTGTTGCAAAAAGTAGACCGTAGCGCTCCAAAACCAACCAACCAACCAACCAACTAACCAATCGACCATCGTTAGGCGAGGAGGTTTTGAGGAGTTGTTTAACTGACTAACCTCTCCCCTTGTACAGCTTGAACATTATACTTTTTAAAAGTTTAACTATACTAGAAGAACAATAAATATTAATCCTTAAAACGATATAATAAATAAATAGCTTAACAATTTATAAGTAGGGTTTCTATAGATACTTTTATTTGGGGTCATAAGAAGAATAAATTGAATTACTGACTTCTCAGGTACAGCAAGTTTAAATACATATATTTCAAAAGAAAAAATAGATTAAATGTAGAGCTATCATCTGCTGTAAATTTAAAATGTCAAAAATATTAAAAAAAAGTCGAAAAATCATCCATGTCTCTAAAAAGTTTTTTTTTAATTGAAGAAGCTCTTGTTTCTACATTATTGGCTTCCATACATCACAGATGTATGGGATTGCAGCTGTAAATAATTATGCAAAGATAAAGTAGAGTACTCCAAAAAGTAAAGTTTAAAAGAAAGTTGTTTAATAGGTGGTTTCGCTACGAAACCACTGTCCGCTAAAGGGTTAAGAAAGGCAGAGATCAGATATTAAAAAATTTGCTTTTGTTATTATAATTTTTGTGGCATATTGTCACGACATTACAATTTGGGAAAATGGTTCCTCCTATGGAAGAAGCACTTAATTTTAAATATGGAAACTCAGATTGAAATATTTTGTCCGTAATAATACCACGATTTTAAAATTAACCTGATGTATTATTTAACACTTTATTCTGTATACTTTATTTCATGGATATATTTTTTTCGTGAAAACGGTTCTTTTAAAAATTATGTTTAAGAACTTTTTTTGTATTTATATTCTTTGGAAGTTCTTCAAAAGTGTTACAACCTGTTACAGACCAGAGCTGTCCCTAAGCCTGAGGTACTCTAATTTTTTTTACTCTAAGAGCAGCACCTTTAAAGTTGAAAATTCAACTCCGCTCCTTAAATGTTATCTCGCAGCTACATCTGTCTTTATAACTAATAAAGATACTGAGTTGTTTTGTCATTTAAGCTTGCAGGTCATTAGATTTCACCTTTTAATTTTTTTCTGCACTCATTTCCCATTGCAGATAGAAAACACACACACAGGAATGAAAAACTTTAACTATAATGTAGTTTCTAATTTGTCGGTTGTCGACCGAATGTCGACTAAAATGCAACTGATTTGAGAAACAAGCTCAAACTAGTTTATATGTAATAAAAAAAATTTGTCTGATCGATGGTAAATGATTATACTCGATGTATATTTTTTAACACAAAAAGAGCCCATAAAGATCATATTAATTTGTTTCAATTTGCTCTATAAAACTATTAAATTTCGATTTTAAAATGTGTTTAGAAAAATATTCTTAATTTTTGACTTGACCAACCTTTTTGCAGAGCAGAGTCTGAGAAACTGCTCCATTTGACCTAAGGTCAAGTTATTTGGTTGTCATGGAGTAACTAGTGGTCCAAAAAATACACCGCCTTAACCACCTAACATATGAATGATCGAAACCTAATTTAGACGTCTATGAATAAGCTTACCAAACAATGGTTTTGAGTGTTTAATAAAAGTTCTGGTCCGATCACTATCTGAAGCAATTATCCAAGGCGAAGATCTCTCTCCCACGTTAGAGCCCTGGGGAAAGACGGCGATGCTATCTCCATCAGATCAGACTCTTTGCAACAGTCATCCATCAGTTAACTCCCAATTGCACTACATATAGAGTCCGCTGGTTAGAATTTCTCTGCTGTCATGGTTGTTCCAAACCATTCAGAACCGGCTTGAAGCAATAGGTTTTAAGTTAATATTAGCTCCCATGTAACGAAAGTGAGGGTACTACCAAACCCCCAGTTTTAGAAAAAATTATGATTTTCATCGGAAACCTCGTATCTAAAATTGTGACTTAGCGATCTAATACTGCTGTTTGGATTATTTTTAATTATTTTTACACATTTTATGATTTAACTGAATGCTTGTAACGTTGTTCTACTTAATGTGTCGAAAAAATATTTCTCAGCGTTCTCTCAAAAATAAACAAATCTTTCCCTGCTTTTCCAGCATTTGCCTGGGGACCTCACTACCAAATGGGTCTGGTTAGGTGCATGAATGCTTGAAAGGTTTCCATAATTCTTTTCCATGCAGGGTGACAGGTTTAATTGAGGTTTTGTAAATGCTAATTTGGGTTTTTATGCTGATTAACTTGATTTTTTAGTCCATAAAAATATATCAACCATAGATAGTCGTTTTACTCTCAATTTGTTCCTCGATATTTAGTTTGTTTCTTAATCACAAGCTACAAAAAGTCTGTATGCCAATAAGTATTAAAACTTTTCAACCGAATCAAATATTTTGTAAAAGAGAAAAAAATACGTATTTATGCTTATACGACTCCATGAAAATTTATTTAAAGGTTCTATTATCAAACAAAAGATAGACTTTTTGAAGTCTTTTTATCTTATGCAACTGTTAGCAGCTATTGATAGATAATATTCGCTCATTTTGAAATTTTCTTTCATTACCTGTGACTATTACAAAAAATAAGTGCGCCTTTCTTCCCTTTCACGATTTTTTCATATCCTGACACTGGAGAATCGATATTGACACGTCCAGAACTAGGTAAAGGCATTTTGTCTTTAGTCCTGCCTGACCTTGCTCATTTTTTCGAAAGGATTTTCTTTTATTCTGGAGTACTACATAAAGGTCTATTAATTGTGTATATAATATAAATTATGGGTACATGTTAGAACAGTACATGCTTGACATCTAAATGGCTGTAAAACTGTTATATATACTTACATACATATATACATATTCGTTTGTGTCTGTGTATATATATATATATATATATATATATATATATATATATATATATATATATACATAATATAAACTACATATACACACTTACATATGTGCACTTGCGTTTTGGTATCTACCCATTCCACATTGCAAACAAATTGGTCATTTAATTATGGGAGCATCATATTAGTGTCCAACATTACTTCCCATGAAAGGGTAGCACCAAAGGCCTTCCAAGCTTATTTGAGACATCAAGCATTAAATAATGCGATAGATATAGAATGGCCTTATGCATATGGAAGACAGGATGTTTCTGGTATATGTGGCCAGGTTGAATGATACTGCAGTTATGATAGCTTGTCACACATTTGTATAAAAAACAGAGCGCGCCTCTGTTAGAAAGGTGAAATGCAGCTGCAGACAGCGACGACTTACCCCAGTATGAAGTCATTTCTGTCATCCTCTGTTTGAACCACCCCATCTAAGCATGCTGGGAAAACGTAGATGCTTCTGGGTACTAAAAATTTGGAGTCTTTCAACTTCACAGTTGCCCATGCGGTATGGCTGCTCTGGAGTGAAGAGAAAATTACCGGTGTACTTTTATTATTCTTAGAAATATACCTCAGTAAAGGGATTTTCTATGTCCGGCGATGAGGTAAGAAACTAATCCTGGGATTTAATATTATTTTTTGTTCTGTGATACACGTGTACGTTGGTTGCGTCTCGCATCTTGGCTCTTTGCCCTTACACTTCGAGTAGAATGCTGAAAATGATGGTGCAGTAAAAAAGTTCAGAATGGCATTGCAGACATGAGTTTCAAGTTTTATAATGGCTTTCGTCGTTTTTCGGCAATTTTTCTAGTAAACCCGGTGAAAAATATTATAGCTCTGAAATGACGTTGATCCAAATACCGATTACAGCTTTGGCTGTCTGCATTTTGACCGATATTTATGCATCGTTCAGGTCTGCTTCGTGTTTGCATAAAAACGTTTAAACGAGTCTAAGCTTTCACGTTTAGAATTCTGAGAGTATTATTTCCATATATTTGACCGGAATAGAACGTTTTTCTTTCTGGAATTTGATAGATTATTTGTGTTTGGGATTTCGCTGAATAGACAAAAGTGCAAGTTTCAAACAGCCACGCTTGCTTACTTTCTGTGCATGGCCATAGGCATAAGGAAATTGTATTTATTTTTCTCGAAGGAGTTTCTAACACTTACGCATGTTAGTATGATATATGTCACAAGATATATATTAAATATTTGTATCTTGTTATGCATTTTGGGGCAATAAATATTATCAAAATTGCTTCAAAAAGGCTAAACTCGTATATTTTCATTGATGTGTAAATAATCTCTTTTTGAACTGGGATCAACACAGTTTGATCCAGATAAAAGCAAAGCAAAATTACCTAGAGGAGAGTTTTTTTTTGTCTGGGAAGGAGTTTATGATATTATTGTCATTT
>CM063506.1:121831873-121841873 GCA_032207245.1 Pardosa pseudoannulata | reverse complement strand
CATACCTTTTACTTTCGGCGGAGAGATATTATAAACCGGTTAAATCAATTTTTGAAAAAGCGAGTAATCTTCTATAAATTTATTTCGTTCGCTATGTGGAGTAAGACAAAATTAGTTACACAGTCTTTGTACTCTCGTGTCGTTGAAGCCAAGATATATATTTAAAAAAAGAATAACTTGATAAATGCGATCAAGTTAATATCAAATTCGCGTCATGTTGAGAATAATAGTTAAATGTAATTTTCGTGCCTTTGTATGGTAATTCAATAAAACTTTCTGAAATTCGGGCCACGTAATATCTGACATATTATACCAAGTTATCACCGTGCTGATTAGATATGCATTAACTGTTATTTTTAACTTTTTCAGACCCCAATAGATTTGAAAAATTAAACTTTGTTGAAGATAGTTATTGTGGAAACATGCTAAATGACTGTCCTTTTTTTTCCTTCTATTCCATGATTTAAAAAGACCAGAAATTAGTTTTGAATTCCAATCATAAATCATTCTGTGTAACATATTTAAAATTCATCTTAAGTAAAACTTATGTTAGAGAAAAACTGTTGCAATTTTTATAGGGGTATTTAACTTTGAAAAATGAATTCAGTTACTACTCATTTAAGGTAACCGACCACGTTAAAATACCGATTTTTGTAGTGTGTATGTATGTATGTATATATATATATATATACACACACACACATATACATATACATGTGTGTATATACATGTGTGTGTCAGGTTTAAAAATAAGGGTTAAGAATTAAACGAATTGTAATTAAAAATAGTTAGAGTTCATTAACGATAACGTAATAGGAGAAAGACACACCCTCGAGCAGAACTATACAGAGTAAAGAAGCCGACGTATAAATAGACGTAGGAATTTGCATAGGTGGTAACGCCAAAAAAAGACAATTCTGAGAGGTAACTCGGGCTGATAACATCGTCCAATCTTGTCGTGGCAAATTATGAGAACAAAGGATATCTAAATGGCATGGCCATGGACAGAAGGATTACTATAAAGAAGTTTTTATATATGAAATCAAATGTGTCTCCCATGCCTTAACCACGCGTCCGTGTCATATATGTGTACACACACACACACACACACACATATATATATATATATATATCTTTAATAGAATATATAAAATTTTTATTTCAAAGATCAGACCCTTTAGTTTCCAATACAGCTTTCAGTTTTCTCTAGCCATTAGAAGTGAGTTGCAACTGTCTAATCACCACCTGAAGTGCCTTAAAAGATACCGGAAGTTCCGGACTTCGATTGTAAGCATAAAAAAATGTAGTAAATAGTGTATTATAGTGTTTAAGAAATAAATCATGGCCTCATATTTCTGAATGTCTATTTAATTAAGCACATCTTTCCTCTTAATAAAAGTTTTAAAGTGGATTTCTGAAAAGCAAATTTTTACTACACCGTTACACCTAAGCAGTCATAACTGTTATAACAGTTTTCAGAATTTAATGAAATTTTAACTGTGTGTTAAGTGATGTTATATATGTATGTTTTAAGTGATGTTATATATGTATGTTTTAAGTGATGTTATATATTGAACCAGTAGGTTTTAAATATATTCATTGAGAGATGAGCTATTATCATTTGTGAAATTTTATTTCTCGAATTTTTACTCAAAATTACTCGATTGGTGTTGTATCTGATTTATACTTCAGACCATTCTCATTCTTTAAATTCATTGCATACATAATGGATATATACATTGCTATTTTAATTTTCACATTTTATCAAAGTTTAAAAATTTTCCTTCAAATCTTATGGAAAATTTTTCACTATGAACGTGGTCAGTTTTCACATATGTATATATATATATATATATATATATATATATATATATATATATATATATATTCATTCATTCATTCATTCATTAAGTTTTATCTGGAAAAAAATAACTTTGACTGCTACCATATTACAGTAGACATATGTAGACACTTCTACAGTAGACACTTCTAAGTCATAATGACGTCAGAAATCGCCAGGGATAGGAATTTGGTACCATAAATTTCCCGCTCTGGCATCATTATGACGCAGAAGTCACCAGTGACATATGTCGACTGTAATATGGTAGCACCCTTTTAAAAGATACGCACCAGATTATATTTTCTGATATGCAATAGGACGATTTCACGCAGTAATGCACATCTCAACTTATGACGATTCTGGCTTTAATTTCAAATGGAAGGGCAATTTATTGATTACCTATTGGTTATTGTAAACATGAAGATAAAAGGGAAGGGCATTAAAGCCGTTCATGACGTTGCATGTAATCGCTGTATTAAAGCCAGGGTAATAATAAAGTTTCCTACAAAAGCATTTGCATCTTTCGGAAGCATTAGTAATATTAAATCCACGTGCTTTACGTTATTGCTTACTCTATTGTCATTGGTTGCTTTAATAAATAGTTATATTTCATCTTGTGTTTTGTGGCAGCTATTATTTTGCACTTTCTTGTTTACAAAATTATCTGTAGTCACTGTTTTCTCTAATTTAAATCAGAGATGTCAAATTTATAGGAATAGAAAGCTTTGAGAAATTAATTTAAGATGAATTGAAAGCAAAATAGAAAGGGAATATTTCTTTTTAGTTTGTAGAATAAAAAAGTGGATTATTTGTGTCCAATATGGTCGAAAAATTTGTCCAAATGACTGTTTCGTTGGGAGAAAATAGTGGTGACAGTTTTCTGTCTGATTCAAAAACTAGAGATTTACTTCTCGGGGTGTTATCTGGAGTCTGTGGTGGTATAATCTTTTGCCGGTTCGGGAAGCTGTTGGCGGCATCTTTGACTGGAGGGACATTCCTTATCCGTGTTATGGAACAGAAAGGCTTCTTGACAATTAATTGGGACAAAATGACAGAAGCATATCGATCTTGCAAGAAAGAACTGCAGAATTCTGATGAAAAGTTAATTTCCCAAGCCAGACAGTTGTTTGTATCTCATAAATACTTCTTTACCGGTCTGTCTGGTGGATTCGTTGTTGGACTTTGGTTGAATCCCTGAATTAAAGTCAGTTATTGTCTACTTTCAATGTTTTGATCGATTCTTTTTGTTAAACTCTTCTATGCGTTTTATTTGGTTACACTAAAGTGTCTATTACTTTAATTTCATCGCTGTCATTTCTCGTAAGCTTTCAGCCCAACTGAACTTATTTTACGTAACTCTTAAGAATAGGGTACCCCTTGGCAAATGTGGCATAATTATTGGCGATGTTTACTGAAACAAATGCTAAAACAGACTTTTAAATGTTCACTATATCTAATTTTTTCAGCATTAGGTATCGATGGCCGAATGGTAGAGTGCTGCTCTTCGGTATCAGAGTTAGCGGTTTCGAATTCCGCTGGTGGCATTTATGTTCGTAGCCGTTCGGAATAGGCTGTAAACAGTAGGTCCCGGTGTCAAAGCAGTAGACCGTAGCGCTCCACACCAAGTTAAGCATTACGTGCATTTAAAAGTAAGAAAGGATTGCTCAATGAAGAATGATATAGAGAGTTGAATACTAATATATTATAAATCAAAATATAGATACAAATTGTGTGGACACGGCGAGATCACCTGCAAATGTAAGGCTACCATACTTAGACCTTTATCGCCAAATTGGTAGGAGTACCCTGTTCTTGCGCCAGACCCTTATTATTTTGCATTTTTACAGTGTAGATAATTATGTATTTGCTACAATGATTGTAGGAATTTCCAAACCTCCACATCTAAAAATAGATTTGTCCATTAAATTTAACGTAGGAGGCTTCTAAAACACAAATTGCTAGTGATAATGTGATCCTTCAACTTTTCTTTTCGATACATTAAGTTTTATGTAGATTCTTTTAAGAAATTACAATGGTAAATATATACTTTAAACAGATGAAATTTTCTCTGATTTGGTGAGATTTTTTTAAGTAGTCTGAAAGAAAAGCAAAAATCTTCAGTGCATATTAATAAACGTATTTAATGTACAAATTAATAATTAAAAGGAAAATGTTCATATTCGAAATACTATTGACTTCTTAGTACTTTTCTAGAAATCGCCAAAAGTACTTTAAAGAAGGTCTAAGGACTATCATGTAAAAGGGTTATATTTCGAATAAATCAATGTCAACATTTTATGAATCCATCAGGTGATAGTTAAGTTTAAATTCCCAGGTTTATTCGCTTTATCGAAATTCTGCTCTCGGTTTGAAACTGTTAATAGTCTATAACAGGGATTCGCGATTTCCAAACTTTTAAACTTTGCAAGCACATTTTTACAACCTTTGATTGGAACAGATGTTGTCATCTGCCGTTATTGGTGACTGAATGGTGGCATAAATAAATACGAGTACACGTCTAGGAAATATAGCACAACAATAACAGAAATTAAATAATAATTACAGTCAGATTTTAATATATAAGATAATAGAGAAAAACAAATGAAAATTATCTGTGTTTTAACTTTGAAATAAATTTATAATGGGTCTAACTTGCGCAAACTATCACAGATATCACGCTAAACCAGTAAAAGAGTACCAAATCTCGAAAATGTGCCAGTAGGGGCAGGTACTACGCCTGTACTTTTCGTTTCTTGTTCTTTGACACCAGACCCTTGTTTTCGTCTTCTGATAATTTTCACTTATTTCTATCACGTTTCTTGATCATTTTAAGGCCAATTTCATGTTTACATAATTTGTGGAATGATACAAATGCATTTAAAATCTTGTCGTAACCCACAAAAAATCAACTCGCGACCCACCGGTGGGTTTACGGAAAGCTGGTCTAAGAATTTGCCATTCCACCACAAAAATAATTTTTGTATAAGAACCATATTTGGTAAATTAACTGTCGTACTTTACTTAACTCTGTGCTTATGTCAGTGCACTCTTGAACGGATTCTACTCGTTCATTACTAGTAATAAATGAAATTTGACATATTTGCAATTACTCTAATGTGGATATTAACTGTAATAAATAATTTCTAATGGCTGGAAAATATTTAAGTCGTTTGTTCTGCGCCGCTGGCTTGATTGGTCTACTGGCCAGTTAGTTGTATATGAGAGCGAGGAGCTGTGTTTATGTTTTTCTTTTGTCCATGCTCTGTTTATTTTGGAAGATGACCCATTACTTTCTGTAGTCTACCCTGAGACGTCGGTACTTTCGTTGTTCTCTTGACCGTGAAGGGATGTCTGCCTCTAGATGCTGATGCATGCTTTCGAATTTATATAACAGTTTTTTCATATATATAACACATTGTAAATAAATTCGTGCTTGTCACAAATATCGCGCTTTTGCTTTAATAAACTTGAAATGATTCTGCTAATGTTACTTCCGTGAGAAAATGAGAGTGAAGATATCAATGTTTATAGATCTTCAAGTCCATTACTGAAATCGTGTATAGGATTTAAAAAATCATCAGTAACACCTAATATCGAACTTCTAATATCATCTGCACTTAGATGCCCTTTCAAGGTGGTTCTATACCTGCATATTGTTTTTTTCTCGCTTAATGTTAACTTTAATAACAAAATGAAATTCCCTTTGGCTTGCTCGCATTTTTTGAGAATTGTTAAAAATATTATACCATGAGATAGAAGAACAAATTAAATGCCTTAGATGTTATGTTTTCTCTTCTTTTTTATTAAATTTATGCCTGTTATTTTTATTTATTTATTTATTTATTTTTGCGTTTGTGAAAGAGTGTTTTCAAAATTTCTCGGAAATAGTGTAAAATTAAATATATTTTCTCAATATTTTTTAAAACAAAGAAAAGATACATATTAAAAAATTTGATGGTTTATACGTGGAATATATTTTTTTAAGAATTCTTAAAATGCGAGACGACAAGAGGAAATTTTATTTTCCTCCATAGGTTAACATTGAATGAGATGATTCTAATATGGTAGGTACAGACCTACCGTAAGTATTTACCCTGAAGAAATATGGAATGTGTTGTAAAATATTGCTTTTGACTGTTTCTGAATATGGGATTTTTGTTGTTTGATTTTAATTGTTAGTCCTTTGAATCACTAGATATAGTAGTTCCTTTGGGAGCAACGGTGTCAAACTCGTGGCACACAACAGATGTTATTGCGGTCTACCCATTAACGGCATTTAGCAAAAGTATAATTATAAATTTCATAACTGAATTTTAAATGTTTTACAACGCTCTTTTGTCATTTTTAAATGCTTTTATTTAACTTCCCTTGTGTGTCAGTCTGATATTTTAAAATCAATTTTTAACTCCCTACCTGACTAACTAGAAATTTGAAATTTTGCACATACAATACGCACACACTGGTGAGAATATAATATTCAATCTTAAAAAATTACATTGAAAAAAAAAAATCAATTTGGTATATGCCAAAGTTGTCCAGCGTGCTTGGAATCCCAGTTGCAGAGATTTTAAACTAGTATTGCCATCTATATGAAAGCGGCGTAACTAAAAACTCGAATGTAATTTTTACTTTTTTAGTGTGTTTTTATCGCTTTTCTTGTAAAATAAAAGCTATTTTTTGTAAATACTTTTTTATATTTTTCTTATTATTTGATCAAATTTAGACTTCGATTACTTTATTCATTTTCTTGTAATTTCGGTAATGTTTTTAGAAAAGAAAGCATGCGCATTTCTTCAGAATCACTCTCCATTTTTTATAATGATCAATTAGGAAATTCTTTTATATTTTACCTCCATTTCATCTCACAAAATCTTGTTAATAAGAAAATCCATAAATATTTTGCGAATGGTTCAAATTTTATTTTACAGCAGGATTTGGTGAAAAATATTTTTATTGATGTGTCCCTTTTGCAGTTAGTTTATATTCCATTGTGTTAACACAAGTAGCTCTTTAGAATGTCACCATAAAACAAAACAAATACACTGTTCTGTAAAACCTACACTTTTGTTATAAACCTGCGTTGTAAAAAATGTCAGTTACACTTTCTACCTTTTTTTTGTTCTTTAAAATTATAATTTTGTATAGCAGTGCGTGAATAAGAATACGCGCCTGTCAATGAACTTGATCTATTTTTAAACAGACTCGCAGACGATTGTGGTTTTTGAGACTGATCTCTTTTCTCTTTGCGATGTTTTCTTCCGCTTTCATGTCTCCGCCAGTATACGAAGACACTCTGTGGGGAAACAATAGAACTTAATTTCCCTTTTTTTTTCAAGTGTTTCTCTTAATGAAACTAACCTATGTCACCTCTCCCAGGTAGTACTTCAAAGAGAACAAACAGTTTAAGGCTTGCTTGTGTATTGCGATACTGACGAGAGGTATAATTAATCCCATGTTTCAAATTTTTTTAATCAATTGCATGGGCTCTCGATTAGAAGAAAAAATTACCCCCATCGTACTATAGAGCAATTTGTCGCAACGTCACGAACTACTATAATGCCCTTCCCATTTATTTTCAGGTTTACAACAACCAACAGACAAACAAGAAACTGCCTTTCGGCTTGAAACTAAAGCCAGAACTGTCATAAATTGAGATTTGCCCTACTGCGTGAAACCGCCTTATTGGCTGTTAGAAATTATAATACAATTATATTCATTACGTGTAATCTATGATTAGCGTTAATTGACTATGATAAAATAGGACTTTAGTGTGTTTGGAAATGTATTTCAAAATACGCTCTATATTAAATAAAAGATAATTTTAATTAAGTGGTTATTTTAGCATGAATATATTCTATGAAAATTGGAGAAACATTACAGAAAGGACGGGTGCATCTCATCCGAGTCGATTAAAGTTATTCGTAGGTTACAAGTTACATGTTTTTGTTAATCATGGATTAAATCTTACCAACAATAAAGCGATTTCACGCAGTAAGGCACATCTCAACTTATGACAATTCTGGTTTTAGTTTCAAAAGGAAGGGCAGTTTATTGTTTGTCTATTGGCTGTTGTAAACATGAAAATGGAAAGGGCATTATAGTAGTTCGTCACATTGCGACAAATTGCTCTATGGTGAAATATTGCTTTATATAAAATAAATAAATAAACCAGTAAGAGTATTAAACATGCCAAGTAAATAATGTGAGGCATTTTATTTCAGTAAGTGACAAACTAATCTTATTTTTCATTTTCTGCTACTTAAAGTAAGAGTATCTTAATTGCCAACTAACAGTCATTCGAACGGCTATTCAACTGTTATTTACATGTCAAAAGATTTATGATGATAGCGAAATTGAAAAGATTTTATGCATTGCATTTTAAACAAATGAATTATCCACTCCGTAGATTTTCCCCCTCTTGTATACTTGTATTTAAGCTCGTTGTGCGATGCCATTCAAAATGAATGTATTGCCCAACACTTCCTGAGGACTATTATAAACCTTGATTAAGGTTCGAGATTTCCATGATATGCGCTATTGCCGTGTTTCATTAACCGTCGAGCATTGTGAAAAAGATTTTTCCATGATGTAACAATGACTCTCTGTCTCACACCTTTATCCTCCTGTGAATGAATGACAAGGTTGGTATTTGAAAAGTTGGAGAAACTTTCACGTGGTCAACTATTTCAGTTATTTCTAGTGTCCTTTGGCTTTAAATAATTTTGCACGGCTTTTTTTTCTCTCTCTCTTTCTCTCTACCTTTTGTTCTCTCTCTCTCTCTTTTTTTTTTCATTATTTTTTTGGTGAACAAGGGGAAACGTTCAGTAACCTTGTGATTACTGATATAGGATAGGTTTTGTTTTGTAGCAAATGTTTCGGAGGGCTGATTAAAGTAGGATTTACTGATCAATAATTTTGAGCGGCTACAAATATCCATGCTAGATTAGGTAGTCGGACTGGTTCCCGGTACAAGAGTAGCAGCATTCATTATCTTTGTTCTACCTTCATTTGGCTTTAACATATAAAATTGGAAACATTTTTTTTTTTTCTGTTATCCTGACATTTTCTAACTGTTTATATAGCAATTGGGTTGGTTATTTAATTCGGAGCATATGTTTGGCTATATGCGACTGGTTCGTACTGCTTAAAGCCGATTTCAATAACTGTGAAACGCTGTTAAAAGTATCAAAACATTTTGTTTTATGATTCTTTGAAACAAAGACTTAATGACGATTTTAAATCTTGAAAGGTATTATGTTCCGATAACATATTTTAGTGCCTCCCCTGACACTAGCCTGTATCTCCTAGAATGGGTTTGGTTTGGTTTGATTTGGAGTGCTACGGTCTACTTTTTGCAACACGGGGGCTAATGAGACCGGGACCTACAGCTTAAAGCCGATTCCGAACGGCTACGAACATCCATGCCTCTGTGGGATTCGAATCCACGAATTCCGGTACCGAAGGCCAGCACCCTAACCAATCGGCGATCGTTCGGCTCGTCCTAGAATGGAAATCGCTGCTTTATTGTTAAACTGTTTTATTAGAAGTGTAAGAAAATTTCAAAATGTTTTGTGAATAAATAATGCCTAAATTAACCTATTTTTCCACTTAATTTTTATTAAATTATGTTGCCCAAATTAAAACAATAGAACCCAAGTATTAAAAAAAAATTGATATAAAAAATTATTTATGAAAAATTTAAAATAAAAATGCTTTCGTATTTCTATTTTCTTCTATTAACCCCTTTTTTAAAACCGTTTAAAAGGTTAAAATCTCTCAGTTAATCGGGATGCCAATTTATTTTGAAAATAATTCCATCGAGTTTCTTTCGATCGTTTATTCGAACCATGTATTTAAACACAATGAAACCAATTGTCTACGGGGTTAATAGCTGTTATCCTTCTCGCTCAGATGCGCAATGCGCCGCATACGATTTCGCCTTCTATTATTTTCGAGATGCAGTAAATTATTTTTAGAATGCTTATTGACTTATAGCTTTTTTCTATCTTGTGCATGACAATGATGTACCCATTTTCGAGAATCGAAGTAGAAAAGTATTATTACTGTTCCAAATACGGAGTTCGTGTTGATTATGCCTCCTATGTTTAAGTTTCCAAATTGGGGGAAAAAATAACGATAGCACAGTGGTGGACGATTAGT
>CM063506.1:121676873-121826873 GCA_032207245.1 Pardosa pseudoannulata | reverse complement strand
TAGTCTCTAGAAGCATTTTAAAATGTAAGAAAATTCATTTAAAAAAAATCATTTATAAATACATTGGATTTTATGATAAAAAAAATTACTTTTCAACTTTTCCTTATTTCTACTCGGGGCGAATCGTTCTCTTTCTGACCCCATTTTCTTCATGGTGAGGGGCCCCTAAAACTGATGTGCCCGTGGCAGATACCACCTTTGCCACGCTCTAGTTACGGCCCTGATTATTTGATTAAAAATTGATAATTGTTATACCTTATCCCTGCCTTAATTTTGTGTTACTGAAGTGTCATTCGCAAATAACAATGTTTTTCCTCTTTGGACCCCCCGGAGAGCAAATTCTGGTTACGGTCCTGCAAATTGGCAATAATAACTTAAATATTTTGCACATTTCTTGATTGAATTTTTGATACTCTTAACAGTCTGACCAGTCAGCGAAATTTGTTTTCTGTCATTCTGGACGTTTTTTGATTCCCTCCTTTGTATTGACGTAGTTTTTTTCTTTTCTGTTCTTTTATTGTGTAGACAAAGTACCGGAAGACTCAAAATGACAATAATAACGTAGATGCTTAGCATAAATGTAGATAGAATTTTTAATACCCTAAACAGTCTGACCAACCAGCGAAATTCTAAACTCTCAAGCGTAAAACATCACATTTGGCGAAGAATAAATGCATTCAAGATATTTGGCGAAGAATAGATGCATCCAAGTTATTTGGCAAAAAAGAGAACTATTGAGCGCGAGCACTTTGTCAAACAAAATGTATTCTAAAGTAGATTTTCAACTGAGTATTTACAATGAAATAATACGGAATTACCCAAATAGTATTAAGGTGATGAAAATCTAATAATAATCTAGTTTTATGATTATATGTTTTACACCTAGAAAGGACAAAACAAGTGATATAAGAGAATATTTTATAATTTTCTTTTAATATGACACATTTTGAAATTTTCCTTAGTATTTACTGAAGTTCAACAAAATCAAAAGTTGGTAGTTTTACTACTTGTCTCTAACTGCAAATTATAAATGTGCAAACTTATTTAAAACAAAATAATTGTGCGTACTTTTCGTGATGTTCCTCATTTCGGAAGACGTGGGAAGAAGAGCTGCATTATTCATTTTATCATCGTCGTCAGAATCTGCATCTATGATATTTTTTTTTTATCTTTGAACAAACTCCAAAATGTCTTTGTCTGCTTATAATTGGGGCTGTTAAATCAATTTTGAGAAACGAACGATATTAACTACTGGAGCAATCGACTTTATATTTATTAAAATAGCTCTTTACAAAGTATTACACTATTCTTTAAAGTTTCATTAACGTAGTTTTAGTAGAACCCGAAATATCTTCGGAATTGGATACACTTTATCGTTATCTAATGCAACTTCTTCTTCCGATGATACAATAGGACAATCCAGTAATACAGAAATTTGCGCTTGCGCGTCTGGTGTTCTCTGTTTTGTTCATTCCCAGAAGGGAAATCTTTTCGTGTTAAACGATGCTCGTTTCGTGTTAAAAGAAAAAAGAATGCATGAAAATACATAGTATTTTGTCGGGACCGTTGTATTATTTCGTGTTAATCGATATTTCGTCTTTCGTTAGCGTCTTTCGTTGCGTTAGCTTTCGTTACGTTAGCGGTTTCGCTTTAAACGTATTTCACTATATATATGCAATAAGACGGACTTCAGGATGGCTGGTTGCAGTCATGGTTCATAAAAATGACACCGTTTTAGTTACAGACCTTTATTAACAGATCGTTGGAGGACGGGTTCCCACTTCATTACAGGGACAGGACAAACTGAGGGTTCAGCTAACATGAAGTTATAAGTAAAAGGCCCTTAACACCTGGGTCAACATCTCAAACTGTATGTAAGAATCTCAAAATCTGCCTCCGATAGCGTGAATCACCTTTTTGTTTATGCATTTCCTAAATTGGCCGCTAGGGTATTATAGAGTTATAATCGGTTTGACCCCTTCTCTGAGGGCCTGAACTGTAGCCCCAGTGGTCAATTTAGGTTAGGAGTTGAAAAGGGGAAAGCAAAGGAATGCAAAGTTTTTGCCCTTGACTTAAGATTTGAAAACCTTAAGATTTGAGAATTTTTTCGGGCCATCTTTGGGGTTTTATACAAAATACCTACATTAGTTTCCGATCTACATTAGTTACCCTATCTACTTTACTTTTCCACACACACACACAAATATATAACAGTTTTCCGCTACGAATATCATGCCACTGTAAACAAATAAGAATACTAAAACGCATGCACTTAATATTCTTTTCAGTTATTTAAGAGTTTTCTCGTTGTTTTGAACAATAATCGTTATTTTTTATAGCTAAAATATTTAACAAAATATTAACAATTACTTTTTTATTATTTTTTATATTCCCCTCTTCCCAAGAGCTCGTTTAAAGTGAGTGAAAAAGCGTTACCGCAATTGTTTTATTAAAAGAGAAATACAAATTTCTTATGTATTTTGTGGTATTCTTTCACGTCGGAGGGTTTTAATATTTATTTCATATAGTTTTGTTAAATTTAAACCTAGTATGATGAAACGCATTTAAGGAACTTTTTTAACTTAAATCTAGAATATGATCAAAGGAAAAATAAAGTTTTCGTTTTTGGTCTATATTTATTGAACACTTAAAAAGTTTAACCTAAATGAAGATGATTCGAATAAATCAAACTACGAGGTATGATTTTAAAGCAAGTACTGTTTTGAAATTAAAAATCCACTTGTACGTTCTCTATCAATTTTATTTTTGCATGAAAGCCTATTTAATCTACTTTTAAGTATAATTTCAACCAGTACCAAGGCTTTAGTTGTACAGTAGAACTGTTTTTGAATTTTATCCATATAAGTATCTATCCTGGCTACGCACTAGCTAAACTTATGGTTTTATGCTCTTCAGCTAACATTTTAGACCTCCAGCGTGCAGTAAAGCTTACGATAATTTAAGTGTTGTGACACATTTCCATAAAAGTCACGTCTTGCAACTAGAAAAAACTTATTTAATAAAGATGAAGTTATAAAGTGTCTGTTCTCTCGGACGTTTCCAACATCTTTTTACTCTAAATCTTCAGGTAATTACCGAATATCGCTCACTTTGCTCCTGATCTTACACATTCGTGTGGACGTCTTTGAAGGATATAACATACTTTCTTTTATTCGTTTTCATAATGTTTTCTCCATACATTTTATAGTTCTCCCGAGGAATTTCAGCCTCCTTACATCTTTTGCATTGAGAAAGAACAGCACAACAATGATACAGCATGCTTCACAGTCGGCAAGATTTTCAATCGATTGACGCATTGTAAATGATCACAAAAAAAACAGTTGAATTTTCCCGGTATGTTGTTAGCCCTCGTGTAGCAAAGTATACCGTAGCGCTCCAAATAAATCAATCAATCAACCAACCATCTTCCGGAATATTGTCTTTGGCTACCTAACAGATTGAAGTACCCAGTGTCCAAGCGCGAAGAAGAATTCACAACGCTGTAGCTTTCAAATTTCAAAACGGTGCGTAAAGAATTCGCCATGTGTTATTTGGTCAGTTTTTTGCTGTTGGATCTCTCCAGGAAAAATTAGTCTCGTGTAGAAAAAAAATAGACCGTAGCACTCCGAAACCAAACCTCCCCAGGAAATAATGAATATTTTTTTCCACTGAATTGAACATCTTAACAGAGAAGTCATAGTTCTTGGAATTTTGTATTTATTATTCTTCCACAAAGCACATTTCCTTCTTTGTTGTGCTAACAACTTTCGTCCTCACAATCACCTCGATGTTAATTTTAACAATACTGTTTTCCGTGCTAGTGCTGCATTCTCATAAATAACCGTCAGATAAGTGTTCTTTCTCACAGTTAAATTTTCACGTGTGGATTGTCGTATGTATCTTCACAGTATTCCGGCTCCGTGTTAACGAACCTTTTGTTTTACAACTGAGTTTGTTTTCGTCTTGAATAGAATCTTTTTATCCGGGCTTTAATCAAGTCTACCAGATTGTCCATCACTTGGCGTAATCATTTCTGCTAATCTGTTTTGATTTAAACGTCCTTAACAAACCGTATCCAGGCTAATCTGCTATATCACCGAATTGGAAATGATATAAATATTTCCAGTTGTCCTTTCCGACGGGGAGGTGGAATAATGTATTGACTTGTGAACTCAGTATGCTATTGTTCAGCACATTCATGGCGTAGCGCAATATTGTTGACGGGAGGTCTTGACCTTACTCCTTCTGAGGAGTACTG
Source organism: Pardosa pseudoannulata (assembly GCA_032207245.1). NCBI lineage: Eukaryota > Metazoa > Arthropoda > Arachnida > Araneae > Lycosidae > Pardosa > Pardosa pseudoannulata. The sequence continues at coordinate 121,822,615 of CM063506.1, read as the reverse complement.
AAGCAATTAATTAACTTTAGCCAAGCATATAGCGCTAGATTTAGATTTCTATTCGATAGTGTAAAGGGATTTTGCAACGTGAGATCGTATCGTTTCCTGTGAAACTTTCTAACAATGATTCTATCGCGTTAAGCTATTCGTGCGCAAACACGGTTCGAGTTATATCTTTTGTTATTTTTCTTGTGCGGGTTGGAGGCTGCTGCATTCCAACTATATACTCGAGAATGGAGAATTAAATGCAAATTCCTTACGTAAGCATAGGGCATAGATGGGCAAACTTTTTCTGGAGCTGGCCAATAAACAAAAGGCAAAATTTTAGCGAAGCTAATATTATTTATTATAAAATTTTAACGAATGAAAAAATATTTCCATGTACTTTCATTTTTAAGAACATGACAATCTGCGTCAACTTTACGTGTTTAGTGGACATTTTAGAGTTAAAAAATATTTGAGATAAAAAAAAATTTTTTGAATTTATGAATATCCAAAATGGTTTAAACAAGCAACAGCTACACTTCAATTTTTTATTTTAATAATTTCACCATTAATTACAAAGGCGCTATCAGTCCGCCATTTATATATATGAAATTAGTAATGTTAAAACCTTTGTGCTGAAAGATCAGACGGTGTTTAAAATGAACATTCATTCAAGTGCGAACTCTAATTCACTTATATTGGATTCTTTATATGAACATCATGAACTTTTACTTTCTCATATACGTAGTATCGGGAAAGTATTGTAATCGCCCAGAAAATCAGTCCTCGAGAGTTTGATGGATCTTCAAGTTTTAGACCTCCTAAGTCCGAAAATACCATTTTTAGAATTATTTGTGTGTATGTACATTTGTTATTGTTGTTTCTGTTGCCACTTAGTCCAACCAAGCACGATTGGGCCATACGGTACTCTTATTAAGTCAAAGGGGTGCATCTTTCGTTTTAACGAGCACTACTAGGGTGAGAGTACGACTTAGGCTCAAGTGGGTCCTCGTAATTAAGAAGCAGGGACCAAGTAGAAGACTCATAGGCTAAGTATATACATGTGAACACGATAACTTGATATTGTTTTGACGTACAGAAACCAAAATTAGAATATGTACTTATAGCAAAATTGTAGCTTTCTATCAATTTTTGGATTACTTCGTGTAATCAGAAGTAGCAATTTACCTGTTACTTCTGGTTGCTGAAAGACTACCTCCTGTTACTATCCAGTCGAAATCTGGTTATAACTATGTGGGTCTATCTCCTCACGAACGGCTGGACGTTGAAGGGCGAAGATACCAAAAAGATGGGAAATGACCCAAGGAAGCCATTTTGGTCATTTACATTCGAAAATTCCAGTTAGTTAAGAATAAATTCATTGAAAATCGACCAAAATTCAATGTTATGTGGCACACTTATTTCTATTGTTGATTTAGCTAGAATAAATAAACGCCCTCATTGTTGACATCGTTAATGCGTGATATTTGATATTCCACGTAGCTTGCATGGTTTGAGAGACTAAGGATTATTTTCTTATTCCACAGATTTCCGATATCATCACCCACCATACAGATGAGAGGATTACGGCGAAAGAGGCCCTGCTTCGATGGGCCCAACGTACGACCGACAGATACCCTGGAGTCAGGATTGGAGACTTCACGAACAGCTGGAAAGACGGCCTGGCATTCAACGCCATCATACACAGAAACAGGTAAGGAAAAACTTTGATTAAGCAGTTCTAAACTTACAAACGTGGAATATGATATTTATTGGGTTGACTACAGAACAGGGTACGGTAGCGCCAAATTGGAGGTAAGTTCACCAAATCTAACTGAATCAGACTGATTACAAATGGAAAAAAATGTTTTCAAATTTTTCAAACTTAGGGCAATATCAGAGCACAACACAATACTGCTAAACCCATCGTCATATGCGCATTTTTCTGCCTGTTGATCACGCTGTTGTTGGAAAAGATAAAACAGCAGTACCTGCCAAGAATAATATAAAAGAAAGTTAGTTCTAAATTTGTTTTTAATGTGAAAATAATTTTACATTTAATATTGTGATGTGCGCGAAGTGGTAGTCGTTCATTAATTTTTGACAGTTTTAATCCCCTATATAATAATAGCCTAAGTTATCTGTCCGCAAATTTATGAAGCGGTTGGACCTGGAATGGATACAGGCATCCATTCAAAGAGAATAAAGTTTATCTTCTCCTAAACTATCGATCTGATTCTAAAATAAATTTGTATAAATATGCTACATATCACAGCAAAAAATACTGGCGGCTTTAAAACGTTCGAAATCCACCCCTTAGCCAATTTTTTAACGTTTAATGCCGTTATTTCAAGCCCTATTTTCTCCGGTTAAGAGCAGGCGATTAAATTTAATCATTTATCACTTAATAAATAGGAAAAATAACATTTTTGCATTTTGAATCATTCCTTTACAGGCATCCATTCGAATAAAGTTTATCTTTTACATCGATATTTAAAATAAATTTGTATAATATGCTACATATCACCTACTGTCGTCTTTATACGTTACCATGGACTTTTCGATATTACGTATTTCAAGATTTTTTAAGAGCAGGCGATTAAATTTAAATATCAATAAATAGGTACATACATTGTGATAATTAAAACATCTTATTTAATTATTTCATATTTTAAACTATTTAAATATGTCTACAAATTTGTATCTTTTCATGGACTTAGATATTACGTAAATGATTTTTTTCATATAATCTGAATAATAGATTAGGTCGCGTGACTAATAAATGAATCATCGATTATTTTTTGTTGAAATGAAAATTTTATCATCTATTTAAAAATAAAATTTTTTCATATAAGTCTATTAGTCTATTTCACGGACTAATAAATAACTAACTTTTAATTTATATATATTTGGAAATTAAGAAGGGACATACATAACCACATGTTTGACTAAAGGAATTCAAAATTCTACTGCATTATAGGATCGGGAGACTCTAGAGGAGTATGACGATAAATAAATTATTGAGTGAACCAGATAATTCTCAGCCAAAAACAAACCATTTTTTACATGCCTCATTGGGTACTTAACAGTTCTGGTATTAAAAATTTTACTAATCCCGTCATATGATGGGCTATATGCTAGTTTTAAATAGGTGTCAAGTGTATTTACATCAAGACTCGTGCTCGGCGAAACTAATATGGCGGAAAAAGTAGCCAAGCCTTACCCTTTTCTGCAATTTTCCCGTGTTATTATTTCCACCTCAACATTTGGCTACCTCTCACCTCCTAGAGACGCTGAGACTGTCGCAAACATTCTTATGTTAGCTCTTTATCTTTTTTCCTTTTGACTAAAAAAAGCGTCTTTAGGATTTGGGTGTAATAGAGCTTGTTCTATCTCAATTTTGCTTTCCGAGGGAAATACAAATCTGAAAGGATATCAAAATAAAGTTATGCAGAGATCTCTGTAGACCTTAAAATTTAGGTCTAGGTAACTAAAACACACATACTTAAACAAAAATGAACCAGTATAAGGCGATTTAACCCAGCAGGGCACATCTCAACTTATGACAATTCTGAATTTAGTTTCAAACGGAAGGGCAGTTTATTGTTTGTCTATTGGCTGTTGTAAATATGAAAATAAATTTGAAGGGCATTATAGTAGTTCGTGACGTTGCGACAAATTGCTCTATTTAAAAACACAACTGAACTACAGTTATAGTTAATTTGTAACAGATCACGCTATAAAATTCATTTCTAACAAAATAACAGAATAATAAAAGCATGTTGTTGTTTCCACCTCAAGATTTGACGGCTCCATCATCTAGAATCGCTGAGCTTGACTCGAACGTGCTCAAATTAGTTCCTTTACCTTTTCTACCTTTTGGCTAACAAAAACATTCTCGGGATCCGGGTGTAATAGAGCTTGCTCTGTCTCAATTTTGCTCTCCGGGGGAAATAAAACTTCTTTAAAATAAAAACTTTGAGAGTAATTGGGTTTCCACTTTACTCTACAAAAATATCTACTGCATTTTTTTTTTTCATTTTAAGTAAAGCAATTTTAAAACTTAATTTAAATGTATTTTTTCTATGTTTTATTTTTTTTTTATTTTTATCTTATATATATCTTCCCCAGAACGTACGAATTTATTTGCAATTGCATTTTAAATTTAACTCAACTTTTAAATTTCTTAAAATTTCTTCTCAAAATCCGTTTGTTCTAGGTAATATAGGCATGCATTCTATTTATTTAAAAGAAAAAAAAAAAAAAAAAAAAAAAAAAAAAAAAGGACTAGAGAGCTAGGCCCAAGAAGGTGATTCCATACAGTTACATTACATTACATACGTAACCCTCAACTTAACAGTTTATACCAATGACTCCAAGATTGGTTTTATAAAAGCTATTTTAATCGCTTACATATTTGTAATCGGCGTTAATCCTGACATTACGTCTATATCAGTTCATTTTCCTTATTTCATTAAGTAGAAAACTATGTACATTTTAAGCTGCGTAGGACCCACGCTACCACTCATAAGATCAAAAGAATAGTATTTGGCTATTTTGTACTCAGAGCTAGTAACTAGGTCCTTTAGCGCCCTTGCGGCGAAAAAAAAAAAAAAAACTAGTTTGCGCCCTTACTACCAAATATAATGAGAAAATATATAAACATTTTTTTTTTTTTTTTTTTTTTTTTTTTAAATCATATATTCAGAATGAACTCAAAATATTTCGCTGATTCTTAACATGTTCCTAGTATATTAACCCTTAGCGCTCCGCACATTTTTGTACCACTGCCTACCAGCAACTCCGATACATTTTCGTAGCGGAACTAGTGAAATGGTGTTTTATTTTCAGTGAGAAGAACCACACGAGCTCGTGGAAGTTTTAAATTTTGTTTTTTTTATACATATGCTCTTTCTTCTTGCAAATGAAAGATAAATTTTAAAATTTGTACTTTACCATTGTGTGATATCTTTGGAAACAACATCCCATATGTATTCTGGGTTTACTTGGGTAGTATAATTTCGGAACCACTACTTAAAGTATCAGAATTATAATCAACATTTGTCTTTTGCAATACCTTTTAATTCTTCACTACCACTCAACTCTAAATTGTCATAATAATTATTTTTCTCCATGCTGCTAACCATAAATAAGGTCAAACAATGGTTTAATCGTAACTATACAGAGACTGAGCACGTTTTAACTACAGATAACAAATGCCAAAACAGACGATTCAGCAGTATCTTAAGCGTAGTCATGCTAAAAACATTTCGCTCCGCAGCGGAGCCTACGGTTTGGTTTGGTTTGGTTTGGAGCGCTACGGTCTACTTTTTACAACACGAGGGCTAATGAGACCGGGACTTACTGCTTAAAGCCGATTCCGAGCGGCTACTAACATCCATACCACTGTGGGATTCGAACCCACGATCTCCGGTTCCGAAGGCCAGCACCCTAACCATTCGGCCATCGTTCGGCAGCGGAGCCTACGGAGCTGCGGCACAAATGTCGGATGACCCCTTAGAGGAGACAACGGAGCGCTGAGGGTTAATTTTTCCTTCTATTTTTACTTTATTAATACTTAATTTTTGAACATTTTAGCTATATTATTTTGCTGATAAACTGAATAGTTTATTTGAGCGAAATATTTTTTATTTGGACGTTGAATTTTTCATAAAAAATTGGCGAATTTCTAAATTTAAATTTAGTCTTAATAACTTTATTAAATTCAGAATTTAAAACGAATACCCAGATTTATATTAAAGCATATTATTAGTGTTTGGTAAACATTTTGTTAGAATCTATAACAAATTTAGTCTCCAGAAGCATTTAAAAAAATAATAATAAGTCATTTTTAAACACATTGGATTTTTAATTAAAATAATTATTTTTCAAATTTTCTTTATTTCTACTCGGGGCGAATAATTCTCTTTCGGACCCCACTTTCTCCATGGTTAAGGGCCCCTAAGACTGATGTGCCCGTGGCAAATGCCACCTTTGCCACTCCCTAGTGACGGCCTGTTTTGTACAAAGTTTCTCCTGCAATGCTTACTTACGATGTATGACGAAAAATTTCTTATAGTGTTGTAATTATTCAGAGTAATGAATTTTATAATTTTCTTTTTCATCAGTAGCTAGGAAAATTAAGTATTTATCAGAGACTAAAAAAATAAATTTTAAAAAAAGTTTCCAATTAGAGAGGAACATTGAGCAAATTTATAACTAACTCTGGCCATTCAAAGTACTATTTTTGATACAACTATTAAGATGAATTGTTTGTATTTTGTTCTCATTTGTTTGAGGGGTCCGATATTTTCTTCTATTTATCCGACCTTAATTTACCTCTGTATGGGATGCCGAATGATTTTCGAATTCCTCTTTGAATTATTTTTTATGTGTACAATAACGTATTACTAAAGAAAGTATTAGTCTGTTTTTAGTTCAAAGTTTCTCCTATTGTAATGGGTCAGAGTGGCTTCATAATGAGTGCGATAGTGAACTTTCAAAACCATTTATTTTGTCTACAATCAGTGTTTTTGACAATTTAGTATGATATTAATAAGATATTTACGTAAAAGTGGTTAGAATTTCACAATAAAATATTTATTACGTTGAAAATTGTTAATTATTCATTGTTTCAAAATTAGCTTCATTGAAAATGCTCAGTAGGCATTCCTTTTACACGCAGTAAAGTACACAAGAAGAGTTTGTTTCCACTTTGGACTAATAGACTGAACAAAAAAAGTACATAAATTATTAATTTTTTAAACATAAAAATTACGTCTCGACTTAACCGGTTGTAACGAGCACGTCTATTTTTGGAAAACTGCAACAGCATTTAAGGATAATTAGGGTGGTCGATGCGGACGAAGTCCGCGCTTGTGTGTGATCTGTAAATTATTGAAATTTTGAAAATTGGTAATACATTTTTAAAGTGAGATTATTGTATCCATTACCTGACTATAAATGGACAGATTAGGTGAGAAGGGGAAAGATGTCACATACAAAAATTATGTATGTCGGGCGCTTTGCTTTGATCTAGTCGTTTTCCTATATCCTAGGTTTGTGTACGCCACTGTTAATACGCAGTACATATGTGGTTCAAAATAGTAACAAAAGCCTCGACAAGTGCACAAATTCTCTGTACAAATTAAATTCCGCTGACACGGTGCTCTTCGGTACCAGAGTTCGCGGGTTTAAATCTCGCTGATGGCATGGATGTTCGAAGACGTTCGGAATCGGTTTTAAACAATAGGTCCTCGTCTCACTATCCTTTGTGTAGCAATAAAATAGACAGTAGCCCAAAAACCATTCCTGTTTACACAAATAAGAAGATCATAGCATTCGAAAGACAATGATAGAAGTTCCAATTTCCCGAAGTCTCAGTTAAAAGATTTGATGGAAAAATGGTAGTTGAAATTTGTTAATGTTCTTGAATTTAAAAAAAAAAAAAAAAAAAAAAAAAAAGCTGAAGTTCATCTGTCTTCATTCAGTCATCTAAATTCTCCAAATCTTTTGGAAATTCAAGCAAAAATTTGATAATCTTTTGGGAATTCAAACCGCATCTCGCAAAAGCTAATTTTTATATGTTCGGACAGTTGAAAAAGCATTTGGAAGACCACAATTTCTAAGGAATATTTCTCCCGCCAAAGTAGCTGGCAACAGAGTCAGATATCTTCATGCCAAACACTATTGCGAAACTCTTTACTCATTTAGCACCACCCAAGGAGCATGTGCAGCTTATTAAATGTTACGAATACCAGTAATATTACATTGGCCCCGCTGGGTCCTCGTGTTTTAGATGCAGGGACCAAGCAGAAAACCTCCAGGCTTGGTTTTTTACCTCCAGAGGTATCATTTGAACTTGAGGACATTGCGACCACGAACCTATTTTACCTTCCCCAGCTTCTATTAATGACCAATGGATCTTTAGCCGGCTTCAGACTCGGAATTCGCCTCTCTCCGATCATGAGGTCGACACCTTTGCCAATTGAGCAACCTCACATCATTTCTGTGTTGATTCTATGGTTCAGGAAACCATCTTGATGTAGTCGCACGGTCTGGTCCCACGAAATTTCTTTTATGTGGATTTTAACAGATTGTGTATACAGACTGTATTGCTGATTCATGAAAACACTGTATGCGGAGCTGAATTTAGTGAATAAATGTTTTCGTCAGACGACCTTACATTTTAACTGTCTTCGTATAACACTTTTGGATTTGCTATGTATTTCGATAATGTATTCTATAGTACATTATCGAAATAATTATGGCCCCAGAAAATTGCCAACTGTGCCAACAGAGGACGGTGGGCAGGGAAGGCTACAATATCCCCATTATTTCAGACTATGCGTTTCGAAACATATTAAGTTTAACTTGATTTTATATGCTAAGAGGAAAATTAATTGACAAAAATTTCAGAGGACTATGACAAAAATATGCATAGCATTTTTGAATATTTATGAAAGAAATTTATTTGGTTTGGAGCTCTTCGGTCTACTTTTTTTGCTACAGGACTAATGAGCCCGGGTCCTACTGCTTAAAACCAATTCCGAACTACTACTGACATTTATGCCAGCAGCTTGAATCGAACCCGTTAAAAGAAATTAAAAACATTTAGTTATTATTAGTCATAATAATATTATATATTTTTGTTATAATCAATAATAATTTGTTATAATTATATTAATAATAATTATAATAATAAAAAATTCTTTTTGCTTCTGATTCTTAACTATATTTTATAATTCAATGAGATAGAAATATTGTATTTTTTGCCTAATTTAATCTAGCTGAAAAGTCAACTGTTGTCTTAAGAAAAAGTTTATTTTAATATGTTACCTTTTAACAGTGAAAACTATTGGAACAAATATACGCCCCCATTGGTGAATGTTTAACGTTTGGCCACTTTTCCACACCAACGGCAAGTGGCGATGTACTTAACATTTTCATACATATGAAACACAATTTTTAGCATTACGGTCAGATAAAATGTCACCTTAAATTTTTGCGAAACCGCGTTTGGCGCGGATCTGGAACTTGAAAATTCCATAAAATGACAATAAATGTCATCTAGAAACTTCGCGCCATTGCGCTTTGCGCGGATACTGGAACTTAAACATTTCATAAAGTGAAAGTAGGTATCATATAGAAATTTCGAGTCTTAGGACCTTGCGCAATTACTGAGGTAGCAACTCCTTCCAGATATCCTTTTATCAAAAACATTCCATGGATTCGTGAATTAGAAATATTGTAAATATTTGAACTCAAATTTATTATCTCACGCCCAGAAGATCAGCGGTATATATGCTTCTTATATGTGAACAAATGTTTTGAACTTAGAACCTTAGAAAGAATAATTTCAGAAGTAGACTGACAGATGAACATTTAGCATCGTTCCTTAAAATCGGTACATCTCACTTCGAACCTCAGTATAAGGAACTTTTAAAAATGAAATCGCAATTTCATTCATCTCATTAACGTATATAAACTGTTAGGTACTTGTATATTGTTTTAAAAATTTTAGAAAAAATTATCTTGGCCCGCCAAATTTATTTTCTTTTGATTTTTGGCCCGCAGCCGAAAAAGTTTGACCATCCCTGATCTAGTTGATCTTAAATGTATTAGTTTTTTATTATTAAGATGATTATTTTTTGATGAAAAACAAACTTTGAAGAAAAACATTTATTTTGGATTATTCCAAAAACAGGAAGAAAGATACCTCATATTAAAACGTAACAAATTTAACAATAAACAGAAAAAAGGGGAAACATACAGAAATCTTGCCAAATTTGCTAAAAGACATCAAATCTGAAAAGCCCTCCAATGGAGTCATATAATACATATGTACCTACTTTGTTACTATCTAAAGAATTACACAGCTTTTATTTAATATATATTATTTATAGAGAAAGGAGGTTGCAAAAAAAAAAAAAATAATAATAATAATAATAATTTATATTTATATATATTGGACATTTTTTTTAAAAATTCAATATTTAAGTAGTGTTTTATTTAAGTAGTGTGCTCATAAATACGATCAGTTTCCAAAAAATGGTCAGTCTGATTTTTTGGTTTAAAAAGTTTAAGAAAAATCATATGTTTTTCTATTCCTCAAGTATATAATTTTCATTTATTTATTTATGTAATTACCTATTTATTTGTGTGTTTCAGACCTGATCTCATAGATTATCGATCATGTTTGAAGCGATCAGCTAGAGACAATCTTGACACTGTGTTTACAGTTGCAGAAAGAGAGCTTAATGTTACTAAACTTCTTGATCCAGAAGGTTTGTATCTGTTATGTCTTTATTAGTATATAGAGTTATTTTAATCCTTATAAAGAAAAAAAAAATTATACCCCTATTTTTTCTTTACAAAAAAGTCTCTTTTTATGAAAGAAGAATAAAAGGCACATCAAACTTGTTTTTTAATTATTCTCGATTATCCTGTTCCAAATCTTGAAATTTCCAAGACCAGAAATCATGATTCCACACTAATATTATATTCCATTGATCCTAACTATAATACCTTCAGTTTATCTTTCCTTAATGTACTGCCATTGTAAAATTTTTAAAAATCTATAATTTTCTGGTAATGATATAATTTATTTTATACTGCTGTTTCACTGTAGCTTTTCTGTCATAAAAACTAAAACAATTTTACCTTATCTTATGGTAAAATCATTGCATTGCTGCTAAGATATTATGTTGTACAGAATATATAGCTCAATGCTAGCCAGATTTTTCAACTGCTGGCTTTGTTCAAGAATTTAAAAAAAAAAAAAAATGTAATATTTTTTTTAATGGACTCAATAATGAAAGATAAGAGAGATTATGTACCTATTGTAAATACATTCCATTCCCTTTTAAATAGACATTTAGATAATTATCTTGGCAAGTAACCTGACAGAAGCCTGTATAAAACTATTTTAATTGATTAAAATATAACTTAATATTTCTCTTCCTAAAGCTCAGTATATTATTCAATATTATATATCTGTCAATATATGAATGTAAAGTAAAAGTGAAGGTTTATGTTAGAATATTCAACAAGAACAATATGCCTAAACAGTATGATTACTACTGCTGGTGTTATAAAATTAGTGCATTTTTTAACTCAATGATTTTCAGTTCTTTATATATATTTGCAAGATTTTTTTTACATTTTAGTGAACATAAATGTTATATTTTTACTCATTTTTATGAAATTAATTTTTTTAATAAAATTTTTTTCCATAGATGTTGATACTCATGAGCCTGATGAAAAATCCCTCATTACGTACATATCTTCATTATATGACGTTTTCCCCAGACCTCCTGCTCATAATCCATTTGCAGATGATGATGTAAGTCAAATAAATTAATATTACTACTTTTTTATCTTTCCCTATGAATAGCATTTTTGTTAAGGTGTTTGAAGATTAACCTTTTAGCTTTAATTTGTATATGTCATTGTTACAGCTTACGCATACAGTCATGTTTATATATCCCCTTGAAGTACAGAGATAGGGTAAAAGGTTCTGTTTAGTCATGATGTCTAAGGTACATGAAAGATGAAAGTTTGATTAGGACTTGAAGCATTTGTACAATTTTGATCATTCTCTAACAGGAAGATTTTCCTCTTGCTTCTGTACCCTTCTCCCTATTAACCCTTCAGCTCTCCCATGAAAAGACTTTCAAATTCATAAATTTAACCTGAATGAACTCCACCTGAGACGTTTCAGTGTGTTTTTACGTTACTCATACTCTGCTCTCTGGGATTTTACTCCAGCTTGCTAACCATTAGGCTATCCAATCTCCTAATTTATTCATGCCGATAGTTTAATATTTTAGATTTTTTGGAGAGAAAAGTAATCTTTTGACACCTTATTCCCCTATACCAGATTATTCTCATAAATTTGATAAATGTAAAAATTTAATAGTTTTGTTTATGTTTGATAAAAATAATTTTATAATTGTTCAGTTTATTTCATATTTATTTTATAGTATCAAAAGTATAAGACAAGCATTTGACAAAATTTCAATTTAATGTAATAAATTAATGCTAAATGTATAATTTTTCCCTTTCGGAGTTTGTATTTTGCTAATTATATACTTTATTTCTTATTATATAAAACTTTTTAATAATAAATTCTATAATAAACTACTAGCTCATGTGTAATGTAAATGATATAAAGAATTTGTAAGTATAAAATGTTTAATAGTGATTGATTGAATAATTATTTGAGAGCTTAATAAAGTTTATGAAATCTTCATGATTTTTAGTTCCAATATCAGTCTTTTGGTATCAACCAGTAGAACTAAAATTATAATGTAATTGATATATATCGACTGTTAAACATTAATAAAGTAATGGATTCGATAAAATAAAAGATTAGTAAAATAGCTAAGAACTTATTCTGGTTCATTAGAATTAAGTTAAGACGTTATTTTTCATCCCATTTAGAATAAAGTTCGTAGAATAGAAGAATATAGGGAATTGTCTAGCTCACTATATTTATGGATGAGAGAGACTTTATCTATGCTACAAGACAGAAATTTCCCAAACACATTAGTAGAAATGAAAGTAAGTCCTCTTTTGAGCTATTATTTATTAGTTATATTTGTAATTTGGGCTACAAATAAAAATTTATATCTGTTTTATAGTCTCTTTTAGCTGACTGCACTCGTTTTAGAGTTGAAGATGTGCCCCCTAGATTAAATGAGAAGCAAAGACTAGCTCATTTATATAGGGAAATAGTGGTATGTTAAATAAATGTCTATCTATTCATCATGTCTGTATTTAATTTATTTTTTTTTTAAACTTAATACATCTTTCTGAATTAATTTTTTTATGTTGTGACTATTTTCAACTATACCCAGAGTTTTTTTTAAGGTACTAGAACATACATCATGATAATATGTATTAATGAATATATTCAGTACTTCACATAAGTTAATTTATTGTATATAAAGTAAATGCTTTTATTAAATTCTACAATTTTGTTATTCTGATTACTTAATTTTTTTCATTCCTTTCTGTACTGATAATATTTATGGTTGAGTACTGTTTTCTCTAACTACAGATAACATATTAAAGAATAAAAAATTCTCAAGGGTGGTCTAGTAAGTCTGATGAATAAAAGTATAGAAATTTCCTTATTTTTCAACGTGGCACTTACTGAGAGGATATTTAGACTCATTTCTAAATTCTTAAAAGTTTGTTTTTAAAGTTTCAAAGATTTCAGCAAGTTTTTAAATCTGTTGAAAATGGATGCACGAATGCTCTTCTAGTGCATTCTATGAGAAGTAGGGATCTGGATATATATGTACAACTTTTGGACTTTGCATATAAATTTCTTATGGGTCAATAATTTCATAGTTATAAAAATGGAATTTTTTTTTTTTTTAGAAAATTTTTAGAGAATCTGTTGATATTACTGAAGAGTTACGAATCGATTCCATTGAACGATTATGGAATAAGGTAATATCTGCTCATCAAGAAAGAGACCAAGCTATACATGATGAGATAGCCAGGTATGATATTTTTTCTTGTAATCCTTGATTGTTTGAAATGATTCTTCTATCATTTCACTTTTAGTAAATAATGAAACTATAAACTGTTAGATACTTAATTGTCCTAACCTGCATCTCATTTAAATTTATTTAAATTTATTTTCTAAATTGTATTTATGTTGTGTATATGCTACAGAAGTGTATATACATACATAATATATGAGTAAGCAGCAGATGGTTAAATCTATAAATTAGTATTTGTGTATTTGTGTGTTCCCATATATACACAAACATGTTAAATTATGTATTTATTCCCTTTTGTTTCATTTGTTATGCATATATTTATTTTGTTCTCACTAAATTCGTTATTTATTTATTTTTATGCAATATTTTAAACCTTTAAATATTAAGTTTTTATTAGTAATATCAATTATAATATTATATATTATATCTGTGTGTCATTAAAATTTACTTTCTCTTAAACAGGTTAGAAAAGCTACAAAGGCTGGCTGAAAAGGTACATAGAGAAACAAAACATTGTGATGGTAAAATGGATGATATAGAACGACACATTGCTGAAGTAAGTACTCTTTTGTTGAAATGTTCAGAAAAAATTAAAGTCATTATATATAAATATATTTAAATATTTTTAATTTATATATATATATATATATATATATATATATAGTATGTTAAGACTGGATTGTTTATCAATATATTGTCAAATATTTATATTCTTTAAATATTGCAATGACTATCTAAAATTCTGGTCTGCCGATATATCCCCCTATTAGCGATACTGTTTTTCCTCTGCATGTGATTTTTGAATTGCCAAAATCTGTCCTGAATATTTCTCATATATCAATTTAACGGAATTTTTCTTCGATTTACTGCATTTGATATATTTACCTGCATACTTCATACAAACACAAGCCAGAAAATCTAATGATGAAGCTTATTACATTTGTTTCAGTGCATGTTATTGGCTTGGGAGATATCATGATTAATTGTCCAAAACATCGTTAAAATGTATTTAAAAAAGTCACAGAAAAATATTTGTCAATTTTTTGCTTTAACTGTCAATGAATGTGACTAAAGAATAAATGAAAATATATTGAGATACAATTTACTTTTTTGACATAAAAATAAAATTTAATCCTGGAAAAGTATCTTTAATTTAAATGTATCATTCATTTGTAAATATACCATATTTTGATACATATCAGCAAACATTTTGACACTTAAATTTTCTTGTTTATTAATCTTGTAAATTTTACTTTAAATAATTTTACAACATCAGAAATGGTAGAACAGTTTAAAATATATTTATCCTCCAATTAGCAAAAATTATCCTTTTAAATTAAATATAAATAATGCAGAAACATTTGTGAGAAAAAAAGGAGCTCATACGGTCAAACCAAGTGGTTTGTATATACAAGTAAAATTTCACGGTAAAATTTGTATTAGTTTATTAACCTAATTGTTCATATTAAAATTTTTTCTGGCATAACATTTTCTTTTAGAAGTTTTAAAAATAAATCTAAAATAATCATTTTTATTAACATAAAGCCATTACTTTGAAAGCAATAATGTAAGTGTAATATTTTCTGAATAATTTTGATAATGGTGATTTATGAGCAAATATAATTATAAAACAAAATGCAGAGCTTTATACAATTTTTGCAGCCCTATCACTGATGCCATACTGTGTAAATCTTTCAAACAAAGGGATATCTTTTCTTTCCTACTTTAATGCACTATCATGATATATCAATAACTTCAATATTACTTTGAGGATGTATTGCAATATTAAATATCTGATATCATCCAAACTTAGTATCTGTGTTCTGAACAGGATTCAATTCATATGTTTACTATTTTAAATCAGTTCTCACACAATGCTTTAAATAATACTGATATATTACAAAATCATTTTTAATGGAAGTTTCAAATTTTTGTTATTTGAAAGTAATAAAATAATATTTCATTTATAAAATAAAATTTTCTCAGAGAAAATATAAATGGATATATTTATTAACAATGTATTAAAATGTAATTTGCTTTTGAATTGTTGTGAGTTATTGAATTTATAAATATATTTTATATAGTTATTTACAAATTTTCCTATCAGTTTTTAGATAATTTAAAAAAATATATTTTGGGCAGTTTTTTTGTCTCTCCTTTTCCTCTCCCCTTAGTACAATTCTAGTTTTAGATAACTAGATACTCAAAAATATATTAATTTAAATTGCATGTGACACTTTTTTAAATCTATTGATGTTTTTGTTAATTTGTATATGTATTTAATTAAGGAGGAAAAACGTATACAACGCCTTCACCCTTCTGATGCCAAGCATAACTGTGATCAAATTGAAAATGAGCTCAAACATGTAGAAGATAGCTTAAAATCTATGTCAAGAGATGTTCAAACATTGAGAGATGGTCGATATCATCAAGCTTTAGAGTTACAAAAAAGGTAAGAAATAACAAAAAACTTTTATCTATTTTTCAAACAATGCTTCTGTAAAAAGTGTTTAATTTTTTTGGAAGAATTTTTCATGGTTTTATTTTCTCTGTATATATTTTTATTTTTGCTGCCATTAATTATAGATTGCTAAGATTTATTTTTAGAAGAAATTTGCAGAAATAATGATATTATAAAAACTAAACTTCTCCTCTTCATTAAGTGTTATGTTACTTTAAATTATAATTAAAACAAAAAGCAAAAGGTTGTGTGACTGTCTATATTTATTGTTAATTTTTTTCTGGATTCTTAAATTAGAATTGTAGCAAAATATAAAACAGTTAACTGAAAATTACTTGAGCTATTCTTATTTTACTTTGAATAGAAGTCAATTTTGTTATATTTTACTCATACTTGTATTCATAGAATAATAAAATAATTCTTAACTGAGATATTATAAAAAGGCAGAACATTAAAATAATATTTAAATTGTACCACATAAATTTTAAGTTTATTTCTAATAATAATTCTGTATTATTACTCACATTTTTTAACATTAATTTTATTTTGTTTTAGAGTCCAACAGCTTCATGAGCGATTTTTGAACCTGCGTATGAATTTCCAAACTAGATTATTACACATTCTTGCCACTCGATCTTTGAAGACTGAAGAGAAAAAAGTGTCAAAACCTCGTCCATTGTCTCTTGAGAAGTTAATTGAAACAAATAAATCCTTTAAATTCTTACAAGAATGTATTGACTGGGTGCACAATAAACTAGTAAGTAAAATAATTTTTCTTTGTGAATTTTGGGTTTAAGAATGATTTGAATTTACTGTCAAGTTTGATTCAAAATGTTGAAAAACAAAGAAAACCAGGAATATTTTAGAAGAAATGCTTTAGTGTTAATTGTTAGTGTAACAACCACCCCCCTGGGCCCACTCTGGGGGCCATGTTGTAATATAATACACTGTTCTGGTGCGTTATGCTTGTGTGTGACCTGCCCACCTACTTTACTGGGGCAGGTATGTTTGTTGATCACCTCTGGGATATATTGGCTAAATAAATCCTCCAAAGTTTAGACGGACAACACAAATTTATTTACAAATTTGATGAAAAATTAAAGAAAATCAAAATGACATATTTCTGAGTCTCTGGGCCTATTCTATCCAGATTATATGGCTGAGCTTATCATATCCAGAATAGAACCATCATCGTTTCTCACACATTGAACCGAGAGATGTCTCCTAGTTGCAGGCCCAAATCCAACTGCTCTCATGCAGATCTTCTCTCCCTTCCTCGGGGGTAGGGAAGTGCCTGGAAACTTGAGCCCTTCCGAAAGAGCCCATCCTCCTTTTCCGAGGCCCTGTAAAAACAAAAACAAGCACCTCCGAAAAACCTTATCCCCCCCCCTTTGCCGGCCGGTTTCTTCTTTCCCCTAAGGAATGCTGGGCGGAAGGAGTCAATAGTTCTATTTTGTCGATATCGTGAAGGGCACACATGAATCGTGAGTGCAAATTCCTTACAGTTAGTTTGTATTTTGTAGCTTAAAAGGTTAAATTTCAATAGATTGAGTTAAAAAATATAGTGCTGGAATATACCATTGTCTTAATTTTTCATTAAATATATGTATGTATATACATACACACACATACTCAATTCTAGAAGTTAATTTATTGTACTAATGGCAAATGTCCTTATGAATTCAAAAACTTTCTCTCATTCTTGCTTATCAAATTTTTGTTGTCTCATTTGCTTTTGTTAGTATCTATAACCAAATATCGTGCTCTGAATAACCATACATCAATGTGCTTTGAAAAATCTAAAAGTATCAGGAGTTTGATATCCACAAATTTGATGAATATATTTGCTGAAATTATCTTAGTTTTGAATGTCTGACTAGCTTTCACCAAAGAACTAGCCATGATTTTTTATAAAAACATTTCTAAAGCTTGGGACTGGCAGATTCATCCTTTGTCCATTTTCTGGACTGTTAAACTTGCTTTTTGATTATTTTATGTTTGTCCTTATCTTAATTTTAATGTTGCATATAATCCTCCAAAGAATGATTTTCAATACTAGTGAGTAAAAACTCAGACTGGCATAGAGATAAAATAAAAAAACAAAATTATTATAAGATTAAGATGTGGAATTTTGTTTTAATTGCTTTGATTATTATATTAAGTAAAGAGTATTTAAATGAAGAGATTTTTGTTGCTCATTTCAGTATATTATATGATTAAACTAATCTTCTTTTCTTTTTTTTTTTTCAGAAATATTTGGAAGAAGCTGAATATGGTACAGATCTACCCAGTGTTCAGTCACTTTTGGAGCAACATCATACTGAACACAGAATAATTGACCAATTTCAAAAAAATGTTGACCAGTGTTCAACTTCAAAAGTATGAAACCTTATATTTGTATTGTACTCAAAGTTTAAGTGAAATCCATTTGTCAATATCTAATTTAAAAAATTTTTTTTGCAGACCCAGTTCAGAGGAGAAGAATTGGAGCTGTACTGTAAATTATTAACAAGATTAGAAAAAGGCTATTCTGAAGTTTTGGTAGGTACATTCAATTTCTTTTAATATGTATTTATTGATTGTTTTGGTTTCTACTTATTGGTTATTAAGGTAATAATTTCCAACTACAGTGAATTAATTTCATGCTGAAGTTACTTTATTTTATGTTTAGTTTTAATCACAAAGATTGGGTTAATATTTAATCATATTTAACTTGTTTCTAATTTTAAGAATGATTCTGAAAGTAGTATTAGAAAATTAATATTTTCCTCCTAAATCCCTTAATATGGATATATATTTATGTAAATTTAACAAGTGTGTGTAAATTTCATATTTTTTTTCTATGACTTATGTGTTAGTCCCATATAAATTAAAGACTGAATTTCTGTGTAATATATATATAATAATCAACTTTATGTATTATACCCAATTATTTGGTCTAAAATATCTGCAAAGATGACTCCTCATTGTATCTATTGTCTAGTTCATTGCAATACCATAATTTATAACAAATATACAATTAATTCCAATTACTAATTAAATATCTGTAACACTATGTGTAAATTTAAGGTTTAATTGAATGTGAATTCAAAACATTTTAATTGTGTAATCTGAAACTCTATAATCTTATTTTATAATTGTTTAATTTTATGGACTTACCAATTGCAGAAAGGAACAAAAGGGAAAAGAAAATAATAAGTCTTACTTAGATAATTAAACCATGATTGAAAAAATAAGAAACTTAACTGAAACATTACATATATATATATATATATATATATATATATATATATATATATACATACACACACATATATACATATTTAAGAGAGGCATGTATTTGGCTTATAAAGTAGAGCCCTCTTGATATAAACTTTCTTCTTAAAACGTTGATTTTTAAATTTATATTTTGAAAACACAGTTATCATGACTATTTTAGTATTTAAACATAAATCTTAAGCACAAGATAGTGTAGTAGTTAGCATGCTGGGCTATAATTTTGCAGGTGCTCATAAAGACAAGTATTAATTAAAATTTTGATGGATAGAAATGTTTAGGAATGATGGTCATGGAGTCTGTGAGACTGCAGAACAACAGTTAAGTTTAAACTAAAAGAGACATTGTTTTCCTTAAATGTGGATAAAAGGGCAGGCAATGTTCAATTTAGCATACTTGTCATGCTAATTAAGAAATTTAATGCTTGCCTTTATTTAAAAGAGTAATTATAAAAAAGTAGGTCCCACAAACAACCTTAAATTAAAAAAAATACATTTTATTTTTTTTCTTCTAACACAGCATATTTGTGTTGATTTTAATTTTGGTTTTACTTAATATATCAAGTGCACGTGTTCATTTTATATTGATTCTGAAAATAATTATTAACCAATGGAATCATGGAATGATATTTAAAACATGAGTATTATTTAATGATTTAAGAAATATTAATCATTAAAAATTGATTTTTAGGTGATGTCAAATAAAAGAATGAGTGATCTCGACACCCTGCTGGACTTTATACAGTCTGCTACAAATGAATTGATTTGGATGAATGAAAAGGAAGAAGTTGAAGTATCCAGAGATTGGAGCTCAAAATCCTTAAACATTCCAGACATTGAAGACTATCAAAAAGTGAGTTATGAGTTTTAGAGTTGGCTGGAATTTGTCAAAAAAACATTTATTTAATTCATGTAAATGTAATTTTTTCTGTAAAATGCATTGCTAATATAAATATGATTTTAAAGTATGGAAAAGGTACTTTTAATATCAGCAAGGATATTTTTATATTACAAAATTGTCAAACAAGTCAAATTAATTGGGTTATTGTGAAGTTAGAAAGCAGCTTATTTCGTGGAATTTATTAACCACTAGTACAAAATAATTTAATTCTTCATTTTTTTTCTGCCATTTAACATATATTTCACACTGAGATAGAAACTTGTGTTTAGCTTCATATCAGCCTGTTTTATATGTGCATCTTATTAGTGTGTACTTACAGATAAATTTTATTATTTGTATAATTTTAAGTACTGTGCCATTATTTATTATTGTGTGTAAATTAAACAGTTTTGGAAGGTTAGGACTAATTTGTATTCATTATTCATCTGTTTCTATAAAAAATGAATGAAAATGTTAATGTAATTATATTTATTAATTCAGAACTGTAATTTCATTTGCACTTCTGTAGGATATCTAGTCATCTTTTAATGATGTGCATTCTAAACATAGCTTGCATTGTTAAAATGAAATAAATGGTATTTGTTTCCCGTATTAGTAAATCCTAGGTATTTTGCATGTATATATATATATATATACAGTCAAACCTGTCTATCTCGAATCTCTTGGGAGTAAAAAAAAATTCGAGATAAACAGGTTTCGAGATATGCAGGTTTTATGAAAATAGACTAAGAAAATTTCTTTACACAGTACAAAAGATTGAAAATTTGAACTACTTTCAGTTTTATTTACATACTTTACAGAAAGTAATCCATTAGGAGTTTTGATGCAAAACTTTTTTGGATTGGACAGTTTTTTGTAGTTTTGACACAGTGGAAACAAAATGATCAATATTTTCTTGGGATTCAAGAAAAAATCTTAGTGTTTCAATAACTTTTTTTTTTTTTTTAAACAACTCTTTCTACATTGATGTTGTTCTCTTAGCCATGATACTCTTCATTCTCAGAAGTTCCACGAACGTTTTTTAAA
The DNA here is from genome assembly GCA_032207245.1 of Pardosa pseudoannulata. NCBI lineage: Eukaryota > Metazoa > Arthropoda > Arachnida > Araneae > Lycosidae > Pardosa > Pardosa pseudoannulata. The sequence continues at coordinate 121,801,459 of CM063506.1, read as the reverse complement.
ATTTCGGAATCAGTTAATAACGTTCCGCTTGTTACCACTGATTCATCTACTTCTATAAAGTCTTTAAATAAAGTGTCAGTATTCAGTTTCTCTCTGATAATCATTCATTCCTTCGGGTTTTCATCAGTTTCCTCGTTTGGTTGGTTGCTCTTCGGTTTCCTTCTATTGCTCCCTCTTCAACCCCCATCCCTTATTGTTCCAGAGCAGAGAACCCGTTTTTAGTACAATTCCCACCCAGTCCCTGACTAAATACTCCCCCCCATAGACTAATGCTTAGTCTATGAACCGAGGAAGAAAACTATAAGTGTATTTCCGGGAAATGGGAACTTGTGCGGTTGTCAACGCAATAAGGCTCTAAACTGGAATGCTGTGTTTCTTACGAAAATTCGAGATAGACAGGTTTGGGGAAAAATAATTTGAGATAGGTTTGGAAAATATGTTAAATTTTTATTGAAAATGTAGGGAAATTGAAAAAATTCGACATAGACAGGTTTTCGAGATAAGCAGGTTTCGAGATAGACAGGTTTGACTGTATATATATGTATGTATGTATGTATGTATATATATGTATGTATATATATATATGTATGCATATATATGTATGTATGTATGTATGTATGTATATATGTATGTATATACATATGTATGTATGTATATATATATGTGTATATATATATATATATATGTATGTATATATGTATGTATATAAATATGTATGTATGTATATATATATGTGTGTATATATATATATATATATATATATATATATATATATATATATTGATTTGTTAAAGCTTTATAACCTTTATTTTATTATTGTTAAACAGTGGCTTAACAGATAGTGAACTTCCTGTTGTCTGGTTAAATCCCACTGCTGGCATGTATATTCATGCTTATCACAACCATTCAGAATTGGCTTGGCTTTGAATAGTGAACCCCTTTCTAATTATACTTTGTGTTACAAAATGATTGTAGCATTCCAAACCAAACTTTATTTTATTATTCACTAATGATGTTGCTATAGATTTGATACTGTTTACTATAAACTAGTTTTGAAAATGAAGAAATATATTTTTTTCATACAAGTGGATTTTCAAATGTATCAGTATTAACCATTGTTTCATTTTTATTAAATGTAGTCCCTTACCAATGAACTTGAAAGGCGGGAAGTACAGTTCAATGCCGTCCAGGATAGAGGAGAAAGCCTTGTTTTGCAGAAGCATCCAGCTTCAAAGTGCATTGAAGTAAGTTATTTAGGTTTTATTTAACATTACATGCATATTGTTTATAGAATTTTTTTTTGTGTTTTTTTAAACAAAAAAATCTAAGCCATCTAACTTTTATGAGTAAAAGTTTAATCAAGTATGATTCTTTTAGGCTTACTTAGCAGCTATGCAAACTCAGTGGTCTTGGCTTCTGCAGTTAATGTCGTGCCTTGATGTACATTTGAAATATGCTTATCAGTATCATCAGGTGAGTCAAATGGTTAAATTGTCTAGTTAAGAAAAATATATGAAGAATGATTTAAGTAACTTGTTGTTGAATTATACAAACTAAATAGTGAAATTTTAAGGAAAAGGGCATGTTTTGTACGTCAGAGTTTTTTTTTTAATATCTTATTCAAAACTTTAATATGATAAGAATTTGTTTATTGTGTAATAACTTCTTTGTTATAGTTTTATGATTAAACTCAATTTAAAATTTAGTATGTACATGTTAAGTGATCATTAAACTGAGGGACACACATTACGTCTGACAATGTTTAATAGATATGTTAAAAAAAAAAAAAAAAATTAAAATACAAAGCATTTATATTTTTATTATATTTTGTTTTTTATTTCCATACATTCTTCAAAGATCTTATTTAAGCACTTTTCTTAATTGCTATTTTATTTAGGCTAAAAAATGTATTTTTATGATTTTATGAATCTTGAGATTTTTTTTTTCACTAATTAGAAAACTAATATAGTTCTATATTGACTTGAATTTAAATCAATAGTAGGCTTTTTGTGTGTGCCTGTGTCTGTGCAACTCATAACACACATCTGAAGGTATGTGTTTATGTGTCTCAGTATCAGTATTTAGCAATGTATAAAAGAGAAATTATACATATATTTTATATTTTTATTTCTTTACTTCCTTCATCTTTGTTAAGATTATTCTATCAAAATATCAAAATTCAGTTGATTGCTTTTAATCCTATCAGTTTTTTAAAGTTATAATACACTGAATAGTTGAAGTACTTTTTAGAGGATTTTCATAATAATGTTTTCTTCATTGCAGTTTTTCAATGAAGCTAAAGAATGCCAACAGTGGTTGAAACAAATAGAAAACAGACTCACCACTACCTATAGCAGACAGAACTTCTCTATTGATGAAGGAGAACGACTAATGAAAGAAATGCAGGAGCTTAGAGATGAACTTAGTCATTATAGCAATGTTGTGTCTTCCTTGATTGAAAGGAGCAAAGATATAGCTCCTTTGAAACAGAGACGACAGCCATTACCTAGACCTCTTCGTGTTACTGCTGTTTGTTCCTACAAACAACAATCTGTAAGACATTTTTGAGTATATGTTAGATATTCTTGCCAACTTGTACATTATTAACTTTAAGAATTTTCTTTAATTGTTCCTATTTTTCATTTTGAAGAGTTATGCATTCTTACAAAAACCTGGAAATGCACTTTTGTTCTAAATAGGTATTAGTATGAAATTGTAAGGTTTTAACAAATGGCATGTTGATGTGTATGCATAGGTGAATTTGAAAATAAACAAAATTATATTTTATGTACATATCTCAGAAGTAATATGATATTTTTAATCAAAATATTATTCTGTATTTTTAATAAAATGAATTTGAAGTTTTAACATGTATTTTTATAGATGTCTGTATCTAAGGATGAACATTGTTGGCTACATGACAACACAAATAAGACAAAATGGAAGGTATGTATATAAGCTACCTTTTCCTACCCGTTCTAAAATGTTGAAATTTTTAATTAGGCTAATTTATTAATGGAAATAATTATTTTCTGGCTGCAAAATTTTTTTTTAATAAAAGTAAAAATTTTCAAACTATTTTGTTATTAGTAAAATGATTTTTCCCATAGCATAGAAAAGTACTTGACATTATTAGCATTTACATGCAGAATACCACAAGATTGTTGATTATTTTATTATGGGAATACCCTATAGGCAGTGAACTTTACTCCTTATGAAGAGATAACACAAATTACATGCAAACATTATTTGGGAATAATTACCAATCCCCTCAGTTGGAAACATGACACATTAACTACTATACAATATGGAGGGCAATAAATGTTTTGTTGCAACTATATATTGTCTTTTTACTTAATTTTATCTGAAGGAGTAAAACTTATCTGTGGTTTTTTAGACATATTCTTTTAATTAAAATTGAACAAAGACTGAATGGTAGGGGCTTTAGGTATCAAAGTCTGTAAGTTTGAATCCCATTGCTGGCACAGATGTTCATAGCCAATTGGAATTATGTTTGAGGAGTAGATATCATTCTCCTTATCCCTTTCTGTGCAAAAAAAAATTAATGTAGTATTCTAAATGAGCAATTAAAACTTAATATGTTGGCATAAAAACACTGATCTAAGAAAATTCAAATAAAAAATATTTATAAAAAATATTAGCATTGTACAAGATAAGTCATCAAGGGTTCATAAAATGACCTTTTCCATAATTCTAATTTTAAAACAGGTGCATAAGTTTTCTCTTTAAATAGCATATTTTATGTTTTCTTATTCCAAACTGAAGAATTTTTTTTTTCGTTGACACCAATTTTCACCTATTATGTGACATTGAATGTAATCTTGAATTTCATGGCTATTTATTATCTGATTGAAATTTTTGTATCAATATTTACAATTTTTAAAAATTTAATTATAATTATAAGCTTTTTCTAATATATATGGTGAACTTTGTATATATATTAAGTAATCTTATTGAAGTACCAAACATTAGAAAATATTTTATGTTTTTTCTTTATTATTTTAATAATTGTAAGTATTATCTTTCTTAGATTATTAATGCTCATGGTATAGAAGGTATGGTTCCCGGTGTGTGTTTTGTCATTCCACCTCCTAATCCAGAAGCACTAGAATTGGCTGAAAGGTATGCTAGTTCTTCTTTATTTTGTATTCACATTAAAGAATAAATGTACTTATATAATGTACTTATGTTGGGAAAAAATTATATAGTTATAAATGGTGTGAAAGCAATAATTTTTAAATATATTTTACAACTTTCTTTTTAAAAAAAATCTTAAAAAAGATAATTATTTTTAAAATTTATATTACTCTTTCTAGCTTAAAAAGACAGTTTGAAACAATAGTAAATATGTGGACGTCCAAACAGCGTAAACTAAGACAAAATATGATTTTTGCAACTATTAAGATTATAAAATCATGGGATATAACCAAGGTATGTATTTTTTTAATGCTTTTTCATTTGTCTAATTTCAAATTTGACCATCTGATGATGCATTGCATTATTTTTATGGGTTCAAATCCAGTTTCTGGCATAGATGTTCCCAGCAGTTTGGAATCAGCTTTAAGCAGTACATTCTTGTTTATTTAGTCCCTCTGTTGCAAATAATTGACCATAGTGCTTTTTATCAAACCAAGCATAAATATATATTTTTTATTTATTAATAGTTGTTACACTTTGAAATGAGAAATACTTATTCAAAATGAATAACAATGTTTGTTAAATGAAAATTTATTTTCTTTTAGCTGAATTATTCTAGATATATGTATTACTTATGTAGTTGCTTCTATTTTCAACTTTAGCTCAACTTCAGGTAGTCTTCATCAGTAAAACCAATAGAAAATGCCTTATAAGTTTAAACTTATGCATTTCTCATATAATTCAAAGGAGAATCATGTTGCCCCAAAAGTAAACAGTAGCTCTCATAACCAAGCAGAGTAGGCTAACCTTTGATAGAAATGTTCTTATATACTAAGTATAACTAGTTTACTGTTTATGTTACATAGTAAAGCAAAGGTGCAATTAATTATTAAACATAAATTTTTTATACAATAAAGCTTTCAAAGAACCTGAATTTGTTGGTTTTAGAGTTTGTTTGGAGTATCATGGTTAAATATTTTGCTACATGAGTGCTAATTAAAAACCAAGACTAATTGCTTAAAGCTAATTATAAATATCTGTACATATCCATATCAGCAGCAGGCTTTGAACCTAGACTTTGGCACAAATGAAATACCTACCCATTTTGCCTCTATCCATCCTTTTTTATTTATACATAACATATTTTTTAATGATAGAATAAAATTCAACTTTTTTTCTCTAATTGAATTATTTTGATAATGAAACTTAATTTTAAGAAGGTAAATAAAACTATTTTAGTAGTATCTGCAATGTATATTTATTTTAAAAATGCCTAGTATTTGTATGAATAAACAGGTCATTTATTAATATTTTAAAAATACAGTATTGAAAGTATAAATGTCTCCAACCTTTTATTGTTTTGACTGTGCAATAAGCATATTATGACCAATTGGTTTTCAATTATAGTTTCGTAGTATTGAACCCATTCAGAGAGAGAGTATCATAAAAGCTTTGAATGAAGATACACAGAAACTTCTTAATGAAGGTACTAGTGATGATCCAGCATTAAAAAGACTTCAAGAAGAAATTGCCTATTGCAACAAGTTATTTGCAGATTTACAACGCATGTTGGATCAAGATGAGGGTATGTTTCATACATTTTTATTCATTGTTTAATTTTTCATTATAAAACTGCTGTAATTAATAGTTTTTAATATTTTTTAGTGGATAAGGTTAACAAGAGCCAAGCCCGTAAATTTAATGACCTCGTAGCCATTGTTCAAAATACTTTGACAGAAAAAGAAAGGATCTTAAAACAGCGAACACAGGCTCCCATTCCAAGAAGTAAAGAGTTAGTTCATCGCCTTCTACAAGAACAAAAGGTAGATAGTGTTAATTTAAAATGTTAACCATAGAATAGTAGGTTAAAAGTATTTATTAGTTAACTGTTACTTTCTGTTTATGACTTTTTATAATTGTTGCATTTCTACCTGAAGTCTATATTTTAAATTATTAATAGATTCTTAAATGCAATAATTCATTAAGGACGTAATTAATTGTTGATAAAGTACAAAGTGATTTTTAATGAATGACATTATTATAACAGTTACTATATGAAAATCTAACAGAAAAATTTACTATTACTCTATTTTCTAATTATTTACCATAAAGTAAATGTTGAGAGTTTATAATTTAAAAAATAGTTTTCTTAACTTTTTCTCTTAACTTATTTTTTATAAATTAAGTAATATAGCAATTTTCCTTAAGATTGGGGTAATTTTGTATTGGAAATTAAGATTATTAGGCTATTAAATTTAATTAAAGATAGTTTCACAGCAAACTACAATAAAATTTGTCCCTTTTGAGAGATTATGCAAGCATAAAGCATTTTCAGTGTAAAGCGTATTGCTGATATTTTAAAATTATTTGAAGTTATACAAAAGTAATTATCTTTTCATTGAAAAAGAATTGAATTTAATGGATACTAATTTAATTTTTATATTATTTTTCTATATTATAACACATTTCTGATTTTTATAATTAATTATTCTTTTTAAATTTTAAGTCTTAATTTATTTTTTGCTTTCAAAGGATTTTGAATCTGAACTACATTCTATTGAACCTCGAGTAGATGAAGTGAGAAATGCATTCAGAGAGCTTGCTCAGAAAACACCTGCTTTGCAATCCCGTCATGATGCAGTCATGGAATCATGGAATAATTTGTGGTCGTCCTCCAATATTTATATTGACAGGTGAAACTCTTAATGATTTTTCATTTGTCACTCACTTTTGCTTTCAAATTAATAACTATGTTTGTGAATCAGAGAAAAGATTTTGTAATATATTTAAAACTACTGTAATCAAGTAATGAAATGGCTACTGTTTAAAGAAAAATTCTCATTCTCTTAACAAAGAAACTCTTTCTAATTACGATTATGATTAATGAACTCATAATTTAAAGCAAGGGTGGATAAACTGCAACCTACTTGTAAAATTTTGCAGGCTGCTGAGGAATTTGTTATTCAAACAAATATTGTATCAATTATTGTTAATATAATTATAATTTGATTGTTTTATTGATAATTATTATAATATTTATTTATGAATAATTATAAATTTTTAACACATTACATGTGGGAACGGGCAATTACCCACTTGGCATGCCAATCATTATCTGCAGGAGCGAGTAATATCCCTTTTGTGCAGAGTGTGTGTTATTGGCGGGAAAGGGAGATTTAGATCACCTAAATTTCGTCCAATTCTCCCGCTATGCACATATTACTGCATTCACCAAGCCTGCATATAATGTGTTAACTATTCTTTTGTGGATTTCAGAATAATAATAGTAAATTCTATAATAAATAATGCAATGTTTTAAATTTAACACTAGATTGCCCAAGGCAGTCATTTTGACTGTTTTTTAATTTCAATTAGAAAAACAATTATGAAATATGACACAATTTCTTAAAATTTGGTGAATTTTCTATAACATATTATGGGTTTATGAATAATTGTAGTTACTTCTGCCCTCCTTTATTATATAATATTAAAAATTAATTTTAAACAAATTTCTTTACATATTTGTTATTTTTTCACAATGCAGTCATTTTGACTGTTTTTGGGCAATATAGGTATACAAGAAATCTCGGGCAATCTAGTGTTAAATACTTATATATATTTACATATAATGCAACCTGTTAGAATAAAATTAATTTTTCCGATTTTTGGGTTGGACTAGCCAGATTTAAACTTTTTATATTACATTTATTTACTAAGCTCTTTCTCCAGTGAATTGAAATATTGATACTAAAGAAAGCATTGTTTTGATAACTTTTCCTTAGACTGAAAATGGTTGAAGTAACACTAAACCATTATGAAGAAGCTACTCAGGTTGTTTCAAATGTTGAACTGCAGTTAGTGTCTATGGAAGAAATGCCATCTGATGTTGAGAGTTCTTCTAAAATCGAAGAAAGCTTAAGGGTAAGAATTTTACTATAAATATTTTTTGTTGATTAAGATAAGTAGATTTATTTTCTGAGAGATTGAGATTATTAACGCATGTATGGGCAAACTACAACCTACAGGTCAGCTCCATCTTGCCTGAAAATTCTGTTTGTCCTGACACAAACTAAAAAAGTAATAATATTTATGTAATAAATTATAAGGAAAATTATTATTGACAATTCTAATATAGTACTCTTTCTACTCTGTTTTAGTTATATAAGTAATGGTGATTTCTTTTTTAAAATGAGGATTTTTCTTGTTCAGTAACTAGAAGAATCCAATTTAGTTCAATTAGTGTTAGTCTTTGAGAGAATGTTCATTTTAAGCTCTGTCTAGTATCTTTCTCTTTCGGCATAAGTTTTAATGTTACTTATTTTATATGCAAAGATGGATTACAGATAGCACTATTGTGAATAATGGTGAAACTATTAAAAAATAAGTGTTACTGGTGTTTGTTTGTGTTATTGTAGATATTCATAAAATAATTCAACCCCTAAATGTCAACTAAAAAATGAAAAGTTAATTAGGCTATATTAATCAGAGCATTGGTTTCATAAAAAGGAATGGTTCTAATAATATTTTTAAGTTTTTAAAATTTTAGAATAAATTATATTGGCCTGTTAATTCTTTCTGTTGTTTTTTAACAAACAATATTGAAAAAACTTAGATATACCTGTATTAAAACAAAACAAGCTTTGTTTCATAACAAAACGTTTTATTACATTTAACTTATTATACTTATATATAACATCATGAGTCTTGAAACCAACTTTGAATAATAAATTTCAGTAATTTTTAAGGTTATAGGTTCTAAATACATCAGAATATTCTGAAAAATATTGAAAATAGTTGTTTTGCTAAATTAAGTGATAATACACAAATACATTTAATTCTATCAACAAAAATCAAATCAAATTTCACTTATAAGGTACAAATGTGGGATTTAAATTAATGTTACTGTTGTAAACAATGTGAATTATAAATTTACTTTCCAAAATTTTATCATCAATGACCCAATGCCTCTTAAAGACACTTGTTATGTCATCTTCACCAATTAAAAAAGAGATATCTTAAACTGATACTTTAAATTGATGTCATTTAAGATGTATAATATAATGAGATAAAAATTTTTTTTTATAAAATCAAAAATATAATCATACAGTTGAGTAAATAATGCTTATAAGTATGTTGTCCTCTATTGATAAGATTTGGAAATAATAGTAGTAAATCTAGATGCATTTGAATAAATATGATGGAAATTTTAAAAAAGTATTGTCTAGTATCTCTCACAGATGATACCAGGTATCTGAATAGCTATTTTGTGCATAAATGTCAATAATAAAATACCTTTTAATGTGAATAATGAGAAAATCCAATTATTTTTCAACGAATATTACAAATAATTTTGATACAGTTTTTGGTAATTTCATGCTAAAGCAAACTTTTTTTTATCATGTTTTATACCTTAATTTTACTAATAGTTTTTTTTCAAGCGATCATAACCCCATAATTCCTGATTTTTTTTTCAGTCTGTGAAAAGAGAAATGCAAGTGAGGCAGTTTGTCTTTGAACAAGTGTCAGAAAGTGTTACAAATGTTCGTCACCTTGTAGAAGTGAGCAGACCTCATCAAACCGTCCATACAGATGTTAGTAAATTAGAAGAGGATGTGAAAAAAGTTCGAAGGCGATGGGATTTGGCTGGTACCCAAGTCACTGACAGGTGCTGTAACATTAGAGTGAATTTTAAATCTGAAAAATTTTATATTTATAGTATTTATTACCAAACATGTTCCAAACATCTATGTGATAAAACATTGCTTGCTGCAAAATTTTGTTTTGTGATAGCAGCTATGTAAAATTTTAAATTAAATGCAATGAGGAACAGTTAATTCAGCAACTATTTCAGCATCCCATCTATAAACTGAAATTTTCATTAACCCATTTTTAATTTTGCCATGACATAATTTAAACTTTTTAAAAAAATTTTTTAATTTTATTTTTACTTGAGTCAGCCACTTATATTTAGGAGAAATTCCCTGTATCTACTTGAGCAGAAATTTAATATATTTTTGTTACGAGTGTACAATTTATCTTTGAAAGAGCTTAATTTATTATATTAGCGTACATATATATATTAATTTTGTTATTATTGTACTTTCGTTAATGTTTTCAAGTTCTTTTAGTGTGTACCTTCATTTTATTTAAGGTGTGCTATTTAATATGTAACTTTAGATTAATTGTCCTATGATAATGTTACGAGGTGCATGAAACAAATGTATTTCTTTTTAAAGAAAAAAAAAGTTTTAAGTGTTAATAGTTACATCTAGACAATTTAATAATATGAAAACACCTTTAACTGACTGAAGTGTGACTTCCTGGCTAATACAATTAGTTATGAATGGGTCATTTTTCGTAACAATAAAACCTTAAAAAAATTATCAGCTAGGTAATAGCTGAATAGGTAAATCCCTGTATTTTACAAAGCCTGTGGCTTTAAATCCTGCTGGTGGCATGGATGTTTGTAAACATTTAGAGTTTGTTTTAAGTAGCAGGTCCTGATCTAATTATAATCAGCCTTTGTGTTGCAAAAAAAATGGACTCTAATGCTCCAAGCTATACCAAAATCAGCATTTATTCTGTTCTCTATGAAACTTATTATAAAAATCTTGTTTTGAATTATTTATAAGTATTCATCTTTGTAGACGATAAGGTAAAAATTTACATTTTTCCTTTCATTTCAAAATTAAGTGTCATTAATGGATATATAAAATGGAAAATATAGATTTTAAAAAAAAATTCCACTATAGTTTTAAAAATGTAATTCTATTATAAATATTTCTTTATATGCAACCCATTTTTTAGTTTCTATGATTAATTTCGTAAATCTCATTGATTAATTTTTTAAACCTTTGTGATTAATTTCTAAGGAAAGTTAGGAGATATTTTTTTAGTGTGTATTCTCCTTTTTGTGTTATTAAAAAGTTTTGAACATTATTAACTTGCAATTAAATGCAGTTGAAGTCACATATATGAAATGAACAAGGCTTAATAATTCTCCTAATGTTTTAGTAGATGATTAATAATATTAAAGTTTATAATCTCATGTGTGATATTCCTTCAAATATATTTTTTCTTGTAATTTAGGCTTAGAGCACTGGAAACATCCCTAGACCTTTTGCAGAGTTACAAAGGAAAGTATGCAGAACAAAAAGCTTTTGTAAGCCAAGTGAGTAGCCAGATGGAGTCTATGAAATGTGTCACACGTGTGGATTCTCATGAATTACATAGAGAGATTGAATCTTCTACGGTAATTGCATATTATTTATTTTTTTAATGTAAATATTTTTCCTTATAAACAATTTGTAGTAATTCTATAATTATCTTTTTTTATGATGAGAAATTTAAAAGATATGTAAATTATTTAACGTAGGAAACTATACCATTTGGTATTTAGAAATATATTTTGACCAAATCAGTAAATATAATTTCTGTATTGAAAAATTCTTTATTTATAATTCAAGAAGTGTGTGCTATCAGATTTAACCTTATTTTCTACAGCATTGATATTGGAGACGAACTGACACACACGCATTATATATATATGTATATATGTAATCGGCCAGGGGCCAACCAGCCCGAACTTCACTTGAATACTTCTTTTGAAATTGCCTCTATTATTTTCCTCAGCCCAGGCATGCTGGGCTGCCAAGAGTCCCACTAACGGTCTGTTAAAAAAAAAAAGCATTAGTCGTCGTGGCCAAACATAATTCTTATTTCATCCGATCAAAATAGCTCAAAATCTAGAGGAGTCTGAACCGGACAGTGTCAGAATGCTCTCTCTCTATAATGCCAACCTTTAGCAAGAGCCGACCAAATACCTTGTGTGTTTTAGCATCTTGGTAAAAATGCTGAGGCAAGTGTTATTTGCTTACAGAAAGTAACCTTTGATTAAAGACATCTGCCAAAGTGTGGCGTTTCAGATGAGCATTATTGCTGATCGTTACAAATTTTCCTGGGATAGTTATTGCGTCCTCATTATAAAATGCCAGCAATATCATTTTCTGTTTTGGGAATCATAGAAAGAATTTCGGAGTTTGGCTGAAGGAATGAAAACATCCTCGTTTAAATTGGATGGCTGGGAAATATGGTTAATATAAAGAGAAGAAATTAAGATTTAGACTAATGAATGGGAAAAAGGGATAATTTTGGATAGACTTCAGGGCTTAGATATTGATATTATTACATACATATAAATCAGTACTGCTTGCCATGGTGGGGGTCAAGAACCACTGCACACTATAAATCTTACATTTAAAAATATGTATTAAACATTTGAGAAATCTTATTTTTTTGCTCCTTTTTAGAGTGTTTATAGAACATTAAGTCAAAGGAAAGCTGCAATTGAAGACACAAATGTGGATGGTGGTCGATTTGTTCGAGAAGCTAAGGTATGTCTTGTAACTGCATAACAAGTGTAACAATTAAAATTTAGCTGTTCGTGTAACATTAGTTTTGGATTAACTTTAGTTGATTCAGCTTTTAAGTTATTAAATTATTATAATATTAAGCACTTATGCTGTGCTCTGCACTGATACTTTAATTAATTAATTCAACTAAATTACTAAATTTTAGCTACTAAAAATGGATAACCTCAAAATTTACTTGACAATATTTGTTTCAGAAATTCTGAGGTAGACTGAAGTACGAGGCACACATTCTTATATATATAGGAATCAGTGGAGAAATATAATGGATATATATTTACTTTATAGTGTTAGTTATTAGAATGTAATTAAATTATGCTACATTCGATGTAACAGTTTTAAAAATATTTATTTGATGTAGCTATTAATATAGTAATTAATATAGTGATGAATTTAAAATTCTGTCATATTGAAAATTATTCTCAATTTTCATTGTATGTGTAGATTAAACTTTAATATGATTAGAAAGTTAAAATTAGCAATATTTTGTCATTAATTAAACATTTTTTTGCCTCTGTTTGAAATAAATGTAAGGTTGTTTTTATTACATCTTTATTCTGAATTTTGCTATCAGGCATTTTAGTGCAATAATTGCCTTGTCGATGTTGTTTAGAAAAGTAAAACAAAATTTGCAAAGGATACAATAAATTTTTACATAGAGGCTTAGATACTTAATTTTCTGTTTTAAACTATTTATAATTAATAGTTAATGTATTTTTGTTTTTTTAAGACAGGATATAATCTCATTATATATCATAATTTCAGTTAGATAAGCCACCTTGGCATATATGTTGCACATATAATATGTAACTTAAAAAAGGATTTCATTGTATCATCAGCTGTATTTGACAGCATGCTACATTGGGTTGATAATTTATGATACAGTATTAAAAACCCAGAATATTTCTTATAATAGACGCACAGGAAAAAATGTTTGGATAAAATATTTTTGAACTGTTAACTGGAAAATAAAATTTCTTCAGATATGCAGCTGATATTAATTTTCAACTTTTAAATACATATAAGCCATGGCTTATCTACCTAAAATTGCAGCAATTTAAGCATTACCTTCAATGTATCTGTTCTTAAAAGTTTGAAATTTGCAATATATAATTTGGTATTTACTTCTGTGTTAATTAAAAGAAAATTTTTTGTGAAGGTTTGAACTTTGTTGTTCATACAAAATTTTCATTTATTTGCTAGTTATTTCACCTAAAATCTTACATAAATTAGGTTGCCAAGTTTAATTGATTTTATACATTGTTCTAATAGTTTCAAAATTTAAACCAGTTTTATACTTGGTGTCAACCTTCTTATTCATGTCATTTTATTCCGTAGTCATCTTATTTAAAACTTGATAGATTAGATATTTCCTCCGAAACCAAAGTATTTTATTATATATTCACTATTTATTTCCATTCAAGTCATATGTGATTCAGAAATCAAAGTTTTATCACCTTGATGGATTGTTCTTGTAATTTCATGATTGGAATCAATCTTCATATTTGATGTCAACCATCCTATAATCTTGAATTATATACTCTAGTTTCTACATAAAATGTCTTTTAGTAGAATAGATTAGATGTTTCTTCTGAAATCAAAGTATTAATTAACATTATGTATTTACTATTTATTTCCATACGAGTCATATGTGATTTAGAAATCAAAGTTTTATCACTTTGATGGATTGTTCTTGTAGTTTCATGATTGAAATCATTCTTCATGTTTGATGTCAGCTATCCTATAATCTCAAATTATATACTCTAGTTTCTACATAAAATATCATTTAGTAGAATAGATGTTTCTTCTGAAACCAAAGTATTAGTTAACATTATATATTTACTATTTATTTCCATATGAGTCATATGTGATTTAGAAATCAAAGTTTTATCACTTTGATGGATTGTTCTTGTAGTTTCATGATTGGAATCAATCTTCATATTTGATGTCAACCATTTTATAATCTAAAATTATAATCCCTAGTCTTTACATAAAAAATCACTTAGTAAAATAGATATGTTTCTTTTTTAAAGTGTTATGTATTTATAGTGTAATTTACACTTTTCACTGGATGTAATGTGTGAAATAGAATGTTATGTGGTAGTTACAACATGATAGTCTAATTTACACTTTGCATTGGATGTAATGTGTGAAATAGAATGTTATGTGGTAGTTACAACATGTGTGGGAGTTCCATGTCCAGTGGAGTTGGGTAAGTGAGAAAATGTTATGTGTATCCTCTACTTAGATTTATGACCTGCAACTGAAGCAGTTCCAAGAAGGACTCGACGATAACCCTGCTGCATCTGAGGCCAAGAGAGCCAAATTGGTTTCAGGGGCTGAGATCGTCAGCCAAGAGCTTGACATACTAAATCAAGAGTATACAGATTTGGTGAATACCTTATTGCATCGATTGAATGAGTTGAAAAGTCTAGTTTCTAGTCAAGAGGGCCAAAAGGTAAATGGTCTTTCTAAAAATAATTTCTGTTAGTGCTCAGATTACAATTTTAATGATGTTAGTCCACTCTAACAGTATAAGATTCCACTGAGCATTCCATCAATCTCCAAAATGTCATTGCCGAATGCTGCCTGATTGGTTAGGGCACTGATAGTCGGTACCGGAGTTTGTGGGTTCAAATCCCACTATGGCATGGATGTTCGTAGCCGTTCGGAATCGGCTTTAAGCAGTAGGTCCTGGTCTCATTAGCCCTCGTGTGCAAAACAGTAGACCGTAGCACTCCAAACCAAACCAAACCAAAATGTCATTTGGATGTTGTCTTAGCATTTTGGATATTGACAGCATGCTCAATGAAACTTATGTGCTGTGATGGCAAAGTTTGGTCTCTAAATTACATATGCATCTATTCATCAGTTTACATAAACTTTAATATAAAATTTTATATCTCAGATTGTATATTAAATTTTTTTATTCAATTAAATAATTAAAAAAAACTGTGCTTCGTTATTTTTGTTAAATTTAGAACAGTTAATTACTTAATACCATGACAATTTTAGTAGGTTTCAAGTGAATTTTTTTTCTATCAAAGAGAAAACAAAAATATAGAATTTCAGTATAGAAAATTGAAACTAGGTGTTGAAATACTTTTACAAAACCATTTACTTCTATTTAATAAACAGTTATCTTATTTATAAATATTACTTCAAATATGTTTTGAAAATTTTTATTTTCCATGCTTTATACCCATTATTCTTTGTGACCTTGTCAGGGACAACTTATTAAATAAACAAATATATCCATCATGCATTATTTAAGAAACTTTCAGATATTTATATTAGTTTGACTGAAATGATAATTGTCATATACAAATTGTGAATTATCTTTTTGATTGAACAGAAATTAGCAATTCAGCCATCAAATGTTCACTTAAAGTATTAAATTAATAAAAAATGTTTATAGATATAAAAAATAAATGAAATATTCTCTTTGTATCAATATAGAATATATACACACAATGAACAAAAAACAAACTCATATGATGCTCAGTGATGTTTTCGAGGAAATTTTTTCCTAGTAATCACAAAAATCCCCTTCATCAACTGAACTTTATATTACACTTGTTTTTCATTAAAAAAATTGTGTAGTATATTAATTAAAATTTCAATTATTCACAATTTTCATACTATAGGATTATTAGCAATGAAATTTAAGGAAACTGAATACAAATAGTATTTTTTTTCAAACACAAAAAAGAACTTTAGGAATTATTATATATGTTATGTTTTGCTTTTAATAAAAGTACATTTGCTATGATTTTAATTTACTTTTCAAAATCTTCCTTTTATATTATGTCTGTTCTTTTACTGTATGCTTATCAAAAGTTTTATTTAGTTTTTCTCTATTCTATTCTGTTCTTTCTTGCACACATATTAAGTTACTCTTTATTATTTAGCATGTACTGTTTATCCTTGATGGGATTTTCATTTGTTTCTGTTTTCCCCCATTTCCTTTTCCTCACAGTATTCTGTTACCATCATTCAAGCTGCTCCCATCATTCTGAAGACCTATCGTACAGAACTCATCTGGGAACAAGTTCCTTTCTCTTCTTCCAAGCATTCTTCCAGCTACACAAACCAAAACACATCAAACACATTATCAACAACCAGTATTATAGGTTCAGATAACTCAGTCCATTACGATAATTCCAATAAATCAGTTCTTCACAAATCTCCATTAAGTCATTCTCCCACTGAAAATTCTCCCGGTACATTCTCAACTGTTATTGATATCAACATGGATGACAACAATTTAAACAAAGAGCAAAGTCCTTTGACTCAGTTGTCTGGAACCACATTATCTTTCACTGAAGTGAAAAGTTACCAAAAATCTAATTTAAATACTTCTATAAAGTCAACTGTATTTGAGGAAAAGGCAGTGTATGATACTGTGTTTAAAAAGCATATCACTTTTATTGAGGCATTGCACAAAAACATAATAAACATTAAAATTATGAAATATATTGACCTAGAAACCAAGTTGGAATATAATTTTGAGTCTGCTGTCAAGAAGAATTTCCTTGATCCTGATTTCTTTAACAGTATTAATAAGTATTATGGTATTTATGATTCAAAGTATAAAACTGAAGTAACACTTTTAGAAGCTATCCAAAGAAAGATATTCAATCCAAAATCTGGATGCTTTATAGATCCAAAAACCGGTAAAGATTTGTGTTTAGAAGCAGCTGGACTGCTTGGAATTGTTGACAAAGAAAAAATTATTTATTTAATTGAAAATAATATTATTACTTGCAATCAGTATTCTATACCTGAAGCTGTCCTTAAAGGTCTGTTAGATCCAGATTCAGGTTTATTTACCAGCCCATTTTCTCACAAAGTTATGTCTATTCCTGAAGCTTATAAGTTGGGGTATTTGTATACAGCACCACCAATTATAGAAGATTCTTTATCATTAAGTGAAGCTCTTGACTCTGACCTTATTACTAGTGATGGTAAAGTAAGTGATCCTGATTCTGGAAGACTGCACAATGTGAATGAAGCTTTAAACCATGGAATTCTTTCAAAACGCTTGACAGAAGTTGTAGATATAAGTATTGGTAACATTGTGACATTACCTGTAGCCATTAGTAATAACTTAATAGATGGTGATTCTGGTTGCTATATTCATCCAAAGACTCGTAAGTATATTTCTTTAAAACAAGCTCAGTTTCAAAAGCTTATTTTACCTCCTTTAACACTGAAATCAGCATATGAAAAGGGTATTGTAGATGAAAAAGGCAAAGTAGTAAATATTATAAATAATAACAAAGTGTCATTTATTAGAGCTGCAGTTATTGGCATTTTAAGTCTTGATATAAAATGCATTGTGTCTCCTGAAAATGACAAACTTCTTACTTTGGCTGAAGCGTTAGTTTTAGGTATTATTACTCCTGATTGTAAATTATTTGATGTTAATTCAAATGAAACCTTAACAATAGCTCAAGCTGCTAATAGAGGTTATCTTGCCTCAGTTGATAAAAGGATGATATTTGATATTGAGGGATTTAAGGATACCTCAACAAATGAGTATGTCAGTTTTAATGTTGCTGTTTCTAGAAATATTATAAATATGAAGACTGGGTATGTTCAAGATCTTAACACTGGTTTAAAAACCAGGATGTCCCGAGCTGTAGAAAATAAACTTGTTATCCCTCAAGTATATGAAATGTTAAACAAAACCATAGGTATTTATAAAAATGGAAGAGAGCTTACTGTGTTAGATGCTGTAATGGATGGACTTTTGGATCCACAATCTGGTTATTTAATTGACCCCAAAACTAACTTGCCTGTTAGACTAATTGAAGCAGTTGAAAATGAAATAATTACCGAAGAAGGTGCTGTTACATTGAAATCGCTTCTAACTATTACTGTCACACTGACATCTGTTACAAAAACTACAACAAGATATGTGACTGTGGCTAATCAAAGTTTTGGGTCTGACTTGAGGATTACTTTTGATGAAGCTTTTTCTTTAGGACTTATTGACGAAAAGAAAGGCACTTTTAAAGACCCGGTAACAGGAAATGTCATGCCAGTAGAAGAAGCTTACAGCAAAGGATATTTAAGTATTCTTCCTTCTAATTCAGGAGCTAATATTAAGCAGTCTGAAATGACTGTATTTAAAAATAATTTAGAGTTTAGTAAAAGTTCTTCAACTGTTTATACTGAAGAATTTTGTGAGTCTGGTGAAGTAAATAATAGTATAAGTTCTTCAACAGCTACCCAGAGTACAGAATTAAGTGGAATTTCTAAATTTGATAATATTAATTCTACAAATATATCCCAGACTTACTCTAATTATTTAAATAAGGAAATACTTTCTCCTACAAATGGTACATCTCAAGGTTTGTTTGACCCTGAAAAAATTAAAATGGATAATCAATTTAGAAATGAAGTTAATTTTAGTAGTTATTCTGACCCTAAAATAAAGCAGAATTCTAACAACTCAGTTAATACAAGTTTTGCAATGGTATCACTAAGAAAAGCTATAGACAGTGGCATATTGGACCCCAAAATTGGATATTGGAATTTTCCTGATGGGGAAGAAAGTATCACTTTGAGAGAAAGCATAAATAGAGGATATTTAGATCCCCAATCAGCCCTTGTAATTAATCCTGAAACTGAAAAAAGGTTTAATCTTAATGATGCCATGGGACTCGAACTGCTGTCTTCTACTGGTGTGTATTTAATACCTAATAAAGAAATATCAATGAGCAAGGCAATGGAATTGGGTCTGATTATTTTTGTTGATGATTCAAATCAGAACCTTGAAAGCTACTCTGAAAGTAAAACTGACTTACAGTCAAAAAGTATTGTTTTTAATAAGATTTTCAGTAATACTAAAGTTGAAACTATGGATATAGGTATAGAAACAGTTGAATTTAAAAAAGAAGTATGTGAAAAAAGTACTGAAATAACAGAAAATGATGAATTTAGTAATACATACTCTAATGATGCTGTAAGGTCTCACCAGTTTCAGCCAATAAAAGAAGCTAATGTTGAGGGCTCTGTTATCCCAATGAATACTCTAGAATTCAACTTAAATACAGATTTGCTTGCTGTTTCTCAGTTCTCTACTAATGAAACTACCAATGTTATTCAATCAGTTGAAAATACTACACAATCTGTTATGGTTATAAATACATCTGAAGTGAAATCTGATGCATCAATAGAGTGTCATACTGAAGATAATATTATGACCCCTGAAAACACTGTGGATGCAAAACCTGTTAAGAGTGTAGAAAATGACTCTGAAAATATGGAAGTTGTTGAAACCAATGACTTTGATGATAAACAAAAAGTGACTAAGAAACAGTATTCTGAGCCAAGATTTGAAGTAACAATTGGTACTGCTCAGTCTATGAAATCCCCAGCAAAAGCTGTTGTCCTCAAAAAAGTGAAAAGGAAGAAAGTGCCTGCTAATTATGCTGCTGAAAAGGGAATTACTGATAAAAAGACTGCTGAAACTTTGAAGGATATTGAAAAATTATCTGGTCCAGATGGCAAACCATTATCTCTTGAAGAAGCTGTGAGACTGAGTATTATAGATGGTAATGAAGGTGTGATTAAGAATCCAAAAAATAATGAGACTTTAAATATTAGCCAAGCTCTTGATAATGGTCTACTAGATCCAGAAAGCGGACAATTTATACTTCCCATTGGCCGCTCTCTGAGTATTCCTGAAGCTGTTAACCAAGGATTAGTTGAACCACTGCAACAAAAGATAGTCCATCCAGAACATGGAGAACATTTGTCTATTCAAGAAGCAATTGTGTGTGAAATTATTGATCCTTTATCTGAGATGACTGAACCATCATCTGGCAGAAATCTAACTCTAGAAAATGCTATTGATGCAGGGGTCATTGATGGTCTTCGAGGTGAAATACAAACTTGGGAAGGTACAATTAGTATGCTGAAAGCTGTAGAACTTAATATATTTGAACTATTACCTTCAGTCCATACATATCTCCCTCCTCTTGCTGCAACTTTTCCAGTTGCTCTTCATCATGGCTTTATATCAATTAAAGATAAGAGTTATATTCATCCAATTACAGGAATATCAACACCTATTTTAGAAGCTATTGAACAGGGTCTGATATTAGCATCAACAGAGCCATCAAACGATTGTATTCATATTTGGACAGCACTGGAGAAAAACTTGATTAACCCTGATTCATGTACTATGATTCATCCTGTGACAAATGAAACTTTCTCTATTGAAGAAGCTTTTGATTCTGGACTATTATTTGTTTCACCAGAAATACCAGAGGATCCAGTCATGAAGATACAAAATAGATCTGTTAATTTTTCTGTAAAGAAAGTTACTCCACTTCAAGTATATATTCTATCAGATCTTCTAAAATATAACTTGCTAGATTTAAATAAGTGTTATGTGTCCTTCAAAGGTGGAAAACAGAGTCTTTTAGCTTCAGCTCTTAATGATAAATCTGTTTTCCATGATTCTCTAGTGGAAATTCAGAAAGAGAATGAAATAGTAATTCTTACAAAATCAGTCAAAGAAACCAACAGGAAAAGTCCTTTTAATATTGATGTTGCCATTGCGAATCATATCTATGATCAAGAACAAAATTCCTTTTTAAATTCAGAGGGATATGCCATATCATTTTCTAGCTTTATTGACCAACATATCACAGAGTATTCACTGTGTCGAGTGAAAAACCAAAAGACATTAACTTATGTTCCTATCACAGAATCACTCTTAGACCACCTCATTAATGAAGATACTGGACTTGTTTATGATGTTGATTCAGATAAGAGCATATCTTGTTTTGAAGCAGCTTCTAAATGTTTGATAGCTTTTACACCCAAAGAAATTTCTTTAGACATTAAAACTTTCCCTCCAATGACTTTCAAGGAAGCCATTGAAAAAGGTTTCTTTAATTTAGATGATGCTGAAATTCAGATTCCTGGCAGTTTTCATACCCTCCCTCTAAATGAAGGCATAATCAGTGGTTTGATTATTTCTTCATCAGTGATGGTTTATAATGTTCAAAAAGATTTGTTGATTCCAATATCAGAAGCATGTGAAACTTCTCTTATCAATATTAAACAAGGTATATACATTCATCCTGTTACTAGTCAAGAATTATCATTACAGGATGCATTCAAGAGAGGATTAATTGTTCCAAAGCAGAATGCAATGTCTCTCGAAGCAGCTATGAATTTAGGTTTAGTAAATTATGAAACTGGATTAATTACAGATCTTATCACAAAACAAGAAAACAACATAGAAGTTTCTATTAGGAGAGGGCTAATTGATGCTCATTTAACTTTAATAAAAGATACTGAAAAAGACACTTTTATTACTTTGGAAGAGGCAATACAGAATCGCATAGTCTTAAAATCTGGTAAAGTGAAAGACACTCGGACAAAAGCATTGCTCAATTTTGATGAAGCTTTAAGTAAAGGATTGATAAAATCTGTTGATTTGCACCTAAGTTTAGTCCAAGCTATAAATCAGTTCTACAATTTGCAGAGTGGTCAATTTTTCAATCCTCTCTCTGGCTCAGATGTAACTTTAATGCAAGCTATGGAATTAGATTTTATCAATCCTGAATCTGCCAAAGTTAGACACTACAGTGACAATTTGGTATGTAGTGTTAGTGAGTCTATTTCTATTGGACTGATTGATTCAGAGAAGGGCATTTTTAATGCATTTAAACCTATTACATTGAAAGATGCTGTAGACAAAGGTTTGATATTCAACTGTGGCATTCCCTTAACATTATCTGAGGCTCTTGAAAATAATTATTACAGTGCAGACAGTGGTTTGTTTAAAATTTCTCATCATGAAGAGCAATCATTACATCAGTTAGTCAAAGATAAAGTGATTACAGAAAATTATTTGACTGTTTTTGATGTTTGCTCTTATGAGAACATATCATTGAAGAATGCAATACAAGATGGATTCATTGATTCTCATAAAGGAACATTTCAGCATCCTTTTAATGGAAAACAACTAACTTTCTATGAAGCATATGATTTAGGGCTCATTTTACCTATTAAGAAACAGTTAACATTCACAGAAGCCATTGGTACTATATATTTTGCTGAGGAGTCATGTACTTATTTTGATTATTCATTGCAAAAGAAATGTTCTCTTCATGAAGCAATTTCAGCAGAATGCATTGATGTTAGTAAAACATTGTTTTGTGATGTTCACAACCAAGAACTTTACTCTTTTACTGATGCTGTGGAACAGCATGTGATTGATGTCTACAATGGGAAAGTATTCATTGAAAGCTCAAAAGAACACCTATCCATTCAGGAAGCTGTTCAAAGAGAATGCATAAATGACTTTGTTACGTTTACATTGAAAGATTCTGTTTCATTGGGTATTTATTACAAACCCACTGGTTTATTTTTAAATCCTTACAGCAAAGATTACTACACTTTAAATGAAGCTATTAACAGCAATTTGATTGATCCAAACTCAGCTTTAGTAAAAGATTATAGAAACAAGGGTGAAAGAAAACTCTCTCTGATGGAAGCAATCAAAGAAAATATAGTTGATTCTGAAAAATCACTAGTTCATATTTCAAATGATGATGTTATTCCTATTGATGAAGCTTTTGAATTAGGACATATCACAGAAAACTTTTTAACAGTCTCTCTTCAAAAAGCTCTTAGCGATTTCTATGATTCAGAAAGTGGCAAATTTATATTTCCTGATAACGAGTGTATGACGCTTCGTGACTGTTTGCATCAAGGTTTAATCAATGGAGGCCTTCCTTGCTGTGGAGATGAAAGTTCTCAAAGGCTCATGTCATTAAATGAGGTGATTAAGAAAGGTATTATTAATAAAGATTTAGGATTGTTTTATGTCAATGAAGATTCCAGTATTCCTTTGAATGAAGCATTAATAGATGGACATATTATCAACTTTGAAAAATCATTTAGTTTATATGAAATTTTAAAGTATAATTTGTATGTGAAATCAGGAAAATTCATCAACCCTAGAAATGGCATGCTTATAAGTTTAAGAGCTGCTATAAATCAAGGTGTTATTTCTCCCCAGATTTCTTTTGTAAAAACTATTAGCAATAAAACTATTACGCTTAGTAATGCTATTGCAGAAAATTTAATAGATGATCTGGGAGGAACATATATTGTAAGTCCGAATGAAATTTTATCCTTGAAAGAAGCATATGAACGCAACTTAATTATTCCATTTTGCAAACCATGTTCTTTTGATCAAGCTTTACAAATGCAGCTGTATGATAAAGAAACTGGTTTATTTACAGATCCTGAAACTGAAAGTCAATTAACTTTAGAAGAAGCCATTAGAACTGGTTTAATTCGGGATGATAATGTTATTGTTTGTGATAAAAACTCTAAAACAATAAAAACTGTTAGATTAGCTATTGCCGATGGTACTATAAATTCTACTCAAGGAACATTTGTAGAATGTGAAGGCAAATGTCCTATAAGTCTTACAGCAGCATTTGAGCAGCAGTTTATCATAATGATTGAAGAAGGATTCCTTGAAAATTTTGATATCCAAAAACTCAATTTAGATACATCATTTACAGTTGAGTGTACTATGGGAGAGGCAATTGATAAAAAAATAATTGAACCTAAAAATACTTTTATAAAGGATTCCAACACTGCTGATTTAATTTCTGTTCAAGAAGGCATCGAAAAGAAAATGATAAATTTAAGAAAAAAAGTAGTGCTTTGTCATATTTCTAAACGAACTGATTCTTTAATTATTAAATATGATGAAAAAACTTTATATAAATCCAAACCCTCTTCATTACTTGAAGCCATAGAAAATAAACAACTTAATGCTTTAAGTGCAATGTATACACATCCTAATTCCAAGGAAATATTTTCTTTGAAAGAAGCTGTTGATCTAGGCTATATTGATTCTAATTCGGCTATTGTCAAAGATGCTAAAAGGAATGAGTTTTTTGATCTGAGCACTGCGTTTACAAACAACACTTTTGATACTGATAGAGGAGTAATATTAAACACAGCTACTAATCAAGTTTTAACTCTAAAAGGAGCTTTGAACAGTGGACTGCTTCTGACCTATCCCCATTTATTCTCTCTTATTGAAGTTTTGGAATACCATATGTATGATCCAATCAATAATCAAGTCAAAAACCCTTTTAATAATGCATTGGAGACATTAGATAAAACAATATCTTCTGGTCTTATAAGTCCTTCCTCAACACTGATCAAAGATCCTTCTACGGGAGAATTTTTCAGTTTAATTGATGCCATAGAGAAAGGTATATTATGCACCAACACTGGATGTGTGATGAATTTAAGCAATGGGGATTCCACACCTTTAACAGATGCATATGAACAAAGACTCCTGGTACCCTCAGATAAACGGGTAAGGTGTAATTACTGTCAAGATTGGGCGCAAATAAAACTGCTTGGCTTGCCTCTGCTACATGCCCGGTGCATGTGAAAATATATGTTTATATTATACATTTCAGTATTATATAGCTCTTTATTATATTATTATTTATTTTAATTACAAACATCAAAGTATATCCTCCCTATATGAAACATGGTTTTATATTCATTACAGTTTGAAAAGTGTGTCCTAAACATAACTTTTATTTCATCTTTGTCAATTTGCATGCTGATTTATTTTGAAGTGTGTGTGCTGAAGCTTGGTTTTGAGCTTTGCTGACATAACAAAGCTACATATACTACTAACACCATTGCATGTTAATTCAAACTTAAGCAGCTGATTCTAAGCTGTTTATGGAAAATGTGTTCTATAACATTTTTTTGATTTGTGTTTCATGTGTTTACAATTGTCATTTTGTTGTTTTATGTACATATTGTGTTCTGTTTCATTGTGAACAAAATCCTTTTAACTGTAATTCTATTGAAAATAATAAAATTCCATTAAAATTAATATATTCTGATATTTAGGTTAAAATAATAAATATATTAAACTGCATATTAATTTAATAAACTCTAAATTACTGTATCTCTTGCTAATATGCATTTACATAATAAAAATTCATGATATTTAGAATTTGATTAGGAACATCCGCGTTTAAGAGCATCCAAGTAAGAAACAATTTCTTTAAGAATCATTAAACTGTTATTGAATGTATACTCTATATCACCTTATGTGTTTACATTTAGATTGCCACTGAAGAGAAATATAGAATTTGGATTGATAATTCTTCAAAATTATTGTCTTGGTTGCAAGAAAAAGAAGAAGAATTAGCTGATCTTGGTCTGGTTAGAGAAGATGCAGATGAATTATACAGACAAATTAACACTGCTAAGGTATATAGGCTGTTATTCTTAATTATGATTATTAATTTCATTACTTTTTATATATCAGTTTACATCTTTTTATAATGTATTCAAACCAAGTATATTATTAGTTTATATTATAGAAAGTGTTATAGTTTTTACTTTTTATTATTTGTACACATGCTATGAAGAATTAAAAGTTTTCAAAGAATGTTAAATTTCAGTTTTATTTTAAAGGATTAAAAGGTTTATACCAGAAAGTCAAATAAAATTGTGTAAGCATTTGAAATAAAAATAAATATCAATCTGACAGAGACAGATGTTTTTCTTTATGCACCTGTATAATGAAAATTATAAAGGCGGCAATAGGGATAAAGATTATAAAGATTTGCATGATGAATATATTGAACTGAACAGGATTGTGAAAATGCCTTCTCATAATGTGATGGTTATGATAAGTGTAAGAATGTTTTGTTTGGAATGTAATATATAATGAGGAAATTATTGATTCATTAAAGAAATACTAAATATTTAAAATATAAATCAAGAATGAATTTTTTCTTCAAAAAATTACCAAAAATTCAGAGTTTGTATATAAGCTGAAATGAAAATCTTTTTCTATATTGTAAATAAAATTTATGATTCATTTCAGGCTTGTGACGTAGTGAGCAAGCCAAGACAGACTTCTTGATTTTTCTGGTTTTTATTTCTACACTCACAACTATGTACATTTTACTTCAATAGTTACACTTATATAGTTACACTTATATTACTGATATAAATATCCAACAAACTCCAGTTAACAAGAAACAAACATACCTTGTTAAAACCTTCCAACATCCTCTCCTAATATGGGGTCTCGAAGTTCGACCTATCCAAGAATAACCTCCTCAGAATGAAAACTTTTCAGTCAATCCCCAGCCCCCTAGCCTTTCTGCCGTTAGACGCCTAACTTTGCTTTCACTTCACGGAAGCTTTCCTTTGCTTCACCGAACGGGAGGGGGAAGGATCTCACCCTCATTTTGGAGAGTTCAAACACAATGTTGCAAAAGAATACCCAACATTCCCTAGGAGGAGGCTAGCTTTTGGGAGGAAAATATAGACTATTTTACAGACTGAACACTATTATTGCATATATATGAATATGTATGTGTAAGAGAGAGGAGGCTTGCAAAAGTTTTATGTTTTCCAAATGTAATTTGAATTTTGAGTTCTATGGAAGAGTTCTGTGAGTCTTTATTAAGTCTTTATTAAAGTATTTTCAAGTTGCTATCTGCATAAAAACATTTCCTATAAAGGATCATGTTTGTAATAATAATAATAATTAAAAAGCAGTTGTACAATGAAAGTAGGGAATGAGCCTTGTTGACACAAATAATTATTTTTAATGAATGTATCTTTTTAAAATTTTATCTGTCTCTATTTCCAAGTTATATATATATGTGGTCATTGTAGGCTATTCATGAAGATCTGGATGACCACCAACGTTCTGTTATGTCCTGTGTTGACCAAGCTCAGCAACTTATTGAGCAAGGGCAAGATGTTCTAAGTAAAGATGAACTACAGCATTTGCAAAAGAATTCTGATACTTTGAAGAAGCGCTTTAACAGAGCTAATGATGAAAGTGAAAAGTTGTTGAGAAGACTGAACACTGCCCTGGAAGAGCTTCGTAAATTTTCAGTAAGTTTTTTAAAAATTTTATTTTATTATAATGTCTATAACATAACAATGTGCTATGTAAGAAATTTTCTAACTTTTTGTAAAAGTAGCAGTCTTGTTTTGTTTGAAGCCATTTATTCTTTACTTGAAAGATGTTTCACGTGAGTATAAGTAATAAGTATTATCAGATAATTACAATGATATATTTTTATGCAGTATACTATGTGATATTGGATGCAAACTATGAAATATTTATTTTTATTATTTAACGATGCACATTATTTGTTCTCATTTAATCTTTTATACTGTAGTTACAAAGCAAAAAAACTAAACAGTTGAAAATACAAGATTTAAAAACATTACAGCTTTTTTTTTAAAAAAAAAGTTTTGAAAAAGAGGAGAGGGGAAATTATTACATCTTAAACTGATAATATCAAAAGTAATGAATGTAGTTAAAATCTGTATGGAGCTATGAATTATAGGCTTAAATACGTGGGAAACAATAGATCAGTAATAAAATTGCTTATCTTTCATCACAGATATACACATGTATGTATAGAGTGTGTGTGAATATATCTTTATATATAAAATTCTTCTGTTTATGTGTTTGTAATAAAACTAAATGGCTAGACGAATTTTGAGGAAATTTTGTGTATGTAATTAAGTTAATTCAAAAATGGTTTAGATTACCAATTTGATCCAATAGAAATTGTTTTTTAATTAAAAATCCAGAATTGCATGCTTATTGAGATTATTATAATGCCACTTGAAACCCTTCACTGCCAGCATATCTTTGGTGCAGTGGTCAGTGCAAAGGGCTTAAGTACAAGAAGTCCCAGGATGGAATCCCTGTACAGGCAACGCGGGAATTTTAATTTAATCAAATTACGTTTGTGATGACAGTATGCTTGATGGTGTCAAGTATTTTAAAAATAATTTTTTTCCATCAAAACGGTCCAATTTATAATTTATTTAAATACATTTTACAAATTTTGGATTACAGTATTAAAACTGTACAATATCTGTGGGGTCATCTAGTATATATATATATATATATATATATATATATATATATATATATATATATATATATATATATTGCTGGGCATAATTGACCATTGTATTGGAAAATTATATACAGTGTTCTATTCAGACAAACTGACAAATCAACTGTGTTTCTTGTGTTCACCATAAATAACAGCTTTACATGGTATTACAGTTTTATTTGTTGTATTTGATTATAGTTTATTTTAAAAAATCTTTTTAATGGTATTTTTCAGAATGAGCTTGTGAATTTTATGGAATGGTTGAAAGAAGCACATATTAAACAATCTGAAAAAGAGAAGAGTTTAGTGGATCTTGACCGTTTGAAGGAAAATGCAGATACATATAAGGTATATTTAAATGATTGTCTGTGTATATATGTAGCTTTTTTAGTTGTTCAATAGTAGTTTTTCATATTTGCTAGAATTCTTGTTATATATTTTAATTATATTTGTAGACATTTTCAAGTGATGCTATTGCGCATCAAGCTGATCTCAGGTTTATCACCATGGCTGCTCAAAAATTTGTTGATGAGTCAAAAGTAAGAAAATATTATTTTATGTTTTATAAGAATGTTTTGATCAGTAACTCAAAATATTAATCTAATTATTATAAGATCTATGATACATTTTTGTATGCTTAACAAAAACATTATGTTGTTTTAGTACCTAAACGAGTATGAAGCAATTTGACATATATAAGATCTTCTATTGTAATTAATGTATTAATATTATGAGAGATGTAAGTACAGAGTTAACTCCTTATATACTAGTGTCATAACTTAAAGGAACGAAACACATAAAAATTGCTCTTGATTAAATGAAAAAAGCTTACACTTACAGAACATATTTCATATAAAACATCAAGATTGGGTAAATGTGATGAGCAATGTTAGCTGGGTTACCAGTACCAGTAGTACAACTGCAGTACGACACACTAAAGACTAAATGTCTCTGGATGTAATCTATTCTCCTTTTTGTCAAATTTGCTGCTAGAGTCTGTTACATTTGTATTGATAGGGATTATGGACTAACCATGTACATTGCCTCTTAAGCATAAATTTTCTAACTAATTTATGTAATTTGTTTTAAATATGGATGTCTGTTTACTGAATGCATTTGAAATCTTCTATAATAGTGTTATTTATTCTCTCTTATCACACATATCTACTCTTAATAATAATTAAGATGGAGCAATTGTATGTATTGTTCTACTACTTTATGATCATAAATATTTATTACATCTTCATTGCCCAGTAGCTGTATACATTGTTATTGCATAGTTCTTTGATAATTTGATGCAAAATATTATATAACATATAAAGTTTTTGACCCTAAATGTAATTCTGGATGAATATATACATATATACTAATTATCTTGTTATGATTCAAGAAGGTATCAAATGTATTCAAATGTCTTTTCAGGATTACCTTAAAGTTTTGAATGAATTCCGTATTGGTTTACCACATAGACTGGGACATCTTGAACCAGGTGAAAGTGAAGTAAAAGCAAAAGTTCAAGAAGTGTCAACTGCTTTCCAAAACTTGCTCAATCGCATTGATCGTCTGGGAGACAAATTCAGTCTTTTATACAGTAAACAGCTCTATTTTGCAGACAGTGTTGAGAAAGCTACAAGTTGGTTGGTGAGTGTACAAAAAACTACCAAAAAGATTATTGAAGAACCTGCTGCTGCTGATACAAGAGCAATACAAGATCAACTAGACCGTGTTAAGGCTCTCAATATGGAGTTAATACAACAAGGTCGTTTGATTGATACTGCCAAGCAAGCTGCTACTTCTCTGTTAGATGCCTTTGATGACTCAGACATCTCCCCCTCAGATCGCAGAGCAATTGAAAACAAGGTTAAAAAATTGGAAGATGATTACAATGCTCTTTGCAATGCAGTTAATAGTAAAAGCAATGAGCTCCAAATGGCTTTGCTTCATTCCCAAGATATTCAGGATGGATTGGATCGATTCTTAAAGTGGTTGGATGAGGCCGAATCTACCTTAAGAAATCAAAGCAGACCTGTCAGTTTGATAAAAGATAAACTAGAAGAACAGGTAAAAATTATTTATTTATTATTGGTTATGAAAGGTTTATATATATATATATATATATATATATATATATATATATATATATATATATATATATATATCTGTATATGAAACACAGAAATTATTTGCTGTAAAACTGAGATAACAGTTTATTACCATAAAAATAAACTCAAAGTTGTACAAAAGCCTATTATAAGATTTTAATAATTACTAAAAAATAATCAAGATATTCCTATCTTGATTATTTTTACTTAACTTTTATTTGTTATTCTAAGACTTTTGCACATAGTCACTATATAGAGATATATATTTCTCTAAGCATTTCTTGATTTTCCAAAAGTTATTATTGTATGTTGAAAATTTAAATTTTTTTGTTTACCAGGTTGCAGCCAAAACTTTCTGTTTAAAACCTACTCGGATATGAAGCCTTTTACTTCTGAATTGTTCCAAATTTATTATAAGGTTTTTTTTTTCACTGCAGGCCTCTATCTTCTTTATACTACAGGTTACTTCAGTTTAGTTTTCTGAAACAAAATAAATCAACATGAATAGCTAAATTCACAAAATTATGTACATAAGAATAAATTAATATGTACAATAAATTCTATCCAGATATTTTTTAGTAAGAATTAAAACTTTACAATACCCCTACATTTTAAATAGCTCTTAATTCTTTTTATAGTATATATATATATATATATATATAATAGTGTATATATATATATATATATATATATATATATATATATATATATATATATATATATATATATAAAAGATAGTAATATAAAACTGTTCAATTTAAATTATATGAAGTTGGAGTTTTGCCTATTTTAAATTCACAATTTTTATGGTATACTGTGTTATATATATATATATATATATATATATATATATATATATATATATATATATATATATATATATATATATATATATATATATAATATATAATTGAATGTAAAAAAAAGTTAAAAAATTTAAAAAATATTTAATAATGTAAAAATAACCTTTATGGTATGAAATGTAGTGAAGGACAAAAATGTTTTACAAATTGTTATTACTGTAAACCTGTTGAGTCTTTGCAGTATTCATCATATTATTTATATTAATTCTTTATGTTTTTATTTCAGATCCAAGCTCATAAAATGATGCTTGCTGATATTGATGGACAAAAACCAACCTTAGATGCAGTTAATGATTCTGCTAGAGAACTTTTGAATAGTTCTAATCAGAGACTTGCAAAGAAAATTGAATCAAAACTTAAAGAAGCTAATTTGAGATTTGAAAAATTGTGTGAAAAGGCTCAGAAGAGATCAGACTTGCTAGAGGAAGTATGTATTGTTTTAATAATCATTAAATCATTTGATTTGATGGAATTTCATTTGCAGTTTCAGTATACCATTAGTAGACAAATGCATAAAGAAAATTTTTTTTCAAAGGTTTATAATATAATTACAAATTTCTGATGCAGAAGGGTATATTCTAAATATTGGCTATATTGAGAATCATTTGATACAATTTGTGTTACGGTATAAAATTGTTAACTGTATAACAGTAAAATGAAGCCCAGGGATGTTTTGGTAGCACTTTGCACTCCCAAGACACAGGTTGAAGGTTTGACCCTTGAGCTGGACAAGATTGACTCCTTTTCATCCCTTCAGTGAATAGACAAATTGAAGACCAAGCATGCTTGGGAACTAAACACTGCGGGTTCTGCATAAAGTTGACCATATTACTGGAACATATGCTTTGCATCCCAAGGCCCTTGATCTCGAAAATGGAGATTGGCACCATAGGCTATGAGAACAAAGTTGTGCTGTTGTGCCAAGAGTTTAGCTTATTTTATAACAGTGAAATAATTTAATAATTATATAATGTATATATAGTATAAGCCAGATTTATCACAACCTCAAAAATATCACCTATCTTGTTAAACTACCAGGTGGCTTTATGAAGAACTCTACTGTATGGGACTTAAAGTGTTATAAATTTGCTTAAGATTCAAATTGTTATATTACCTATTGGCACCGTAGCCAACGATGCCAAACAATGGCCAAATGGTTAGGGTGCTGGCCTTCAGAACCAGAGTTCGTGGGTTAGAATCCCACTATGGCATGGATGTTCATAGCCATTTGGAATCGGCTTTAAGCAGTAGGTCCCGATCTCATTGCCCTTGTGTTGCCAAAAAGTAGACCGTAGCACTCCCAAACCAAACCTATCAATATTTTTTCAGTAAAGTAAAGCAAGTTTAACATTTTCTGAGAATTTTTTAAAGTCTGAAATTTAGAAAGAATGTTGTGCTGTGTGTATATAAGTGTGTACATATGTATGTGAATGTCTACATATGTACATTTTTATATAAAGTGAAGTTTCAAGGTTAGAATTATATTAAGATTTCTTTAATATGTCTTTGATTTTTTTTCATCCAAATATATAAAAACACACAGTGCAGACTTTTGAGGATACTTTAATCTATTAAATATTCACAATTTAAGAAAAAATCCACTACCAGTATATTACAAAATAAATAAATAAATAAAAATTAAAAATAGTTAAGTTGATACATTTTAAATTTTTCTTTGTATTGAATAGTCTTATAGTACAGTATAATACTATGTAATGTATATGCAAATAAACAAAAAAGTGAATTTTTATGCAGTAATACAAATCTAGATGACTAGAATGTAAATAACCCATAGAAAAACTAAGTAAAGTAGCTCACTTTTTCAAAATTAAAATAGTCTATTTTATTTATTACGTGAAGAATTTTTATGTGATTAGTAACTATACTAGATATACATTCAGTTAAAAATATATGATTGTTGCATACTTAACTAATAGCCAGATGATAACCAAAGAGTTAGACTGTTACCTTTCAATACCAGAGTATGTGCCTTGGAATCTTACTGTTGGCAGTGATAGCTGTTTGAAATTATCTTTCAAATGACTATAATTATATGTAATTATCCCCTGTTTTGAAAAAAAAGTTTCTTGTACTCCAAATCAAATCAAGCATAAATAATATTTTGAAATTAATCTCATATATATGTTTAGATTTGTATGAAAATATAATTTAAGTATCAGTTTTCTATGTAAATTAAATATATATATATATAATATTTAAGCATGATATATAAACTTATGTAATTTTAGGTATGTAAAGCACTGGGATCTTTCTCTAACTCTTCGACAAGATTTGAAGAATGGCTGGTCACAATGTTTGAAATTATTCGTAATAGAGATACCACACGCTCAGAATCAAATGAACTGAATGTTATTGAGGATGTAATTAACCAGAGAGAAACAAGAAAAGAAGAATTTGATGAAGTTGTTAGATCAGGCAAGAATCTTGTTGGTAAACGAGATGTTACTGACACTAGTGTGGTAAAAGACAAGTTGAAAGTATTAGAACAGCAATGGAAAGAGTTGGGTGACTTATTAAATGACTATCATCGTAAAAATAAAGAAAGAATGGAACAGTTATCTGCATATGAAGCGTTAAGAGCTAAAGTTCTTGAATGGCTGACTACCATGGAAATTAAGATTGATAATCTTGAACCGATTGCTTTAGACAAAGAAGTTTTGCGCAGACAGTCATTAGAAATTAAGGTAGCTATTAAATAGTATTTATCTCATTCCTGATTAATAATACTATTAGAAGTACATTATTTTCAGTAGTAGGTCATTCAATAGCAGGAAATTTTCATGAAATTTCCTAACAATATTAAAATGTCAATATTGATTTTTTTTTAAATGGGTATGTTTATTATTATCACACAAGGACTTGATTAATATTCATTTCCTATTTCATATTAGACAGCTTTTCTATCCCTGGAAAAATCTATTGATTGTTTGAATAACTCAAAGATAAAATTTTTGTCTATATAATTTTATTTTAAAGCAGATACTTTGAAATATAATAAATTTGTTTTTTATACTTATAAGCATTATAAATACAATATAAAATGTAATGTTTTTCTCTTATTAAAAAGATACATAATTTTTGCATTTTATAAAAAATTAGAACAGTAAATTTAATCCACAATAGGTATGTTTATTATTTTTTTATTCATGATTTTAGTTGGAGTTAATTAAAAATTGTCTGTATTTTATCTTAAATTTTATAGAAGTTAATCTTTAAAACATTTGTATCAAATAAACAATGGAATTTAAAATTGAATTTTATATTTCTTTTAGACTCTTGCAAAGGAACATGCCGATTATGCACCAACAGTTGATAAACTCAATGATCTTGGAAACATGTATGAAGCAACTCTGAAAGGTGAAAGTCCACGTCATTACAGTGGTAGTCCTAGAAAACCTTCTAGCCCTACTAGATTATCCCCACCAAGTTAGTAACTTCATTTTTTATTGAAGTATTCAAAAAATATTTCTTTTTCATCTGTTAATATATTATTTTTATATAAATATTTCTCTTTTTATATTAATTAATAATATTAATATTTAATTTACATTACTGTTGCACATTAACCCAAATTATCAATATTATGCTCTTTTGATATCAGAAAACTGCCCTAAATATGAAATGCTGATTTTATTATTATATATCTTTTGAAATTGAGGTTTTGTAGGATCAGTTTTCATCACCAGTTTTTAGTTGAATTAAATTATGTAAATAAAAATTGATTGTGCTATTAATTTCTTTGGAATTTCTGTAAATATATTTCTAATTTTTAAATTTTAAACAACCCTTCTGCAGATTATTAATAATTACAAGATTTAATGATTTATCAATGGCTTTTGTCAAGAGATTAAGACTTATGAAATCATCAATACAAATATTAATATCTTTTTTTAAGCTTTGATTTTCATTTTCCATTAGTCATACTTATAGTAAGTAAAAATGCTTTTAAATCTAATTCTTGAAATGACATTGCAACTTATATTAAATTTGCAAAAATTTAAAGTTGAAGGGCCTCAGACCAACCTAAGAAGTTAACACAATTTTCCAAGCTTCAGTTCAGCTTTTTCTAGTAAATCCACCATTTCAAAGGGGGATTTAACTATAAATTGTTGTTCCCACTTGTTCTTGTATTAAGGTTTGTAGCCATCTTATGCATGCTTAATAATAAAATATTATGTCAAAACTTTTATCTTTAAAACTGTTTTAATATGCTTATTTCTATTTAAAATTTTTCAGAACACCGAAGGTCTCCTGAATATGGGTCACCATCGGGTCGAGGTATTCAAAGCCCACTTTCAAGTATCTCTAGTGGCTTCAGCAGTTCTAGAAGCTCTGCAGATAACCTTGGTGGCATTGAAGGTAAATATTATAACTTTGCTCCCCGATAGTGAGAAAAAAAGTGTTCCTTTGAAATTTGTTTTTATATAATGACTAATGTATTAATTTAAAATGGAAAATGGTACTTTAAGAATGAATGTTAAAAACATTTCCAAAAATGTAATAAAATTTGATATCAGCTTAATATAATTTTTTTTAAACTTTTAGAAATACACAGCATTAGTTTACTTTATTATTTTAAAGTTAATTGTCTGAGAATTTTTTTAAAAAATTGGTAATTTTCCTTATTTTTTAGACCTGAGCCCTATCCAACAGCAGCTCTCTGAAATTAATCACAGATACAGTTTACTGGGTGTCAAATTAACAGATCGCAATCAAGAAATCAATTCATTCTCTGATGAAATTAAGACCTATCTTGACAGCCTGAAAAATCTTCTCAATTTTGTTCAAACAAAAGAAAGGCAGATGCCTAAAGATCCTCTTCCTGTTACGCGAGATCAAGCATCTAAACAGTTGCAATTGCTAAAGGTAAAACACCATTTTGTTAATTTTGAAAATTTGTAAATAATGTAGTTTAACTTCACTCTTAACCATATTCATAGCTAAATTTAACATTGGTTAGAGTGAAATTAACTCATAAATCGAAAATCTACCATAATTTTCAAACTGTTTATATTGTTTATTTTTTCCTATAGCTCTTATTACATGTGCAAAATGTTTTTATAATTAAAATATTTTAGATTGTTATTTTAAACAGAGAAAGTTAAATGTACAATATTTTACCTTTTACTATATGAATTCTTTAATAATTGTAACCTACACCTGTAATTCGAAAGAATCATATAGTATTTATCTAATAAGTAATACTTTTTTATTGTAGCATTTACAGGAATTTTCAATAATATAAAAAAAACTTGACCCAGTGTTTTTTGAAATTTTTAGGGAATACAAGAGGATATGCTGGAGAGACAATTGGAATTAGATAGATTAAAGAATCAAACAGGAGATCTTGCTAGACGTAAACCATCTACTCCTGGAATTGATAGTGTGCAGATGCAGATGTCTGATTTAAGTAAGTTTATGTTATATAATTTCTTTTTAGATAAATTTCTCAAAACTTTTTAGTACACTATTCTATTATCTTTTCCACAATTAATTATAGTAAGGATAACTCAATTTCTGTTTCAAATTTTAGCTCACAGATGGAATGAGTTAATGTCTACTGTAAAAAATAAAACAAAGTTCTTACAAGACCTAAAAGATTTCCAGGATTCACTAGAAGCAATGAACAATTGGTTGAATCAAAAAGAAAAGATGTTCTTAGTACTTGGACCTATTGCTTCTGATCCACGTATGGTGCAGAGTCAAATTCAACAAGTTCAGGTGAGATTAATTCTGTCTTCTATTGTAGATATATTAAATAAAAATTCATTAATCACACTGCATTTCTTATGCCATTCATTCTAGATTTTAATTTGTACTTTTTTCTTGAATGTGTTAGGTATTGAGAGATGAATTTACACTTCAAGAGCCTGTGTTAATTAAGAGTCGTGAATGTGGCCATGCTATTTTAGACCATCTTGATATTAGTAGTCCTGCTGCCAAAAAGATTCGTGAGCAGCTTCAAAACACAAACCAACGTTGGGATGATTTGATGAATAAACTTGCTGACAGGGAACATAATTTGGATGCTGCCATTGGAGCTACTAAAGATTTCCAAGATAGCTTAAATAGACTCCAGGATCGTCTGCAACATATCGGAGATGAATTTGATCATCTGTCTGAAGCAGGGTCTGATGTAGAAGATCAACTTAGGAAATTGATTGTATGTAGTAGCATCTGTTATTCTACTTATAAAACGTGATTATGTCTTTTCAGATATAAATCTTTACATAGATCTCTTTGCCAAGTCTGTTATTTTTTTCTTAATTTTAGGTGTCATATTCCAATTTTTTTAGTTATACTTTCATGTGCTGTTCATTCCATATTGCTTTTAAATGCTTTTTATAAATCTCCATTAAAATTTAAAAATATTCTACAAATTCTTTACAAAAGATTTTTTTATGTGAGCAATATGTTGCTTAAAAAATAAAGCAGTTAGTCAGATATTTTTTAAATTATTGTATAGTTAAAATATATTTTAAATTTTAATTATTTATATAATTTTTTTGTAATATAAATTCCAAGGTATACAATACTAGTAGTTTCATGGTACTATAATTATTTTAAGATTTTTAAAAATTCTGTTAATTAAGTAGGCATTTGCTTTTATTATAATATTTCATAGTTTGTAATCTCCATTTTTTATATTTTCTTTTGTGGTTGATTTTAGGATTTGGAAGAGCAGTTAGAAAATCAACGACCTTTGTTAGCTGATGCTGAAACAGTATGTGAGCAACTTTGTGATATATTGAGTGATTCAGCATCAAAATCTGAAATAAAAAATAAACTCAATTCTGTTGAAAAACAGTATAATAACCTCAATAGAAAAATGAGTAAGTACTGGTTTTATTTTCAATTCTATTCTATACATTCTATTCCTATACATTTTTATTGAGCATGTTGTAATTCCGCTATTTAAAATTTCAGACAACAGGAAAGCAGAATTAGAATCAGCCCTGAAAGAGGATAAAGATTTTTACCAATCATTTGATTCTATTAATCACTGGCTAAATGATATGGAAAATACTTTGGCTCATGAATTTCCCATATCTGCAGATGAAGATATTCTAAAAAGACAAGTTCAAGAATTTCAGGTATATATAGTTCGTCCTAATTTTTAAAAATCTTTGTAAAATATGCTTTTTAACTGAAAGATACTAATTAAAAATTGGAAATTGGAAATTTTATACTTTTTATTAGTTGTGAGACATGCTAAATTATATTCAGAAAATAAATTTGTATTATATAAAGTAACTTAAAATACCTTATTTTTCTGGGAACACTGCAATAAAAGTAAAATAATTAAAATTTATTGCAAAATGTATAGACTTAAATTAGATTAATTTTGATTTTTATATCAAATATTTTAAACTAGAATAAGATGAACTAATTTCAATATTTTTTTATCATTAACACTGTGTACAATACTAAAGGATAAAAATCTATGACAACATTTTATTTAGATTTTAAAATTGATTTGTGTGTCCAGTTTTTTATAAACAAGAATGGTGCCCCCAAATTTTGCATTTTTGGTTCCCTATCATTGATGTATCTACTGTCATTTTTTGAAACTTAACTAATAACTGATTTTACTGTAAAGTCAAACATAATCAGTTTCCATGTCTGGGAATTAATATTTATGTAACATTTTTTAAATTTGTGCAGTATAACAGTTAAAAAATAACTACTATGAATCTACTAATTTGAAACAGGGTTTTTGTGTTATTACAGCAGTCACATAAGAATTTTAATTTATTTAATTTGTCTATGTCTGTTGTTTCTACTTTTACTTATTGTTATTATCTGAATGACCTGTTTAATAGTGCCATAAAGGTCCCAGTAAGGATTTTGTTAGTTAATGTTTTAATCTATTTTAAAGAAGTATTAGCACCGGAAACTAATTGTAGCACCATGTGAAATCTTTGTAATTTTAAATATATCTAAATGTATTCTAAATGATAAAAATTTTAGGTAATTTTTATCATGAAATATAAAAAATCAAAAATGCATTTGGTGATTTGTTAATTGAAGCTTAAAATTCACTAAATTATTCCCATTGTTTTAAAGCTGGGTTTTTTTTAAATCACAATGTAAATATTGCTCTTTTTAAATTATTTCTCACATTCTTTTTGTAGCTTTTAGTAAAATACTAGATTATATTATTTTTTCTAAACATTGATATTTCTATAATATTGTTTCCTTGAGATTAGTTTATTTCATGCTGATCCCTGATATCCCCTTAGTTTTTTAGCAATCCTTTAAAATCAGTATTGACCCACAAAGAACCGACTATTTAACATTTAATCTGATTTAAAATTTCTTATAATTTGTAAATAATTTATAACTTTTCAGCTAAAAATATTACCTGTTAAGTACATCAATTTAACAGATTTAATGACTTACAGGCTACATATAAAGAAGTTCTCAATAAAGATCATGAAGTGCATTTGCTTATGAGTAAAGGAGCTGATATGCTATCCAAGGTAACACGAAAAGCTGAGGCTGTACAACTACAGAATAAAATGGACACAACTAAACGACAGTGGGAGAAAGTTCGAAAAGCTGCTAATGACAGGTAACCATTATAGTTTTTATGTCTAAACTCAGCATTCGTTTCTCATATTATTTTACACTAAAAATTTGTGTTTCCAGAAATAACATTAAATCTATTTACCAGATGTATGAGAAAAAAGAGTGCAATTGTGGTTTCAGTAATATATATTGGAAAGATATACAACTAAGTAGAGTCCTACAAGATCACATTACATTATGTTCAAAAATAAGAAATTTAAAACAAAATAAGTTAATGTTAATGATGAATATTTAAATTTAAAAAAAATTAAGATTCATAATAGTAGTAGCTTGGAAAACACTTATGCGTTTTAAAGAGACCAGGAATTTAGCTTTAAATTAACAACTTATGTAAAACAGGAAATTTGTAATTTCATGCTTAAAAAGTTATGTTACAAAAATGATCAGTTTGGCCGTACATTTTTACACACAGTTGTAGGGTTAATGTGAAATTTTGATTCATCAACCTAAAAGTAGAAATCGGAGAGACATTTTCAGGCACCAGAGCCAGGGTTGCAGCTAATTCTGAATAATTTTTTTTATTCATTGCTTTCTTGGCAATCTCAAACCACACTAAAAGTCTGCACTTTCTCTCAAGCCTTACTAAATATACACTGACTATTTCTTCTCCTGATCGAGGAATGATATTATCTTGGGTGGAAAGAAATTTTGACCATTGATGAAATGTATTCCTTTTAAATGAGGATTAATTACCTTCAAGCCCTGCCTCTGAAATTTCCTGACTAATAGTCCTTTTCCTTAGACATTTGGCCTTTGACCTTTTTGGTATATACCTTGGTCCAAAACAATTCTGGGCATATGATGCCCTGTCTTAAAAGAGCTGTGCTTGCCACAATTCTGAAACTTTGACATTTCAACTCTTCTTTTTAAGTTTAAATTACTCTTATTTGCTGGATATCAAAAACAAGGCAGCCAGGAACAATTGGGGAAAATGTCTGATGATATACATTTAGTTTGTTTTTGTATTTACATCAAACATATCTTTTGTTAATGACATTATAACTGATGTATAGCTTCATTAGTATTGTTGTTTGAATGTAGTTATAAGCACAGAAGAAATGTAAATATATTAGATGAATCATTCTTATGAAAGATGCTCTTTCTGTATTGATAACTTTTATATTTTGCCCTTTATCATATCTAGATTATTTTACCTAAAATTTACCAATTTTTCTAGGCATACCCTCTTACAGAAATGCTCTGAGAACTGCAAGAAATACCACTCTGCTTTAAATACTTTTGTTCCATGGTTAAATAAATGTGAAGACAAAGTAAACTCTCTACAACCTGTAAGTTTCCAGAGATCTCAACTCGATAAACAAGTAAAAGAAATTCAGGTTAGTACCCATAAATACAGCATATATAAAATATTTTGTCACAGTGAACAGGAGCTTTAACTTGAGAAAATTTAATGTAATTATGATAGTTGTGCAAATATTTTTATTTAAAAATTTACTATTTCTTTATGCTTCATTCCATTCATTCATTTTAAATATGATTATATTTTGTTAATATTTGATTATGTAATTTAAATGTGGTTTCTTTTATTGTAATTTCATTTATTCTCTTATTACAGGCTATTAAAAATGATGTATTAAAACACTCGCAAGAATTTGAAAATACTTGCAATTATGGAGAGATACTGATATCATGCTGTGATGTTGATACTGAGATCGTAAGAGATGAAATTAATGGACTGCGACGAAGATGGGACAGAATTAATCATGGTTTGTGAATTTTCTATTTATGTTTGGGATTACCATTTTATGTTTTTTAAATCACCATATCATTATTTTATTAATTTTTCATTAAATATTATGCATTTGAAAGTTTAAAATAATCATAGATTATTTGAAATAATCATAGATTATAAATACATTTAGGATAGGCTAAATAAAACCAATGAATTGTGAATAAATATATTTGTGCTTTGTAATAATTGTTTTAGAGCATTTTAAGAATGTTTTGATTATGCTGAGTTTTAAAACTTTTATTTAATAAAATATTGCTGATATGTATGAAAATATTTGGAATAAAGACATGATCCTGTATTTCGATGTTCTGATTTTAAATTTTAACCCATTTTTAGATTGAAACTATTAGTATAGTTCTGAAATACCTTTACATTTTCACAGAAAATCTTTTCATTTATGATGAGCAAATGATATTTCTGTTTTTTTTCTAAAATGAGTATTATATTTTTAACTGCTAAAATAATTTTACTTAACTTGCTTAGTACAAAAATTACTAAACATTTTCTAGCATTAAAATGTTATTTTGTTCTTTGTAAGAAATTCTTGAAGAAATTGTTTAAAAAAACCAATATAGTAAATTGATGACTGTTTTGAGATAATTATAAAGTTTTAACTTATTTTTCCATTTATTTCATATTTAGAAGTGATAGAACGAGTTCAAACTTTGGATGACATTTCCCACAAACTAACTATTTATCAGGACAAAGCAAGAGATGTGAATCATTCTTTGCATAGATTGGAAGACAGACTTCTTTCCCATGATGCTTTGGGTGACAGCTCAAGAGATCCCAAATTATTAGCTCGAATGAAGGTGAGTTTTTTTGTAATTATATATTAAGGCTTCGATTTCATACCTTAAATAAGCATATAGAGGAAACATTGATAAAAGAATTGCTGAAACACCTCTGTTTCTTGAGCATATATGTTTTTTTTTTGTGTATATATAGACATGCACATATACGTATATAGCACTGCCAGTATATATAAAGATATACATGTACCTATCTAGATATCTATGCACTCATATCAGTGGTATGGCAAGGAAGGGGTCTATCTTGTTTTGGGTATCTCTTGCAGACGAGCACCAAATAGTATATTCTATATGATTTTTGTGAAAGGGAAGGAGATGATAAAAAAAGTATCATATACCAGGTGCCAGTTATATTCACGTCTCTGACCCATATATACATATATTTCTATTTGGGATGAGGATGGGTTTGGGGTAAGCTTGCCAGGTATGCTTGCTGTGATGTGGTCATCACAGAAGTGAAATGTGACTTGAAATAATGCCAGTTTTTTGTTGCTTTTATTTCACAATAGTCATGGTCCTATTAACTCCAAAGATGGGGGCTTTCTTAGTTCATCAGAGACTAACAGAAGACTAGACTTCTCAAAGTCTAGTACCCGTCTGACTTTCACAAACAGTTTTTGAAGTTTGTGAAAGAGTCAGAGTTTCACAAACTTCTTTTTTTTTTTCATGGATTCACAATAGAGTTCTTTTAGTGGGGCACCTTTTAACTCCCTTTCTATTAATGATGAAGGTGTCAGCCTTGCTCTGATGTCTCTGCATTTTAAAATCCTGGTGATTTTTTAATGTCAGAGGAGCAGTAGCATGGATT
The DNA here is from genome assembly GCA_032207245.1 of Pardosa pseudoannulata. Classification (NCBI taxonomy): domain Eukaryota; kingdom Metazoa; phylum Arthropoda; class Arachnida; order Araneae; family Lycosidae; genus Pardosa; species Pardosa pseudoannulata. Next base: position 121,757,947 of record CM063506.1, on the reverse strand, counting down.
AATCCTACCTCATGTAAGGATCTTTACTATTTTCTTAATGACAATCTTGCCTGGGCATGGGAACTTGAAGCTGCTGCATAATGATATACCAAAGTATTTAATGTCACATATCTGTGCATGTTGTGAACCTTTGTGTATCCCACTGGAAGACTTCATGAATTAAATTTTAGGGAGTTATTTATATATCTATATATATTTCCTGCCACTAAGTCAAAAGATCTCTCATAGTTTGATATATTAAAATAACACTCCTGTATTACCATCTAGTGTCAGCAGTGAAAAGTTATATCTATCAAAGGGTGATGTATGACAGAGTGGGTAGCATAAATTTAAATATTTTAGTACCAGAGTCTTGGGTTCAACCCCCACACTCTTTAAACATGCACAAACATAGTTGTTTGCAATCGGTCCATAAACGGTAGATCCTGACATAATTAGAATTGAGCTTAAAAAAAGGACAATGAATAGATGTGGAATTTAGTGCATCAACAAACTGTATATTAATAATATTCACACATACATAAGTGTATGTATATGTATATATATATATATATATATATATATATATATATATATATATATATACACACACATGTATACAAACTTGCATTTACTTTTACATATATATCATTACATAATTTGAAGTGCTTAGATTTACTGAATGTATAATTTTTATAGACTGATACATAACCTGTTAAATTTTCTTTATTTTAGTCTTTGTTAAATGAAGCTAGTGATGTGAAGCGACAGTTAAATCACTTAAAAGACTATGTTCATTCTTTAATATCTGAAGCCTCACCATCAGTTGACACATCACATATTACAGATGAAGTGGAAGAGCTTGAGAAAAGGCACAGACAACTTACTCAGAAACTGGAAGACCGCTGCAGTGATTTAGAATCAGCATCAGAGATTGTATCACTTTTCAATGTAAGCAAGATCTTGCATGTCTTGACAGACAGTTAGAAATGTTTGAGGTTTTTTTCCATCTTACAAGTTTTAAAAGAGGTTAAAATATGATTATACTAGCATGCTTTAATTTAAAACAATATGGATCATGTGTGTAAGTTAAAATGTAATTTGTCAACCTTAAGAAACAAAACTAACTTTGAACCTTCAAGTGAATATTGAAATGTTAATTCTGATGATGTATAATACAATAAAATTTTTTTAAATTCATACAATAGGCAAACTAGAAAGTCATGGTGTCCACATCAGTGTAAAAAAACTATAAAATAAAAGATATAGTTTTTTAGATATCGAGAAAGTTTATATATTTATAAAATTAAAGGTATTTTTGATACCAGTTAATATTTTAATATTGTTAATGTTAATGCTGTAGATATAATATGTTAACTAAATAAATTATAGTATTTTGAAATCGTTCATCTGTGATTAGTTTCTATATTCAATATTGTTATTTCTGTATATTACATTGTATTCGATTTAAATAGTCTTGATTTTAATTATTCTCCTTTTATTTAAAACTAGAATAAGATGAAAGATGCACATCATGATTTGAATGGTTTGGAAGAAGAATTGGATCAGATGTCACCAGTTGGTAGAGACATTGATACTCTTAACAATCAGATCAATCAAATCAAGGTAATTATGAAATATTTATAAAGAAAAAATTTTAATTGTAAATGCATATTTGAATCTACTGGTAAAATTATGTAGAAAACTTAAATATGCAAAATGATATTTGTGTTTTAACTTGTGAACATTAAATAGGATTCATTGTCATTCACTGAGCTACCATTTTATCCATAATTCAACATTTCTATATTGTAATTGTGTTTTACGCTGACCCGGCCTTTAAGGCCATACAGCAGCAACCTTTAATGACCAATCACCACTACAGCAACCCCTAATGGCTAACTAGCCGCTGCTGACCTACAAGAGGCCTGTCATGGTCTGATTTTAATGTGGTCCAACCCAGTAAGAAGCAAACACTACATAGGTAAGCTCTAGACTACCAGGAAGAATGCTAAGAAAAGATCATTCAGGTACCCTAGAGTCATGAAGCTCGCACACACCTAAACAGGGTTGGGTTCCCACAGCCCTTAAAAGTCCTTAAGAACTCCTTAATTTTAGCTTTCATTTTTAAAGGCCCTTAAAACTACTTAAATTTTGTCAAAGGTCCTTAAAAACTCCTTAATTTTGAAATTAGAATGCTATTAATTTCTCCATCGACCGTCATGTGATTTCCTATTAGTTATCTTATTTGACAGTTTTTTTTCTTAGTTACATATTTGACAAATAAATAATCTTTCGTATACTTAAAAGGTTTAAAGTATAAAGTCAGCTGCCCTTTCCTAATAGCTAACAGTCATGCAGATTTTAATTAAACGAAGCATGAAGGATGGTGGTTTGTAGATATTTTAATTACTTATGGAAGTTTAATTTTCCTTGCATTCAATGTAATAGAAAACTCTAAAACTTTCTTCTTTCCCAGGCAATATCGGATATAATCAGCTAGTATATACACACACATATATATATATATATATATATATATATATATATATATATAACTCTGATATATATAAATGAATAAAAGGACTCTATATATATCAGAATCATTTTTAAACCCTCAGAAAGTACTGTTTATAATATTTTTAATCGCAATTTATTTTTAGTTTGATCACTCAAACTGTAGATGTACATTTTTCAAAATTAGTTTTTGTCAAATAGATTTATCTTATATTAATTTTTAGGCTTTTAAAAAAACTTAATTCTGAAATATTGTAGAGCATTTATTATACATGCCGTGTGTGGTTCATAATCATTAAAATATGTTCCTCAAGAAATAGGGGTATGCCATTATGTTGTTTGTTTCAAATAGGTCCTTATAAAAAATTACTTTGGTCCTTAGAAAGTCCTTAATTTTTGTTCTGGATAAAGAGCAGGAACCCTGCTAAAGGAGGTGTGCCCCTGAGGGCATTTCTATATTGTAAAGTGGATGTCTACAGACAGATATTTTTATGCCAAACATAGTTGTAAAGCTATTAAGGAATGTTATAAATGTGAGTAACATCTCTGGGTCTTTATAATTTAAAGGCAAGGAACAAGCAGAAGACTCTCAGGTTTGGCCTACCACCTCGTAAGATATAGTTTGAACTTGGAGGACTTTGCAAATATAAACCTATGTTATGTATCCCAGAACCCATTAATATTAACACAGTGGATTTTTGGCTGACTCAAGCCTCAAACTCATAACCTTCCGGTTATGGGATTGAGGACTTTGCTGACTGAGCTATTGTAGCTCATATGTGTACAATTAGCGATTCCCTCAAACAGATTTTTATGAGTCCCAAAATAATATTTTTTTCATGACAGATTTTGGGTATATATCTGCTGCTGTTCTGCAGTAGAAAGTATGCTTTTTATATATTTGTACATTAAATACATCGAAAGTTATATACAGAATTTATTCAGTAATCCCTGATCTATAAGATACTTTAAATGGAAAATTAAAAGTAACATCTGCAAAATTTGTTTTTTTAGAACTATCTCCACAGACTCAAAAGAGCTAGAGATGATTGTGAAGAAGTTGAGCATCAGTGTCAAGACATTATCACTCATGGCTATACACCAGATCCTAAAGGTTGCAGAAATCAGGTATGATTTGATTATATTATCTTATAATTGAGTGTTGTTTATTTTTTGTACTCTATCCATCATATTACACTTTGTTATATAGTTTGAAAGATTCTGTCAGATTTTAGATTTTCTTTGGTATTCTTATGTAGCTGGATGGCCTTCACCGTCAACTTATAAGACTTGAAGAAAGAGCTAAAACAAGAGATAAAAATCTTGATGCTATGTTAGGCAGACTTGAGAAATTTTATGAAGATTATACTGATATTGCCAAAGAACTCAATGAAACAATTGATGAAGAAAGATCATTTAAACCTGTTGGAGGAGAGGTGGATGCTATAAGATCTCAACAAGAAGATTTCAAGGTAAAATTTTATATGTTTGTGTCCATTCTCTTGTCAAAGATAAAGTTTAGATTTATGTATCTAGTCTACTTTTCATCCTGAATATAGAATTAAAAGTAAGACTAATTAAATAATTATTAATACCTTTGTTCTACAGTAACATAAATATTTATAACTCAAATTTTGTATTTAATTAATTTACATATCTGCATGTATACAGTACGTGCAAGATAATTTTTTATGCACACATTCATATCAGTTTTAATGTTGAACAATGAACTCTTTATGAACTGTTTTTCTATCAGTGTACTATAAGATTAAATTATATGGCAATTATATGCCAACAACAATTCCATATTAAAAAAAGGAAAAGTATTTTTGAATGTAGTTATTTGAGTCGTATTTTATTTATATTTTAAGAGATTATCGTACTTCCTTCCTTCCTCAGTGGCATGACAGCCCAGGATGGGCCTTAGCCTTCTCTAGAATTCCATACCAGGCAGTCCTATCTTTGGCCCTGGATTTCCAATTTGAAATTTTCAAGGATCTTATGTCGTTCTCAATGCAGTCTAACCATCTAAGTTTTGGTTGTCCTCTCATTCGGGTTCCTATTGGTTTGGCAGTAAAAACTTTTTTTGTGGATCTATTGTCATTAAGTCGAACTAGGTGTCCGACCCATTTTAATCTTTGTAAGCTAATAAAATTAACTATATCTGGGTTTTTATATGTTCTGTATAATTCAATATTTGTTCTTCTTCTCCATATATCATTTACACTAATTCCCCCAAAAATACTTCTCAATATTTTTCTCTCAAAAGTTGCTAGGGTTTCCTTGTCTCTTTCTGTCAATGCCCAGATTTCAGCTGAGTAAGTCAAAACAGGTCTTATTAGACATTTATACAATATTATTTTAGTCAATCTTTTAATGTACTTAGACTTTAAATATTTCTTTAATCAAAAAAAAAAAAAAAAAACATCGATTAGCAGCAGTAATTCTGCTATGAATTTCAACAGATATATTATTTTGTGTATTAATTTCCGAACCTAGGTATATAAACTGCTTTACAGTCTCAAATCTATAACTGCCTATTTCTAAGAAGGGGTGATTATATTCTGATTTTAAACAAGGATTATCCAATATTTGAAAATCTTGTTACATTGAGAACTGTATCAGCTTTTAAAAGTGGCTCTTTTATATAAATCAATGTTTTTTAAATATTTTGTATTTTATTTTTATTAAAAAAATTTCTTAAAAAATTGTGATTTTTATAACAGCATTATCACAAAGATCGTTTGGAGCCCCTTGGCAAGCAGATAGAAAATATTAACAAAGTTGGTCAAGGTTTAATTCAGTCAGCCTCTTCTGGAGTCAATACATCTATTCTTGAAAACGATTTAGATGTATTAAATGAGCAATGGAATAGTTTGAAACAAAGGGTGAGTCTTCTTCTGTAACATGTTCATAATATTACTTCATAAAATTTTCAACCAAATATTTAATAAATTTCTAGTAATGAAATAACAGAATTAGGCATATGAATGTATGATATGTCTATCATAGAACTAGTATTCTGAGCGAAAACTAATTGTCTGAATGTAAGAAGTTTTTCTACAATTATGTCTAAACTTTCATTGTTTAAAGTAGGAAATTGATTTGTTCTGCAATAAAATGTATGTACAATGTAAATAAAATTATTTGACATTCATCTAATAATAAATTAGTAGAAAATTTGACATGGTTTTATTACTAGTTAAAAATATTTGCTTTTAGTCTCAAATAGAAGATTCTAATATTTTGGTAAATTAATTAGACATTTTTACTATCTCATTGAATTATTCTCATATGTTTTTAATATTATTTGAAGCAGGGGAATAGATAAATTTATTAGATCTACTGTGCTGTTGTGTGAAAATTTTGAAAATTTTTCAGATGAATGAACGTGAAAGGAAATTGGATATAGCTTTCCTACAATCTGGAAAATTCCAAGAGGCATTGGATGGTGTCCTAAAATGGTTGGAAGATACTGAAGAGATGGTGTCTAATCAGAAGCCTCCATCTGCAGATTATAAAGTAGTCAAGGCTCAACTTCAAGAACAAAAAGTATGGTTATCCTCTGCATTTATGTGTATTTTTGCTGAAATAATTTGTTACTCTACTAGATTATAAATACTAAATGTTAAAATACTAATCAAGTACTTATCAAGTAGTACTAATCAAGTAAATGATTAGTCAATTTTTTATACAGGATCTTTAAGATGTTTTAAAATAAGCTTTATTTTGTGCCAAACATTTTAAGCTTTTCATTACAATACCTAAATTAATCATCCTGGTTTTGTATGATAATATTTTTTCTGCTTTTAAAAATAGATAATCATTATTTGTATATACAGTCATTTTCATAAGAAAGGCTATATCAGCATAAATATTTCTCTCAAAGAGATGACTTAAGAAAACTAAACTTGCTCAGAAACATTGCATGTGAAGTTAAACTAGGCATTGTAACATCATGAAACATCACAGTCATGGAACTTTGACCTAATCAAGTGTTGTTACTCTATTTCCAATTTGTTTAGCATGAGAAATAAAAATTAAGCAAACTAGCAGCATGGCTTTTATGCTGTTTAGATGCCATTTTCAAAAACTTGTTTAGAGTTTAAAAGTCTTTATTTTTTTTTCATACATAAGGGCCACACCTGTAGAAAGGTGATACCTGTTGAAATTTTAAGTTTTAAATACTTAAACACCATAGCATTTCTCATGGAAATTATGGTACTTAAAATAATATCTAAAAGAGATATAGAGATACAGACATTTCATTAATATTTCATATTTCTTATGACAGAACGTTAGTCACTCTAAAGTCATTACAGCAATAAAAAAATGTAGAATCAAATTGATTTATAGAATGCACACAATTTGGGTTGAAGAAAGCTTCAGATCTCTACTATGATAGTGCTTGAGTTCAAAACAGAAGGTAATCAAATTTGAAAGTATTATCTGTTGGGTATTTACAGCACTCTATTTTAAAATTTGTGAGCATACATGTAATTGTAAAGCATTGAATAATGGAGCTCCTGTGGCCAGTTATAATTAAACTATACTAAGTCTCATTTTGTGTTGAGTTATTTTAATCTAACTTAGGGATCAATGTATGGGGTTAGAATTCTGAGTTACTAGGTTTGAGCCTTGCATTTGCACTAAACATTTCCTTGTACATTCAAAGAACTTATCAAATAAATCTGCGGGGTCTGAATGTTTTTTCTCTGGGAAGTTGACAGATGGGAGAGAAGTACAGAATCAGGATTAAAGAATCGCCCCTCCAAAGGATAATTAAAATTGAGAGAAATCTCCAATGTTATCACAAACCCCATCCAGGTAGGTAGTCTATTGTGAGTTTTCAAAAGGTTATTTGTGCATTTTGGGAATTTTATGTAAATTGAAGAATTGATTATTGCAGTTTACTTCTTGATTAATATGATGTCTAAAAACATTTGACAAAAAATATCTTAAGTTTAATTCTGTATGTTTAGTATACGAAATACTTCAGTGATCATATTTCAAATATTATAATAAGAATGTATGTACATCTTTAAAGAGATTTTTTACAGCCATAGATTAAACATAGGTGAACAGAAATATATTCTAACAGTACGTAATTAACTAATTACATATTTGATTTTTGTTATCTTTACCAGCTTTTGCTTGTGACATTTGAAGTAGAAATTCTGTCTTCAAAGTAACTTAACTTTCTATACAAGTAATATAAGGTTTAAAATCTAAAAAGTATTTAATGAGGGATTTACCTGTAATATGTATGATCATTTTGTAATATATGTTTCTGTATGTAAAGTTTTATTGAAACAACATATTTAAAATTTCTCATTCTTTTTAGTTCTTGAACAAACTACTTTTGGATCGCCAAAACAGTATGTCCTCTTTGATGCAAATGGGAACTGAGATAATGAAAAATGCAGAACCTTTAGAGCGTATGCAGATAGAATCACAACTGAATGATCTGATGCAACGATTTGAAGAACTTTCTAATTCGGCTCAAGAAAGAACAGATGCTCTTGAAAGAACAATACCTGTTGCAAAAGACTTCCAAGACCGTATCATTCCATTAGATGAGTGGTTAGAACAAACTGAGAAAAAATTAGCTTCAATGGCCACAATACCAACAGATCAAGAGAAGATCAGACAACGAATGAGGGAACATGAGGTTTGTTTTATTTTAATAACATTAGTAACTGTTCAAAAAGGATTGCTCTTCAAAGTCTTCAGTAACTGAACTTTGAGAGCAAAATTTACATTGCAATTATTATTTTTTTTAAAGTAAAAAATTATATATATATATATATATATATATAACACATTCCACTAAACGACACTAGAATCCTGAGTACATTTTCATAGCTTTATTCAAATCTCAGAGCACGCTACTCATCAATGATCTTCAATGGCATCGCACATTGGTGTCTAACTTTTAACAAAGGCAGGCTTAGCTGCTACGGGTAGCCACAGCTCTGTGTGCGGAATGTGCACACTGCTCTCTGCTCTAGATTATTGTGCATTAGCCATATTTATGTGGCAAACTCCTCACGCCGTGTAACTCTTGGTAAAGAATCCCTAATTAAAGTCTTTTAAAATTAATCTACAATTTAAATCGTGACCATATATATATTTATAAAACTATTAATTCGTCTCTTAAAAATTTTGTGAAACTTTTTTTTTATATAAATTATTTATATATATTTTCAAAGCATTAGAAAACTGTAGATATTACAAGTTTGAATATATTAATATGAGCATTCATTCTTTGGATAATGATAAAACAACTTGTATTTCTGTTATCTTAGAGATAAGCTTGGAAAAATCAGTATTTATCTTGTCTGTTTGTATATTTTCCAGAATTTATATTTAAAATTTATTGTAGGTTTTGCATGAGGACATTATGGATCATAAAGAAGCTTTTGAAGAATTAACAGAAGTTGCCCAGACATTAATGAGTCTTGTTGGAGATGATGAGGCCCAGATGGTTGTGGAAAAATTACAAGAAGCTACTAATCATTTTGCCAAAGTTGTGGAGGACAGTGAACATATTGGCCAACTCTTAGCTGAAGCATTCCAAGGCATGGGATCCTTCAATGTGAACTATGAAGATCTAATGGCCTGGATTGATGAAATGCAATCACGATTTTCTCGATTTCACACATTAAGTGTTTATGAAGAAAAATTGCAAGAACAGTTGGATGAACTTGTTGTAAGTATATTTATCATGATTTTGTAATATGCCTTCAGATTTGTATAGCATCAGGAATGAAAGCTAAATTTATCCTTTAACCCTTTACCGGACAGTGGTTTTACAGCGAAACCTCTAGTTAAACTTTTTTTTTTTGTCTAATTTTTGGAGATACATGGGTGTATTTTTATCCATTTTTTTTTTGTTGTTGTTTTTAATATTTAAAACTTACAATAGATGATAGGACTGCATTTAATTTATTTTTCTTCTGAAATATATGTATTTATACTGGCTGTAACTTGAAAGTTAGTAATTCAATTTTTTTTACTTATGATCCCAAACAAAAGTATCTATTCAAACAAAACTTATAAATTGTTGAACTATTTATTTTTTAAGAACACTTATTTTTTGTTCTTAGAATATAATTAAAATTTTAAAAATTATTGTGTTAACGCTGTACAAGGGGGTGTTTTTGTCAGTTAACCCCCCTCAATCCCTCCTATGGTATCCTCTAAGGCAAGCCCCTCTAAGAATTAAAAAAAAAATTAAAACATTTTGAATTTATAAGGTTTATAGATAGTATTTATAAACTAATTTCATTAAGTTCCAAAGAATTTATATAGGTGACCTTTAAAGGGTTAAGTAAAAAAGCATAATTTTTTTATTACACAATGGAAATAGTCCCAATCCCCATCTATAATTTCGAAATTTATCATACCCCTAAGAAAAAAAATTACTTTATAATCAGTCCCTATCATTTATATTACAATATCATACTGCATATTTGAAATGCGAAAATGTACTCATCTGTATTACTTTGATGTTTCCAAAATATGATTATATTCAAACTATTGCAATAAATAACTAAAACATTAATACATATTTGGTACATTGTTTAGTAATAAAAACTGATAAAGATTAATCAAAAATTATAAGGTAGTGCAAATGTTAATTATTGTTTTCATTTTGCTTCTTAGAAACTATATTATTAAAATGTCTGAGTGAAGTGATTTTATTAGTTTCAAATCATTAATTACATTGAAACAAAAATAAGGTTTTAATTATAATTCTATAATATATGTATTTATTCTCTGACTAGTAACATTTTTATTTCTTCGGCAATTGTTTTTATGTTTTCTTGCTTTAATTTACAAGATTGATTTTAATTTTAGGAATTAAGTGAAGAAATAGCTGATCACCAAAAGCAAGTGGATGATGTGGCCAATGCAGGACAGGATATTATGAAGCATGCATCTGGTAATTGCTTTTATTATATGCTTGTATATTATATACATGTGTGTGTAAAAGCATGATAATCACTGTTTAACATTTTACTTAATAACGTTCATTGAAGGTAGTATTGTCTCATGACACAGAAATTTGATTCTTTAGAAAAAAATATAAATATTTAATTGAATGAAAACTCAATTTCTGTGGCAAAAAGATTTTGCATTCAACCTTGACAAAGTTGCCAAACATGTTATTTTGTTCATGAAGCTAGCCCATTTTACGATCAAAACAATTAACAAAAAGGAAATTATGGCATTGCAAATATATAATTTGTACAAATTGCAAATGTACAATTAACAACTTTACAAATATACAATTTGTAATGATATTGATCTCAAAAATAGTACAAAGTTTCAAGCTGTCAAATATAGGAACATTTTAAAGTTTGTTTACTATTGAATTTCATCTATTTTAGGTGATGATGTGATTAGAATGAAAGAAAAACTGGATAATCTGAGTGTGAAGTTTACTGATTTAACTAGCCGAGCTGCTGATAAGCTTAGACAGGCTCAAGATTCATTACCTTTGGTGCAGAATTATCATGCTTCTTATGGACGTGTCACAACATGGATGGATACTACTGAAAGACAATTAAAGAACCTTGAAAATGTTGGACTTTCAAGTCAGGAGACTATTATTCAGGTATTTAAAATATAATACTGTAAAACTGTCATAAGTGCATTTTTTAGAGTTATTAAACCATATTAAACAAAATGTTCTTATAATTTTATAAGAGAATGTTTATTACCTTAAATTGTAATTAATTATAACCATGTTTTTCTATTTTCTTCACTATAATCACTTTTTATTTTGCATATATTTCAAAATTTGTTATAACATTTGTTGTTATATACATACAACCTATACACCAGTGTTCGTTACAAGGGGGAAACACAGAATGAATATAATACTTTATATTGAGATTCAGACATTTATTCTATACATTCATTTACAAATAGATCCTTGGTTATCATATATCATAATCATCAATTATTTATGTCTTCTATTTACACTATAATTATCACAATTCTCTTTATAAAGAGTTATTATTATTAACAGAGGCCTAAGTTAAGTGACTGTAAATATTATTTTATAAATTACCTCCATTAAAGTCACAGGGAAGCAGGCAGGGGCTTTTCTCCCTACGTCAGTCTTCAGTTGGTGCAAAAGGTCAGGTAGAGGCTTTTCTCATATGGTGAGTCGATCTGGGTGTTCGTGCGCACGGAACGAGTCGATGCTGGTGGATTCTTGTCCCATTTCTCTCGAATCCCGACTTCAACTCCTCTCCTTAACTTCATTTCCCAACTCTTCACCTCAATTACAACGCCCCTTTTTCCTTCCTTGCCAATCACTTGTTTTCGGGAAATTTTCCCACATCTGCATCCCCTTCGTGAGTGCAGGTGGGCGCATTAAAGTTGCCCCTATTGTGCAAGCTGGTATTACTTTTTAGCCCCTGCTCCCATAACTCACGGTTACAGCTCTATGCAAGCTTGAGCGTTACACTACCATTCCATGATCTATACCTTCTTTGCAGGTGTCCCTAAACTTGACGTGAACAATTTGAGTCCAAAATTCCTCTAGGAAAATCCTCCCACAGCTATGCATGCATGTGCAGATCACCGTGGGAAAGTACCTCGGTACAATATTTTTAAAATTTAGGTTAAAATGTTAGAAGAAATATTAGAAATAAAAAGGGTTGATTATGTACTAAATTGGCAACCTTAAATACTTCTCTAGACTTTAAGTGTCTTGTTGTACTCTAATTTTACACATGTAGTGGTAGTTAATGAATTGATTCTGTCTTTAATATTGCTGTTTCATATACTAATAAATTAATAACAAATGTTTTTTGTAGCTATCTATTTTATTTTAATAAAAATTTTATTTTTCACAGAGACTTGAAGGAGAACTGCAAGAATACAGACCACTAGTTGACACACTGAATCACCTTGGCCCTCAATTATGTCAAATGTCACCAGGACAAGGAGCTGCAGATATTGAAAATCAAGTATCTCGTGTCAATAGAAGGTTTGATGCTATCTGTGAGCAAGTACAACGAAAAGCAGAAAGAATTGATTTATCAAAACAAAGAAATGTGGAAGTAAGCAGTTTTTTAAATGAAATTCTTGTTTTTTCCTTCATTTTGTTTTAAATAACATGAACTGGACTGATATTTATGATCTTAGTTTTTACCATTTATGTTTTAATGATTTAAATAATTTTAGTAATTTTTAGAAACAAAGTACTGTTGAAATTTTAGAAAATATTTTAATAAGTTGGACACTAGCTTAACAATAAATTACTAATTTATGCATTTAAAAAGTATATATATTTCAAGACAGTTGTAAAAACATTATATTTTTGTATTTTTTTAATAAAATATATCTTTTTAACTTCATAATTTAAATATATAATAATGGTTTGTAAGCATATATACTGGTACATAGTTTATATATATATATGTAATGAGACTGACTTCTCGATGGGGGGTTGCAGTCATGGCCCTAGTGGACAATTAAGGTTAGGGGTTAAAAAGGGGAATGTAAAAAGACGCGGGAATTTTTACCCTTGATTTAGATTTTGAAAACCCCTGAGAATTTTCCTTACATACATATATATATATATATATATATATATATAAGGCATTACATATCATTGAGGTAAATTTAAAAATATCAATAATGTAAGAAGAGTATTAATTATCTCAAACCAAATACATGTAGGGTTTTTGAAATTTTGATAAATTTATTTTAATTTAGTAGGGCATTTAATAGACATTTTAAAAATACTATTTATAGAAGAATTTTAGTTGTTTTTGTTCTTGTTCTGTGTTAAATTTTCCTTTTCTACATTATTTTTTTTCTAATTTTCAGGTCATTGGAGATATTGAAGATTTACTGGACTGGTTCCATGAAGTAGAAAAACAACTATTACAAGCAGAACCACTATCTGCTGATCCTGATGCATTAGCTGGGTTACTTAAAGAACAAAAGGTATGTTCAACAAAATTTCTAGAATGTTTGTGTTTTAAGGATAATTTAATGTTATGTAACTCTCATATTTATGTTTGTGTGTAAGTATTGTCTTCTCTAAATTTTTCATCTTTGTATTGTTTAATTCTTAAATTATCTTTCAGTTATGCTGTTTAAATTAAATAGTGAATTTAATTATGCATTTTGAAAAAGTATACAATGGGCTGTTAGCTTTTTTGGGGCTTTATTAATTATTACCAATACCACTGTAGGTTTTGAATGAAGAAGTCAGCAGCCAGAAAGGACGTGTACGAGACATACTTTCAGCTGCTAAGAAGCTAATGAGAGAATCGAGTGGTGGCGATCTTGCTGAAGTAAGGGATAAGGCTGATGAACTGAAAGATGTCACCAACTCAGTGTCATCTTTGTGCTCTGAACGTCTGGCAGCTCTTGAGCAGGCCTTACCTTTGGCTGAACATTTCTTTGAGGCACATGCTGATTTGAGCCAGTGGTTAGATGAAATAGAAGCTGAAGCTGAATTAATGGAAACTCCAGCTTTGAATGCTATGCAAATCAAGAAGCAGCAAGAGAGAAATAAGGTAAATATATTACTTTTTAAGCAATCAGTTACCTTTTTTTTTCCTTACGTACTTACCTTGCTTTGTAGGAAGTGCCTGCAAAAATAAAACCCTGACTTTCTTTTTGGGAGGATATTTAAACCTCTTTTAATAATTTTTTAACTAAATTTTTATAAAATAATTTGAATGTTGTAAAATACAAAATTTTTTCTTTAAGAGAATAACTTATTTTCATTAGAAAGTTAATTTAAGCTATTGCTAATACCTTTTTATTGTTCTAATTATAACTTTTCCCTTTGTTAATGGGAATATAACATTTTAGTTCTTCAAAACAAAAAAAAAACAAAAAAAAGCAGACTTAAAATTATTTATTATAAAACTCAAGACTAACAGAAATAGTGTACATTGAAATTCTTATGTCAATGGGATTAAAATAAGACTACATTTCTAAAAGTTCTACTAACTTTAAATTGAACATTGTGCTTCTGCTTTCTGTACATTTTTTAAGACTAATATTATATGAAACAGGCATGTATGAGCACCTATGTTGTACTTAATATAAATTTGTAATTAGTAGATTCGAATTATTTTGACATTTTACTCTCTTGTTTCTTAAACTTAAATATGATAGAAAATATATTTTTATAATGTAATGCATATTTATTATGGTGTAATTTTTGTTCACATGTAAAGTTTTTGAACCATTTTAAAGATAAATAAAATATTACTATACTCATATTTTGCATACATAAAAATAAATTAATAAAATATTTTAATTTTTAAGGAAATTTTGTGTATGAACAAGCTTTTTAAATGACTTTTTAAAACATTGACACTGAAATTTTCTCATCTACAATTTCAAAATCTGTGGCAGACTGAATAGGACCTCTAAGTAGGTTACATTTGGTCCCTAGGCCATAATTTACCCTGTATGATATTGATAGAAAGTTTTTGACTGATTGGTTAATTTTTCCAGCATTATTTCAGTAGAGATTTGTGCAACTCTTTGACCATTAAGCATTGAAATATTATTTTCGTTACCTATCAGTGTTATAAAAATATTGAGATATATATTCTTCACGTTAGTTCTATCAAATTATGACATGAAAGTTTTTATATTGAAAACAATTTAGTCTTTAGAGTACATCAAAGTATAAGTAGCACTAGTATAAATTAGAAGTACTTTCTTATATTTTGAAATTTGTCTATTTTTCATTAAAACACATTGTTAAACATTACAAGATTAAAAATTACATTTTATGAAAAGTGTTTTGAGATAGCTTTCTGAAATTCCAGGCATTAATGCAGTCAGTGAGTGAACATAAAACTTTACTGGACAAACTTAATAAAACTGGAGCCGCACTCAAAAAATTATGCTCGCCCAGTGAAGGAATTAAAGTTCAGGATGTAATGGATTCTGACAATAAGAGGTACAATGCCTTGAAAGACATTCTCAGAGAAAGACAACATGCTCTTGAAGAAGCAATGCAAGCAACTTCTCAGGTAAATATATATTTAAAATTTAGTAAAAAAATATGATGTTCTGGAAGAATATAGATTGGAGAATTTATACTGTAAAATGAGTTTTATATTAACATGGGAAATAATTGTGAATCAGATCAGTAGATTTGACCTCAAGTAAATTTGTCAACTAAGAAACATGATGTTTTTCTCATGTTTAACAAAAATGGAACAGCTTTATACCCAAAAGTCCTCTAGGAAGGCTGCTCTTTCCCCTAAGAAGTGTTTGCAACATGAGCCCGAGCCCCTGTAAAGGCCTTATCACACCTCAACATTATTGAAAAAGCAGCAGACTCAGTTAAGGATTCATTTTCCTGTTGAAGAATACATGGATTTCTCATGTAAATGCGAACATTTTTCAACCGATTAAAAGCCTTATCACAAATCAACCTGAACTAAAATAAATCAGCTGAAAATTTTTTTTCTGTTACATAAGAAATCTGTATATTCTTCACTAGTAAAAAGAATCATAAACTAACATGTACATGTTGATATGTCATAAAGCCTCAAGGGCCAGTGCTGTGATCCATAGTAGGGTTTTAATGTGAAAACAAATGAATAAATCCCAGTTTCAATGTTTATAACCCTTAAAAAGTATGTATATAATTTTTTCTCTAAATATTTTCTTCTGTTCCCTAGTTAATAAGTCAGGAAGAAAACCCTCAGGTATAACTAGCATAATTCTAATTCCAAGCTAATCCAGTGGTTTCAACATTATTTTAAAGAAAAGAAAAGTCATAAATTATATATTTTTTCTCTCCTCCTTTCTCACACAAAAGTTAATTTTGTATTTAGAAAATCAAATTTTTATCATTGCATTTGAATCATTTTCATATTTTGAAGACTGTTGTAAACCCTATTAATGCAATTTTACCTCTTTTTGTTCAGTTCTCAGATAAATTAGATGGCATGCTAAATTCACTCAGCAATACTGCTGATCAACTGCAAAATGCTGAGCCAGTATCAGCTCACACAGAAAAAATTGAAGAGCAATTGAATGAAAATCAAGCTGTCTTACAAGATTTAGATAAGCGTTCCAATGCCCTCGAAGCTGTCAAAAGAGCTGCTGATGATGTCATTGTTAAGGCTGGAGGAGCAAGAGATCCAGCAGTTAAAGGTAATTATGATCTCTGTAAATTGTTTCATTGGTGCTTTTTTTTTTACCTTACTTCTCCTAGTTCCAATCATTTATGACTACAAGTTAAAATGTTACTGACAAAGGTGCCTTTGTGTTCAAATAATACTATAATGTAGAAATATATATATATATCTAATGTATTTAATCGATTCATAATATCTTATAGATTTATTTTTTTCTTCTGCAATATTCTTATTACATGTTTTTCAGCATTCAGTATCACTATTAGCAGATTTAATGGTTAATATCTACATCCTTCCTCTTTCCACTTCATTATTAACTATGTCCTTTTTGTCTCAAATTGATCCAAAATAAATTAATGAGTAGTAGGTAAGTTGATTTTGTAAGGAAGGAAACAAACTATGTAGAATTGAAGACAGCTGTGAAATTCATAACTTAAATTGTGACAATGTCACCTATTGTATTAAATTTTTTAAATATTTTAGAAAATTTGCCAATCATTCTCTTGAAAAGTATAAACAAATTAAACTTCTGTGTTTTTCTGTTTTTCTTTGGGTAGTTTTCAGAATGTAGTTTACAAAATGAATGAATAAGCTTAAGTATAGATAATTTTTAATTTAAATTTTACTTCTAACAAAATTTTGTTATAAACATAATAATAGCTTTGTTTGGGAAAATGTATGATTTATTTTGCTTTTTTTGTGGTCTTTTATGTCACATATAGAAAATTAATAGTTTCATCCTATATCTCAATTTGTTAAAAAAAAAATATGTATGTTTTCATAGATATCAAACAAAAGTTGGATAAACTGAATCAGCTATGGGATAATATTCAAAAACTTGCAAGAAATCGTGGAAGATCATTAGAAGATGCACTTGCTGCAGCAGAAAGATTCTGGGATGAACTAACAATGGTAATGAAGGCATTGAAGGAACTTCAAGATAGTCTGAATGCTCAAGAGCCTCCTGCAGTGGAACCAAGTGCCATTCAACATCAACAAGAAGCTTTGCAAGTAGGTTTTGATCAATGAGAATTCATCTTCACTAATACTAAGGCGTTAGATTCCTGAAATCTAAATTCTTCTACTTTTAATCTAAGATCATAAATGTATTTCTTAGTTTCTGTATTTTAGAAAAATATGTCTTTTTTAATGTTTTAATTAATAACTTTTGAATACATTTAGTTGTTTATATTTAAGAAAGTTTTAATTGCAAGTAGATATGACTTTAACAAAATATGAAAATATAATTTACGATAAGTTATAACAGTGTTAATGATTATGATTGATAGTTAACTATTATTATTATTATTTCTAATGCAAGGAGCACTAGCTTTTATAGCATTTGTGACTAGCACATTGCACATATTTGTTGGCCATTTTTATTATGAGAGTACCATATAGGTGGTCAAAATTACTTATTAAGATGACATTATTAAACACAGCATTAACAAACAAAGCCGGTCCTTGCAATTTAGAAGCCTGGACCAAACAAAAAACTTCCCCAAGGTGTGCTTGCCACGTCCAAAAGTATTGTTTGGAAACTTGGAGGACATTGCAACCCCAAATCTATTTTATGTATCCCAACAGCCTTTAATAAACACAGCAAACTGGCTGGCTCAAGCCTCAAACTCAAAACCTTCCAATTATGAGATCAATGTCTTTGCCAATTGAACTACTGCAGCTGGATAGTTAACTATTAAATGAATACCTCCAAAAATCTGAATCAATAATTGAAATAGTTCTTAAACTAAATAAAATCCACGATCAAAATTTAATTTTTTAATTGTGTCTTTTACAATGAATCATTAATAATATAGAATAATACTTTCAAGTGAGCAAACCAATAAATCATACTTTTTAATAATTCTCAAGCATGTAAATAACAAATTAGAGTTTGTATATATAATAATTCCATATATATAAATTTAAATTACCAATTTTGATTTTTAAACTTAAATATTATAGGATTAGTCATTATTTTTTATTCTTTATCTATCCTAATTGAAATTATGTTATTGTCATTTCTAGGAAATCAAACAAGAAATTGAACAAACTAAACCTGAAGTAGATCAATGCAGACAAGCAGGTCAAGATCTCATGCAATTATGTGGAGAACCCGATAAACCAGAAGTCAAGAAACACATTGAAGACTTGGATTCTGCTTGGGATAATGTAACATCTCTTTATGCCAAACGAGAGCAGAATCTTGTAGATGCCATGGAGAAAGCCATGAATTTCCATGACATTCTTGGGGTAATTTGAATTTTCCTGTTTAAATTAAGTGTGTATTGATAGTAATTATATTATGAAAATTTTCCCTTTTTCTTAGCATTAATTTCTGATTAACCCTTTTGTAGGCCATATAATTCCACATAGATTATTGTGTCTTTTTATCAATTTAACTGTAACATTTAAGGATATTTATTTTATTTTGTAGAATTTTATGTTTAAACTTAAATTTTTGGTGTGGGAAGTATACTTCCCCTGGAACCATTTACAGCCATAAAGAAAATTCAATTAAATAGCAATTATTTACCATGGAAAGATCAAAAGCATGTTGCAGTGTTCAAGATACACCATATTCTGTACATATGTAGTGAGTTCTCTTTGTCTGGATCTCTTTCTACAGTTTGTACATTGTGTACAGTTGGAAACCAACTTTAGTATATGATTTTCCATACTGACTGAGCACTCATCATCAGAAACCAAACCTTTCTTTGCTTGGAAGCTAGCAGGATAGCCTTTTCTTTTTCTGGAAGAATATCCATGTATGAGCTGTCAAGCTAATACTATGGGATTTTAGCTGGTCTGTAGTGAGTTATGTGCTTCCTATAGATGCATTTCATAAGATCATTTAGGTGGCAAGTAATTTTCTTAAGGCCCACGAAAGGGTTAATGTTAAATGTGTTCTCATAAAACAATTGGTAATGCTTTGTCTTTATTAATATTTTTTTTATTTACAACAATCTATGTTATAAATATATAAATGCAAAATAAAACCTTTAGTATAGCACTATACTTTTCAAATTGAATGAACCCTCTGACTGTTGAGGTCTGAGACAAAAAAAGTGTATTTGTTGTTTTTATTGTTGCACTAAATAGAGTTTTTCCCTGTGACAAATTGAACGATGGATGTGGAAACCCTAACATACAAGTAAATATATACAATTATTGCAACTCAGATTTACAATTTCTAAGATACACACCCCTGTTTTTATCAATAGAAGTAATATTCAGAGATTCTACATATATATATACACATGCAAGTTTGACAGTCAGATGGTTGTCTTTTAAAGCACAAAAGTTATGTACTTATTAAATACACTTATTTACATTCTTCTCTTTAAAATACATATTTTTAATATCGTAATAATATGACATTTACAGAATATATTGGAATTTTTGGATAATGCTGAAGAGAGCTATTCTGCTCTTGGACCTGTTGGGTCTGATATTGAAGCTGTTAAAGGCCAAATTCAGCAACTTCAGGTAATTATTTTTTTTTTTAAATAAAGTTTAATAGATAGACTAAGATTTATGTCTTATTTTTACTTCATAACTATAGTATGTAATAAGCAATTATTTTTATTTAAGGGATTCAAATATGAAGTTGATCCACATATGGTGGAAATAGAATCTTTAAACAGACAAGCACATGAGCTTATGGAGCGCACTTCACCAGCACAAGCTAAAGCCATAAGAGAACCTCTGGCAGAGATTAACAAGAGATGGGATGAACTGCTTAAAGGCATAGTAGACAGACAGGTACATTAAAGATTTTCATTCATATATTTATTCACATTCTATCAACAGGGTAACCATACATCAAAGAAATCAAGGAACTGTCGAGGCACTTTATGATTCCAGAAAATATTAAGGCACCTTTAAAAATTCTGCAAAAATTGGAGAATTTTCTAAGAATTTTCTTTGTAAATTTGGCGGGAATAGTTTTTTTTTTTTTAGTCATAAAAAGAGCAATCGCCATGTCAAGATTAAAATTTCAAATATTTCAAATTAAAGAAAAGTAAGTAACTTTACATCTTATTAAAGAATTATCATCTTCTTATATGGTAAAGTCATTCTCTATTATAATTTTAAGTTAATGTGAATCTTTTCATTGGTTTCATAATTTTAATTTAGGATCATATGCCATATGTTTTAGATCAGTAAAACTTTATGACTAATGTCAGTAACAGTGTTATATCAGTTGAATATTGATATGGTTAAATGAATTGATTTAAGTACTTTTCTCCCATGATTTAAATGCCGAACGATGGCCGAATGGTTAGGGTGCTGGCCTTCGGAACCGGAGTTCGTGGGTTTGAATCCCACTGTGGCATGGATGTTCGTAACCGTTCGGAATCGGCTTTAAGCAGTAGGTCCTGGTCTCATTAGCCCTCGTGTTGCAAAAAGTAGTCCGTAGCACTCCTAAACCAAACCAAACCAAACCCATGATTTAAAAAGGGATAACGATTTACTAAGTAACAATAAGTATCATAAGAATGTAAAAACAATAGATTATTTTATATTTAAATGCGTTCAGTATGTTTTTATGCAGCGTAAAATCAGTTTTCTTTATTTTAACATAACTTTTGCAAAATTATTGATACTAAATATTTCTTAATACACCTTTTATTTATAAAATATAAAAATATATAACTATTGACTTTTTGCAAAAAGTACTTGTTTATTTTAAATAGAGCACCTTAGAAAATTCTGGATTCAAAAAAAGATGCCAAAAATTAAAAAATCTTAATAACTGCTGCTATAATTTTTATATCATTATGTAGTTATTAAATTTATAAAGCTAAATAAAAATTAATTTACTTTTATGGTTTTCACTTTTATAAATAATAACATGAGATTTAGTACTTTAAAATTTAACCTATTTAAAATTTATTTTCATTTTCTGTAGAGAGAACTGGAAAATGCACTATTGAGACTTGGACAGTTTCAACATGCACTGGATGAATTTATGGTTTGGATGTCTAAAACAGAAAAAACACTTGACGATCTCACCCCTGTCTTTGGGGATCCTCAAGTTATTGAAGTGGAATTGGCTAAACATAAGGTATGTTTGAATTTTCATTTTTGTTTAAATAGTAGAACAAAAGTACATGTTTTTAAACATAATTTTAAAAGCATTATTATTATTGATTTATAATATATGGTTGTTCAATGTCATTAGCACCCAATTCTGATGATTAAATTAAAAATATTTAAAACAATGATTATGTATTTCTAAACATTTTAGCCTGGTACTTGTTTTGTCTGAACCTTGAGGGTCAATAACATTTTTTAAAAATGACTTTTCTAAATTATTCATAATTATCTAGCTAATGTGCAAACTACAATAATGTCAAGTATTTTCTTCTTTCTTTAATTTTTAAAGTAGCTTTTTGTGAAATAATTGTATTAAATTTCAGTCACTTAATTTTAAAATTTGCTATTTTAAAAAAGAATAGCAAGATCTCAGCCTAATCAAAATTATTTTTATTTTTAAAAAGTATCCTTGAAAATAACTTTTATTAACTTTTAAAATTGATTTTTAATTAAGAGTTGTTAGAGCTATTTTATAAATATAGATATGAGTTTCCAGTTTTCAGTCTGTAGATCAGTGAAAGAACATGAGAATTTAAAAATTATTGGGAAAACCTCACATAGTTTTGACTAAACATCTACAATAAATACTATGCTTTGTGCAAAGTAAAATCTGCCTTAATTCTTCAGTCCATGCCCTTTTCTTTCCAACATATTTCAACATTGAGTAATTTAATTTGATATTGTGTTACATAAAAAATAGCTACCTTAAATGTGCTAGATATAAAAGATAATAAATAGATCTGAATAACTCAGTATAAAATAATTTTGTAGATTCTTCATTTACTTCTGCTGTATTAGATGTATTTATTTTTTATTTCTGAGCTACAACATAATCTATACATTTAACAAACTAGGTGTTAATGAATGATATCCAAGCTCATCAAACCAGTGTTGATACGTTGAATTCTGCTGGAAGACAACTTATAGAAGCCAACCGAGGCAGTGAAGATGCTAGTGTCACTCAGAGCAAACTTAATAAATTGAACAAAAGGTGGCAACATCTGCAAGACAAGGCTGCTAATAGACAGCAAGAACTTGAAGAGGCTCTTAATGAAGTAAATACCAATTTTTAACCATTTGTGTAGTATGAATTCTTATGTAGAGTATATTTAACTGGTAACAAATTTTTAATAACTATGTAACCACCATGTGGGTATCACCAAGTAATGCACATTATTTTGAACCCAGTTATAAAGTGCAGTTAATGAGAATATGAAATGGAAAAAGCATTATAAATTTATTACTTTTCAACAAAAATGCTATTCATGTTGAGGCCTTTGTCACAGCACTAGATCAGTTTGAAAGTCTTCAAGTTTGACTTGAAATCTATTAGTAAATAAATACTGATTTAACATAAAAAATCTGAAAAAAAATCAAAAGATGAAATTTTCAAACGATTTTTTTAATAAAGAATGTTTTAACATATATGTATATCTGTATTCAAATATATGCAACTAAAAACTTTTGTCTTTTTAAGGCACAATTGTTCAATCAAGAAATTCAAGACTTGTTAATGTGGTTGAGTGATATTGATAGTCAACTAGTTTCTTCTAAACCTGTTGGAGGTTTACCAGAAACTGCCAGAGAACAACTCAATAGATTTATGGTAAGGCATTTTTATTTTCACTTTCTTTACTTATTTTTTTACTAGCTGAAGTGTGTGTGTGTGTGTGTGTGTGCGCGCGCACACACAGACACACTTCAGTTAGTATCAAGTTAGTGATTATATTGAAAATTTTCACCTGAATTTATTTAAATTATGTATCTAAATTTTAATTCTATTTTCTTATGAAGAAAAGAACCTCAATTCAAAAATGCAATATCTCTTTCATTTTCCCCACTGAGTTAAATCTTAACTTGCAATATTTAATCCTTTCTTTATTTTAAATTTCATGAGATTCAGTTGGACAATTCTGACCCTCAGCACTGATTTTGCAATTTTGACCAACCAATTGTGACCCTTTTAACAAATCACAGGAATGCTAAATTGGTAATTTGTTTGGGAATGCACATCTGTCTTGCTTGAGGGAGTCAAGTTTCTATTAGATTTTCTAGTAACCAACTTAGCTGCAAAAGGTATATTCAACACAGCTGCTGTATTTTCTAAGTTTTGATACGAATAAAATAAAGGACTTGGTTGTTGACTACCTTATTTTTTTTAGTCTAGCCCCATCAAAACAAATTTGGGTTAGTTTTCTTTAATTTTTCATGTAATTTTGGATGATCACTCAAACTTTTGAAGGCCATTGATGATTTATGCCACTATTGTTTGTTGCTGATTCTGTAGCATAACTAACATATATCAGATATAGATTTATATAAATATTTGTTTTTAAATATGAAAATAAAAATTTTGTCAGCTAGCAAAAGTTCATTCGTTAAGGACTGATATCACTTAACAGTTACTTTAGTTTGCAGAAAAACTATTTAATAATTAAGTTTCTATGTAAATACCAGATACCAGAAGGTTACCAGATTTTTTTTTTAAATCTGGTTTAAAATATATTGGTCCTTTTCAGATTTGATTAGAAATTTGCCTTTATGTATATATTAATAGGATTGTATTGAAGAAACTAAACACTGCCTTTTGTTTCTTTAACTGATTGTATTTTTCCAAAGAATGCATTTTATTGAGAAAATTTTGTAGCAACACCAATTCTGTTTCAAATTCTTAGCAAGTCATTTATTGTTACTTAGACTGTTAATAGAAGCTTTGATAGTGTCAATAGTAAATCTTTATCTTAGTGATAACTACATAATGTTCAAGAAGAAAATGCTCTCTCAATGTTGCTACAGATAAGTAGATGCAAAATTATATTAACTTCTACGATTCTGGGTAGGAAATAATACTCAAAGAAAAAAAAATGAGAACACACACCAACACAGTCTTCACTCCATTTAGTTCTATTTTCTTTTGCTACACATTCTTTGAAAAAAGTAATTTTATAATATAAATATACGACACTGTAAGTTTAAAAGCATTTCTGGGACAAATTTTTTACATACACAAATTATAAATAGAAGAGCTGTCTCCAGTTAGTGGAGATCTCTTGTAACCTTAATGTACAATTCAATTTTTAAATGTATTTTTATGTTTTGTTTTAATTTTGTTAATCAGAACGCTATAATTTTTTTTTCTTTTAGGAATTGTATAATGATCTAGATAGTAATAAACACAAAATAGATTCAGTTTTACAACAAGGACAAGATTATCTCAAAAGATCCAATGAAGGAGCTGCTGGTAATTTACAACATAATCTTAAAACTTTGAAACAGAGATGGGAAAATGTTCTTAACCGAGCAAATGATCGCAAGGTAAGAGTTTATCTTTTTTGTTTTTCTTGTTAGGTTCTCACCAAAAATGCTTAGCCTTTGTATATTTTAATCCCATTTTTATGTGTACATTCATAAAAACTTAGAAGATTTACCAGTGTATTAATTTATTTATATTTTGTAGATAAAACTTGAAATTGCTTTAAGAGAAGCAACTGAATTCCATGAAGCTCTTCAAGATTTTGTGGAATGGTTAACTAATGCTGAAAAATTCTTATCTAACTTGAAACCTGTGAGCAGGGTGATGGATGTAGTATTGGAGCAAATTGAAGACCATAAGGTATAAAAATTATTTTGAACATATAAATAATTGCTAAATAAACATTTTTAAAATTCTTTCTTAGTTTCATTATGTTTATGCTAATGAAACTGTGAATGGTATGAAAAATTGGGATTCATTGATATAAAAAAAAGATCAATTTCTAAATTATTTTGATTCTATGACTAAATTCAAAGCTGCAATCTTGTATGATTTTTTTTCATACAATATATAAATTTTCAGATAAATGTATAGTTGTATAGATGACTTTAAAAACATGTGAATTTTCGCAAGTAAAGACATGCAAAGGAGAAAAAACAATCCACATTAAGCCTATAGAATAAATTTTTGCAGTGCTTTTCTGTTTATTATTAATTTAATAAATACTGTGTTTCCATACATTCAAAATAGTGGTTCTTTCAATTGTTAGTTGCTCTGTTTTTCACTTAGCATCATGCTAAGGAAGTAAGCTGCATGCATTATGTGTATACATATGTAATGGGTGTTTCTGATCCACTACAAAGTTGAATGGTATCCATTTTGGTGCAGTACAGTTGTTAGGCCACGAATGGAATTTGAAAAATTTGTAAATAAAGATGTTGAATTTATCTAGACAATCCAGAACTGGATGGCTAAGGCCGGGGCAGGGTTTTACCACTTTTATCTAGACAATCCATAATTGAAAATCTCATAATCAAAACATTTATTGCTGATATAGTGATGTGAGGGAGCAAGCCAGAGTGTTAAGATTAACTACAACGCTGATGCTAGAAGTGAAACTTTGCTACGTAAAATAGTTATATAAGATTAATTGAGCTAAGCAAAAATTAATAGGATATTGTGAAAGTTTCCAAAAGCTACCACAATTAAAGGAGAAACAAAGACATTTTGCCAAAGGTTGTAATTTTAGGGATAGAATCATCAGAAATTTATTTTAGAATATAGTTATAGTTAAGTTTGTTAGTTATGGTTAATATATCATTACATGTATATTCATATTTTATTAATTATTGTGTGTGTAGATATGTATGTTTTAAGAAAGTCGGTAATATCATAGTAGTCAAGAGAATGTTGCATGTGTATATTATATAATATATTGTTAACAGATTACAAATGCATGCCGGTAGAGTTGTATCAATTTTAAAATTGAAATGTTGGCAGCTATATTAATTTATAAATTGTATTGTGTGTCTCGTAATAAACTCATAATTAAGAAATTGTACAATTACTAAGAAGTCAAATTAGTTTTCTGAAGAATCTAAATAAATTGTTTTGCAGACATTCCAAAAAGAAGTTGGTTCTCACCGTGAAGTGATGCTGAACTTAGACAAAAAGGGCACACATTTAAAATATTTTAGCCAGAAGCAAGATGTCATCTTAATTAAGAACTTATTAATAAGTGTTCAACATCGATGGGAGAGAGTAGTATCCAAAGCAGCTGAAAGAACAAGGGCCTTAGATCATGGATATAAAGAAGCTAAAGAGGTAATTTCTTTTGCTCTGGAATCCATTTTATTAACCTATCATTCTCAATAAAGGAACATGGTAATATTTTAATATTTGTTATTTTGCAATGCAAATGTTCTTGGAAATTAAAATTTGCTTCATTCATATATAAAGACTCAACAAATTTTAAGAAGGCTTTACAAAATACCTATGCAAAACATTTAAGGTATTGTTTTCTTCTTTTTAGCTTATTTGGTTTGTTTCTTTTCTGAAAGACAAATTAGCTGAAGTGTAAAGTAAAACCTGCTTAAGAAATTTTCCAAGGAACCAAAATATAAAAATTTCTTAAGCGGGAAAACTTGATAAATAAGAAAACTGGAGAAATGCATTGTAAAAAAAAATATTTTAATCTAGTAGTCATTATTTTCTCATCTTCAGATGTGTTCTACTAAATATATAGTGCTTATTTTACAATTTAAAATAAATTTAACATATTACTTAATCTAAAAACCTCTAATCTATGACCTTTAGTGCATTCTATTTAAAATGCTTATTTGCTGTTAAATGAGAATTTAGAAAAATGAAAGGAAAAAAAAAGGAATCTTTAGGAAATTAAACAATTGAAACTCAAATGGAAAAAACAAAAATAAAATTGATTAAAAAGCATTTGGAACAAACAATATCAATAATATAAAAAAAGCTAATAAGGAAATCAATGCTATCATAAAGCAAATTAAATCTTTAAAATAGTAAGGTACAATTTTTTTTAATATTTAGGATACATTATTTAATTCTAAATAAAATGTAAAGAAGCTAAACTACAAGAGTTGGTCATAGTTTTTTTTTCATAATTATTCTAATGAAATTGATTAATTTTCTGTTAATAAAGCAGGTTATTCTAAACACCCTAAAAACAGAAAAGAATATTTCAAAGTTTTAAATGGATTGGAATTTTATTTGTTTATATTAAAATTTGTAACTGTATTGAAATAAAAATTTGTTTATAAAAATAGTTATTGTATAATTGTTTATAAAAGAATTGAAAGAAATTGTGAATTACAGGGAATTTTAGGGAAATATAAGAGAATTTCTAAATTGTTTTCCCTAAGAACAGGAAAAATATCCAATTATTATAGGTGTCGTGAAAATAAAAAAGGTTTCTTATATTGAAAATTAATACTCCAAACTATTAATACTGCCAAATCACATTTTTATTTTCACATTTTTTATTTCACAAATTAACATGCCAACTAGAGTCATAGACTCACCTAGTTATATGACAATTTTTTCATAGAATACTGTTAATTAAACAAAACAGAACAAGCACTTCCTTCTTGCCACAGCATACAAAATAATATACTTTTTCAATATCGTTCAGTTCATGGTGACAAAAATTAAACAATGATAAATAAATTTACGTAAACAAAATAATAAATTTAAATAATTGTTTTGCTTTTAACATAATAAACCGAAATTTATAAAGTGGATCTCACAATAGGAGTTTGTATGATTAAAATTGTTTCTGTGAATCTATTTCATGGATGTTTATATTTGATTTTTAGTAAAATTAAATTTAATACATTTTATCACAATCATTTTATCAAATTTTTTGCAAAATTTATCATGTATTGCAAACAAGTTTTTAGTGTTAAGAGAAAGCTAATTTTAAAGGAATTACTTGTTAAGAAAATTAATCCTACCAATTTTATAAATTTTTTCATTATAATAAATAAAATTTTATATATTTGTATCATTTTCTATATGTTTATATATAAAATTTTTATTTCAGTTCCATGATGCATGGTCAGAACTAAGTCACTGGCTTGATGATGCAGAGAAGCAGTTAGACATTCTTACTCATGTTGGCAATGATCCTGAAAAAATCAAACAAATGTTGACAAAACATAAAGAATTCCAAAGAGCTTTGGGTTCCAAACAACCTCTCTTTGATGGAACAATGAAACTTGGTAGGAATTTGAAAGAAAAATGTCCCAAGTCTGATGTGGGTGTTTTGCAAGGAATGATGGATGAATTAAAGAACAAGTGGAATAATGTCTGCTCCAAATCTGTTGATAAGTAAGTTAAAAAATATTTCTTTATTAAATAGTAAAAGAAAACTCGATTAGTCAGTATATAAATCTGAAGCAAAAACTACTAATGTATAAAACATTGTCATAAAATAACTGTAATTAAAAGGTAATTTGAGAAACTGACTGACAAATATAAGATTCTAAATTTATGGTTTATATATGTATATCAGGCCCAAATAATTAATCCAAATATACCAACTTTTCCGAATTCACCAGAGTTGCTCTAGAGAAATGATAACTCTGGAAATTCTTCAGATTGCTCCGGTAAATAACAACAATTTTGAACAACTAAAATATCACAATTCAGCAATCAAATACAAAGTCTTGCCAAAAATAATGCTGAATTTATTACTCTTTCCACACTGTACTGGTGCACATGAAAGAGTTTTCAGTACTGTGCAAAAAAACCAAACTGAATTAAGGTCAAACTTGAGAAGACAAACTTTAGAATCCTTGATAATAGAAAGACAGATCATTTATTGCCTTTTTCAAATTTGGCCACAAGCAGCAAGGTACTATTTTACAGATTGAGACCAAGTACATTGTAAAATCTCACTTTCATGATCTAGCTTTTATAAACTAGAATTGCCAACTCTGAAATTTCTCATCCAACTGCAATATATGCATAAAACCTTAAGGCCAAGATTAAAGTACATTGGCATGCTATCCCATTGTCTCTATGGCTAAAATAATTTTATGTATCAATTAAGAGGAGGGGGTGAAATTAGAATTGGAGAATTTCTCTTGCTATTTTTTTGGTATTATATGTATATATAAAATATAATAATGTATAGTATGAATAATAATTGATCTAGTTGCAGTGGAAGGTAAAAAGTGACTCAAAGTGAACAGCTTGATATAACTAATCTATTATATAAAATATTTAATAAAAGAAGTATTTAGTAAAAGAATATTTAATAAAAGCCCCCTACATCACATGAGATAGATCTTGGAAACATCTGAGAGTTTAATTTTTCTTTTAATGTATATAGCATATTTTCTTCAAAAGAAATATTCTTTGTACATATTCAGAAATTCCTCACTTGAACTAACTGTCAACACTGAATTTTCAATTTTGGCAATTTTAGGCAACGAAAGCTGGAAGAAGCCCTTCTCTTCTCTGGTCAGTTTAAGGATGCTGTTCAAGCTCTTATTGACTGGTTAGAAAAATCAAAGAAGATCTTATCTGAAAATCAGCTACTCCATGGAGACTTAGACACTGTGATGGCTTTGGTAGATCAACATAAGGTATGAATAATACATTTTCTAATTCAAGACATTAAACCAATGAAATTTTCAATCCATTTTACAAATTATAAATTAAATAATCTTTACTGAATTTAGTGACGTTATTAACAGACCAAAAACTTAGCATTATACTTATGGCTGCCATATAAAATTTAAGCTAATTTTGATGAACTTTGCGACTTTTTCTCACAATATCGAGCAAATCAAATGTTTGACTATTACTTTTAATTATAAAGCTTAGTATAATTATTAAATGTTATTTTTCTTATCAAAAGTTTTACATTTACTTTTATGCTAAAACTTAAAAATGTTTTCCTTTATTTATTATCTAATGCTGCCTTAATTTATATTGGTATTTATTTAATAAATGATAGCATTTTAAGATGAAATTTGAAAGATTTGAAACTTTTTTTACATTTAATACCTTATACTTTTTTTTTCTAATATCAATTTTTCATAGAACTGCATTGATAATATTTCAGTACTAAATGCCATTATATTTATTTTTTCCAATTGATTTTGTAGACTTTCCAGGATGAGTTAAAAAATAGATCAAATAATCTGGAATCAGTTCGACGAACTGCTAGAGAGTTGTTAGAAACAGCCAATGATGAAGATTCTGAACATATTCGAGAACAGTTAACTCAGTTAGACAGAATGTGGATTGAAGTGGCTAACCTTGCAGAGGATAAACAGAGACTTCTAGAAGGAGCATTACAAGAGGTAAGCTGCTATGTTTTTACTAGAAACTTTTTTTTTAAGTCAGGTGTGCTTGCAAGGTAGATTTTTCCTGGAAATCTGTATTTCCTGGCTATGCTAAATTTAGAATTCTGTTTATTAGGTATCTAAAATTTAGTTTCTATTCACATATTTCTGGACTTCTGATGCTGCATAGTTTTGATGACATTCACAAAATAATTATAATTGGATGAGTATTGGTGTGGATTATTTAATCTGAAAAATGCTTTAAACAACTAACAATTTCCAGTATTTTCAATTTTATGAATAATATTATAACAAATATAAAAAATCACTGTAAGAAATTCTTTAGATGCAGTTGAAATTGTTCAGTATTTTTTTATGCCAACTAAGTCTAACATGGCAACTCTTTGAACTCACAACTTTCTGGTTATGAGATTGACACCTTTGCCGACTGAGCTACTGTAATTTGAAAATATGTTTGTGATGTTCCCAAAACTACCATGGATAAAAATTTGATTAAGAATGTTGGGAATGATTGGAATGCATATATATAGGATACAATAATACAATGCTTTTTACTGAATCTTCTAGCTAGGAGCTTGTATTTCAGCTGCACTAATATATCAGAAAAAAAAAGATGTAATTGTTAAAATGCAAGGTTCTCTACTTTTACCAAACATATCCTGTTTTGGGGAAAAAAAAAGAATTCAGGAAAAGTAAAGAAAAAATTAAATTACAGGTTTTTTGAATGAAATATACTTATTAATATAATCTTTTTTTTTTTCATTTTTAAGCATTAAAACTATACTTATAAAAATCGCAATTCAATTTTAATTTATCTATATTATGCATCTTTAATTAAAATAATTCTGTGTGAGAGCTATTGAAAGTAACATTATTTTAAATCATGAACTCTTCAAAAAAATTTTCAAGATTTTGTCAAATCTTGCAAACACCCTTTAAAATTTGCATCTGTTTTAGTGTTTTAAAAATATATTCTTCCTTCTCTAGGCTGAGAAACTTCACAAAGCAGTTCATATGCTCTTAGAGTGGCTCTCAGATGCAGAAATGAAGCTGAGATTTGCTGGACCTCTTCCAGATGATGAAGAAACTACCAAACAGCAAATTGCTGATCATCAAAATTTCATGAAAGAAATGATTGAGCAGGAAGTAAACAAAGACCGAACTATTGCTCATGCTCAAGAAATTCTCAAAAAGTGCCATCCAGATGGGGTTTCTGTTATTCGACATTGGATAACAATAATCCAATCACGGTGGGAAGAAGTAAGTCTCTTCAGATTATTTTTAAATTGTAAAACTTGTTGTATTCAGTTTTAAAAATTTCTTCAAGATTATTTAAATTTTATAAACATAGAGTATTTTTTTCTTTTGGAGGGGGGATTAATATTTGATACTTTTTACAAGGCATATATCAGTGTTTTTACAATACTTTTTATGTAAATAAAGATATTGATCATTTCATTAATATGTAAGATTATAGAGAAAGTAATTAAATGCTAGCCTTTCATGCATTATTTGATTTTGGTTTTCTGATTTTAAAATCACCAAGTTTTTTTTTTTTTTTTTTTTTTTAAATTAAATGTAGTAATTTTTTCATTGAAAGTAAATATTTAAAAAAAATTAAATGACATAAAATCTTTAACAATAAAAATTCTAATTAACTTTATTTATGGAAGAGTAAGAGGGTTATATTATTTTAATCCTCTTTGAACAAAATGCTATGTTTATACATAGATCAAATTTGATTATCTGTAGATACAATAGATCTCTGATAATTATGATTTAAAATACCAAATGTGTTAATATACTTTGTATTTTGTGAATCAAACTTTTTTTTTTTTTTTTTGTAACTTAATCTTCCATCTCTTAAACTATTGGTTTAAGAATATTATAAATTTAACCCTCTCTAGTTATTTTACTTTTATTCATAACTGACCTCTATAATTATTTCCTGTAGGTATCATTATGGGCCAAACAAAGAGAAACACGTTTGGGTGATCACCTGCGCTCTCTTAGAGATATCTTAGATCTCTTAGAAGAACTACTGAACTGGCTTATTGCAGCTGAAGCCACTTTAACAGCACTGGAAGCTGAACCATTGCCTGATGAAATTCCACCTCTTGAACAACTTATTGCTGATCATCAAGTATGTTCAATATTGTTTTACATACAGATTCATGTGAAGTTCTAATAAACATTTTTCTGAAACATCATTAAACACACTCACAAATTGCTGCTTTATTATTACAGCTGCTAGCTGTATTTCTCCTTTACTTTATTTTGTCAAGTTAAAGAGGCAGTATGTAACACAGTTAAACTTTTACTTGGGTTAAAAATAATTTGTATTTCTTAATGAATATGGATAAATTTATTAAAAATTAGTTTATCTTTATTAGTTTTAATATTTTATATTGGTTTAAAGCAATGATAAACACTATAGTTTTTCTGAACAATTCATTAAAACATATAAACAAAATTTATAACTTTATAATTATCACAATCAGAGGTTGATAATTTGCAGATTGAATGTGGTGGTTAAATTATTTTGCATAACATGATTTTTATGGTATACATAATTTGGATGTTATGGCCTTACAAAACCTTAGATAACCCCAAAAGTTGCTTGTGATTGATCTGATTGCTGAGATATTTTATGATGCCTTTCATACTCTTCTTGGTTTCTTGAAGTTTTAATGAATCCCCAAGTTCCAAAGAGCAAAATTCAACATTTATTTTTATAGTGTATATTTGTTCTAATTTTACTATGGTTGTAATAATTCCTGGTATGAAAATTTGCTAAGAGGAACTTATACTTTTTGTAGTAGTAAATTAATATTTTCGTGTACATTTTTAAGGTGTTTATGGATGACATGACAAAACGCCAACCTGATGTTGAAAGAGTCACTAAAGCCTTCCAGTCAAAACGTCAGCCTCAACAGCAAGGTCCAACAGGTAAAGAAAAAGGCCGTGAACGTCATGAATCAGCGCAAGATCGTAAATCTGGTCGTGGAACACCATCTATTCCTAAAACTCCTGTGTATGTATTTGCTAATTATTATAATTTCTTTACTCTTTGACCATACTTAAATATGTAAACCTGTTTCCATAGTATCTATTGCTAGAGGTATAATAAATGTAGGTTAATCCATTTAGGATAATAATTACATATTCTCCATTCTTGGTCCAGAAATACACTAGTGTGAAAGGAAATTTGAAACCTTTATTAAAATTTATAAACAGCACTAGATGGCAGTTGAAGTTAGATTTTCAAATAATGTTCCACGGTGTGTTAATATATGCTTTCAGTTCAGAGGTTTGTTTTTTTTCCTTTGGAAATGGGAAATTTCAAAAAGGCAAGCAACAATATGTATTCAAGTCCTTCTAAGGGTTGGGATTTATTGAGCACTGGGTGTTTATATTTTAAAAAATGGGAAAAGAGTATGTATTTATTAAGGTTAAAAGTGGGAAGAGACTTGTCATTAGCAGTTTGAAGATTGGCTAGATAGTGTTTTGTATATTTTAGGTCAATTTTATTTTAGCCATCATGACAAAAAGAGTTAAAAATTTAAGACAGTACAAGATTTTTTATTCAATGTATGAATCAGATAGTGAAAAGGGGGAAAGTAATTTTTCTAATAAAAGTGACAGTTAATCTGATTACTCAGATAACACTAAAATATTTCATAATATGAATGAGAAGGATTTAAATGTAAATGAATGGTTAACATATATGAAAGATCTGACATACCTGGATTATTAATTTCATTAAATTTATGAAATATTTTGGGAATATATAATTTTACTGATGATTTGTTTAAATTTCCATTTAAACAAAAGTCCATTTTTTTTTCTGAATGTAAATATAAATTTTATTAAAATGAAACCTTGTTTTTTAAATATTACAAAACTTTTGTTACATTATATACAGATACTATTAGAAATAACTGTAAATTTCAGTACATTAATTTGAAGTTATAGTCTTTATAAATTTTTAAATGAAATCAAATTTATAAATGAAGAGAAAATTGTGCAAGCCTGGGGAAGCAATTCTCTTTCCTTTTTGCCGTTCTGAATAAGTTAAGGAAAAATATATTGATTTTTCTGTTATTATTGACAAACATGTGAGATACTGCACTATTAACATTATCATTGTTGTAAATTTTATCTTTAACAATTCAGCAATTGTTTCTTAGTTACTGAAAAAATACTTGTTTTTATGAAAATTAAAGATATTAATAAAAGAATAATTTAATTCAGGAGACAGAGCTTTGAACCAGAAATAAAGAATCCCAAAGCAAGAGAACTTGTAGACAGATGGCGTAATGTATGGCTCTTAGCTATGGAGAGACAACGTCGTTTGCAGGATAAATTGAATTATCTTAAAGAGGTATTTTAAAAGCTGCATTCTTTTTTCTGTAGATAGCATTTAAATGTTCATTGATGTTTTATTGTACTTAAAAAAAGTAGCCTTATTTAATATTTTTCTTTTCCTTTTTGTAGCTTGAAAGAATAAAGAACTTCGATTTTGATGAATGGCGAAAGAAGGTAAAAACTATATAATTTTATTATTTTTGCATGGTACCAATTTTTTGTTTTTATTGTATATGTTGAATTTGATTAAAGCATTTTAAAGTTAAACTGTTAAATAAATTGTCAACTTTATATTAACAAAATAGCTTAGAAACAATGCGAAGAGTATTTCTGATATGATCTTTAAAATATTAAGAAATATAGTGTATTTCAATACATTTTTGTACTAATTGTTAGTAAAAAATTTACATTTATATATGTAATAGCTATCATCCTTTGGTTTATTCACACATAATTTGAAAAACACAATTCTTTTATGTTTCAAAGATTATTTTATTTTTAAATATACTTTACCTGATGTATTAACCGAAGGGGTGCAGTGTTGCTCTTTGGTACTACAGTTAGTAAGTTTGAGTCCCACCGCTGGCATGTTCAAAGTTGTTTGGAGTTAGCTTTAAGCAGTAGGTTCCAGTCTCATTAGCCCTTGTGCAAAATAATATAGACTATCAATTTAAATCAATCAACATAATATATTGTGTTAAGTATTGAAAATTAATAGTCGTACTTTGTTAGATTGATTATTTATTTATTTAAGCATAATTGTTAATTAATTTTGATTTTGTATTTTACAGTTCCTTGCATGGATGAATAACAAAAAATCTCGAGTAATGGATCTTTTCCGCAAAATTGACAAAGATAATGATGGCAGAGTGACTTCTGAAGATTTCATTGATGGTATCCTTAAATCAAGTATGTGTTGTATATCTTTTTAAAATAGCTCTAAAAATCTAATTTTGAAAATCTGTGTTTTTTCAGATTGATGTAAATGAAATTAACTTTTCTACAAGATACTTTTTGCATAAACCAGTTTTGAAGGTCAAAATTTTTCTAGGCCTTTAAATTGTTTAAGTACATTACACTGTTTACATATATAAGCTTGAAATATAATTTCAACCTATGTTTAATAAAACTTTAGAAGTGGAGAATATTTTAATATGGCTGCTGTAGTAATGGAAAATTATTTTGTTTATTGTATAGAATGAATTAGATAATTTGATAATTTCTTATTAATTAATTTTACCAGACTAGCAAGTTTTCGTAAAATAAATCAAATAAAAATCTTAGTTTAAAATGGTTATGGAAAACTCAGATAAAGAAAGAATAGATCAGTTCAACAGAGAAATACTAACAGTACAGTTTTGACTTAGGTTTAAGGAATCCTTTCACTAGCTGATATATTTCTTTATCTCTGCATATTTTCAAATTATAACTAAAATATCTGAAGCATATTTAATATTACATAGTATGTGTAATACAGTAATTTATTTGTATATATGTACATACTCTATTTAATGTAAGTTAATATATCTTAATATATAAGCATAGTAGCTATCAATTTTTTATGAAAATTATGCTGAGTTTAAAAATTTTTTATTTTTAAAGAATTCCCAACTACTCGTTTGGAGATGGAAAGAGTTGCAGAGATATTTGACAGAAATGGTGATGGTTTCATTGACCATAAAGAGTATATAGATACTCTAAGACCTGATCGTGAGGTATGTTTTTTTTTTTCTTCCATAGTTGCTGTTACCAAGACCATAGTATACAGCAGATTCATGTAGTTCTTTGAATTTTGTTTATAATTTACTTAACTTTTTTTTATTTATTACAGAAAGGTCCACTCACTGAAGCTGAAAAAATTCAAGATGAAGTACAGCGTCAAGTTGCTCAGTGTACTTGTGTTCATCGTTTCAAGGTCTATCAAGTTGGAGAAGGAAAATATAGAGTAAGTCTTCATGAATTGTTGATTTAAAGGGTTAAAACTAGTGAGAATTTTTTTTTTTTTTAACATAGTAAAACCTTGATTTATCCAAGCTAATTGGGAGTATTAATATCTCGGATATCAGAAATCTCAGTTAATAGAAACTATGTATTTTAAAAATAATTTTTATTGTAATTTTTTTAACTATACATACTTAGTAATGAAACATAAATCTTCAAAAATAATAGTTTTCAAGAAAATATTTTTTTTTAAATTAATGTACATTAATTTGTTAAATGTAATTTTTTTTAAAAAAAGGTCTTACCTTTCATTGCAAAATTCCAGAATTTCTATCAGTAGCCTGCCAAGTTTTGAACAGCAGAAGATCTATTAGCATAACATTGCTTCTTTGCTTCAAATGTTTAAGTCAACTCCCCCCACACAGAACTGCCAGTCAAATGAGCACCTATTGAAACGCACAATCAATGTAAATCAATGAATTTTTTTTGTCATTGACTTAAGGTTTCTTGGAATTAAATTTTTTCGGTATGGGGGTGGTAAGGATAGAAGAGTCTGTAGCACAGACAATTAACTAAAGTGTATGATTTTTTTACAGTTATTCAGGGTGGGGAAAAACACTTTGTTATTTTCGATCTTAATTCTAAATTTAAAATTACATATATCTAATATATTAGCTTAAATTAGTTTGTAATGCTAATTCCTTTTTTATTTTAGATATTGCTGCATTTTTTTCACTCAATTCACCTCAGTTTGATACTTTATTTTGTGTTACAATAGTTTTTATACCACAACTTTTAATATATAAAAATGTTAATTAAACATGCCCTATTTTTTAAAGAAAATATACTTTTAAAATTTAATTACATAGATTGTAAAAGTCTATAATACACATTTAATAAAGTGAATTTAAAATTTTCTTTTTTGAGATTTTATGGAAATATTGATGTGATGTATGATCAACTTTTTCTTAGTTTGGTGAGAGTCAGAAATTACGCCTGGTACGAATTTTGCGAAGCACAGTAATGGTACGAGTTGGAGGAGGATGGGTTGCTCTCGATGAGTTCCTTGTCAAGAACGATCCTTGTCGAGGTATGTGTGTATGCTTTCTAACATATCAGTGTGTTTCACTTTGCATGCATTGTGTTTCATTAATTGTTGTTTTCTACTTTGATAATGATTTATTTAAAAGGTGGAAATTTATTATATATTCATGTAAAAGTACTCATCTCTAGAATTTAGTATATTCATAAATATGTAGAATTATTACTTTAAGAAAAGTGTAATCAAGTTCAGAATTGTTTAAGCAATTGTATTTATGAAAGTCAAAAATTTTTTAAATCTATTATAAAAAGTGTAGGAAAATCAGTACCTAGTATAACTAAATATAACTAACTGTAAATATCTCTATATTTAGTTTCTATTTAGATAGAAATTCTAGCATTTAATGCATTAATGTTTGTAAGCAAAACTAATTCATAAAAAGCTGTCTTAGTTTTCAGATAGATTAAAAGCATTTAGGGATTTATAAAAAAAAGAGCTTTAAATTATTAAACACCAAAAATAGTTTATTCCAATTATTTAATACCTTGTTTAAAGATTTTTTTCAAAATCATACAATCTGATGGTTTGGAAGAATGTTCTGATAATAGTTACACTAATTACAACTAAGATCAAATAGTATAAATATTATCTACAGCTTGCATAGAATGAATAGCTGATAGTAGAACAGAATATTCATATGAGAAAGGAACAACTATATATACAAAATTATTTTATTTAAAAAGTTTACAACAAATTTTGCTGTTGCTGTTATCAATATTACCTTATCTTTAGTATTAAGGAAACTGTATAAACCAAATTAATACTGGGTATACTTCAGCTATTATGAGTTTAATAGAAAAGTATTGTTACATAAAATTTGTTTATGGCAGTACTTTAAGGCTATTTTTGCACATTGCTATCTAGGCTAACTTGCAAATTTTTTCATATGTAAATATATATTATTAAGGCATTAATTACCCAATACATGCATATATAGCTATTGTTTTATTCAATTTATTAACAAAGTCACTACAAGTGATTAGAATCTTGTAACTGTCTGTTAGTTCAATTTTGGTGACTAATTTATTTCGGTAGACCATTACCAAATGTTTTTAAAATCTCTCTTCTCATTAGGTAAATATTAAAAAAACTACTCCTAATTACATAACAAATTTTAAAATAAAGTGGAGCCATATATCTGAGTTCTGTGACAAATTAGAAATTTGTAATATATTTATCTATTTCACAGTTAAAAAAGGGAGTTTAGTGTTTTCTGTTTCATTAAATTATTCAATTAGTTTAGTGATCATTTTATACTGTATAAAATAATTTTGAAATATCAAATTATCAACAAGTAAAATTTAATAAGACTAATACAGTAGACTCCTTAATTAGCCTATATGAGACTAGGGTTAATCTGGTTAAGCAAAATTCCAGTTTAAACAGAAAATGAAAAAAAAGTGTCTAATTGATGAAAATGCACTTTTATATAGTTAAAGTTTATTAAATATATCAACTAATTACCGGTTTTACAAACTGTTAGTATTCTGAATCAAGCAGATTTTCAAATCCCAATTTTTTTAATACTATAGGGAACAGTATTTAAGTGATTTCTATGTTTCCCTTTTATTCCCTTCGGAAATTAACTTCATTTTGACCATCTCACCAGTCACCATTTTTCAGATTGCGATAGTTGTATCTTTTTCTTTCCAAGGTCAACAAGTGTTATCTCTATTATTGAATTGCATTCTAGTCAACACATCTACCCACATTCTGGAATATTTTTATTTTTGAATTGAGAGGAATATGTGATACCATTATAGAACTTTTTAGTTTTTATACTTTAATTATGGCCAGTTAAAGGGGAAATCTGGTAAAGAGAGAGTCTACTGTAATATCAAAATGATCTTCAAAATTATTTTTGTAGTGATTGCATCCAAAAAAAGATTCACTGCATTAAGCTAAGCATTTAGATTAGCATTGCTGAATTAATTCTGCTTCATATTACTCTCATTGATTAAAATTAAATTGAATTAAATTTTTTTAAAGTTTTAACAACAAGATTATTTTTATGTTGTTGTTTTCAATATTATCTCATCTCTAGTAATAAGGAAAATTCATAAACAAATTAATAATTAGCAATACATCAGCTATTATGACCTCAATAGTAAAGTATTGTTACATAAAATTTATTTAAGGCAGTACTAAATATAATCTGTGTTTATATTTGTAAAACTTAAATAAGCGATTATATATTCAATATTTTGGTGACAGCACTGCTTTAAATGTAGCATATCAAACTGCACGAACTATTTTTTGTTCTTCATTTGCAAAAGTTGTTGAATTTATGTGTGGTTGCTTCTTTTGTGTTTAGTTTTTTATTTCATTAATATATTAGCTGTGTGATTTTAGTTTTGCATGTTGCATGATTTTAGTTGCTTGCAATTTTTTTGTTTTGTCACTTAGCTAAGGGGCGTACAAATCTTGAGTTGCGTGAACAGTTCATTTTGGCCGAGGGGGTCAGTCAGTCCTTACAGCCTTTTAAACCTAAAGCCAGTCCCAATTCTTCACAGTCTTCACAAAGTGGAAATTCATCATTTAATCGCTCTGGAATGTCACTACCTGCTACTGGTCCTATTACAAAGGTTTGTTTTAGTATTTCCTGTTGTAAAGTAGTAAATATGCAGTGAAATTTCTCATGAAGGGACAGTATTTGAGCATAAGTTATTTCATTAAAATAACGTATCAAGTGCAAGATTAAAAATTTTCCTAAAGACTTTAAAATACTTTTTTCCCAATGCAGCTGTCAATATGGAGATATATTTATATACCAAAACACAGCTGCGAAGCTATCACTCATTTAGCTCTACCTGGGGAGCATGTGTAGCTTAAGGAATTCTTTGGACACTAGTAACATAACCCTGCTGGATCCTCATAATTTAGGAAGCAGGGACCAAGTGGAAGACTCCCCCAGCCTTGGATTAACATTTACATATATTGTTCGAAAACTTGGAGGACGTGATTATGAGCCATTTTATGTGCCCCAGCCACCATTAAAAGAAAAGTTTTGAAAAAACTAAATTATACTTTGTTTACATCATAAAAATAATCATTTGTGAAAAATCTGATACCACTGTCTTTGTTATTACATATTCAAAAATTCATCAAATCATCATCAGTGCTCTCTCCAGATATTGTGTCTACGTGATACAATGAAGAATCTATTAACATATGCATAAAAATATAACGCAAAGATAAAATTATTAAAGAGCTAGTTGTCCAAAAACTGACAAGAAGATTATTACATTAATGTTTGTGAGAGATTTCACTGCATATTTACTTACTTTTAATCTATTAAATTAGGACTCATTAACTATTTTACAATCTAAATAGTGAATGAACTCATGCATCTAAAAATATGTATAAATGTTGAAAAAAAACTGTCTGCTATATATATTAGATGTGTACAATGGTTTCATATGAAACGTACATGGACTGAGTCATAATTAAATATTTATATAAACTTTACTAAAAAAAAAAAAAGTCTGGTTAAATTGTTTTCTAATTTAACTAACTTATGAATAATATTTTGAAAACATTTTTGTATTCCTGTGATATTAGATAATCTATGGTTATCTTCAGTTTATATTTACATAAGTAGGTGGCCAAGGATTCCAGGAAAATGTTTGAAATTTTTTTTCCTCCACTAGTTTATATAGTTTAAAAATGTTATGTTTCCATACTCCATTGCTATATAAATATCTTGATATGAATTTTACACACATTTCATTTTATATAATAATTCTAGTATTTTATTCTGACTCCTACCCACAGCTCTATGTACCTATCATGAATGGTATGCCTTAAATGTACAAAAACTTAGTGAGTAATATTCCATTTTTAAGAGCATGTCTAAAGCACTTACCAAGTTATAGATTGCATTTCCGCTTTTATGCACTCCATTTCTGATAGTTAAAAAAAGGAAAATTTTCAGCATTTTTGCTTCATAAATATTTTACTGCTTTTATGCTTCACTCTGTAAAATATGAGACAAAGACAAAGGTTAGAAATGTATAAAACATACAAGTGTTTTAAAATTCTGTCTAATTTAGTTATACTTCAGAGCTTAACCCTTTCAGCCCCGAAATTTAATAGAAAAAATACACTATTATGTATTTGTAAGACAAGTCTTCTTTAATATTAATTGTTTTGGTGGACAAATGTACTGACTCAAAAAAAAAACAACATGCTTAGTGAATTTATCCTCCATTTGGCAACATATATGACAAGGTTGGGGTCAAAATCCTGTCAAAGGAAAGCAAGAACTTTATAGAAACAAAATTTTCCAGAATGTGCTAGATCTATCAGAAAGTTTATAAACAGACCCCCTGCCAAACTATCAACTGAATACAAAAATCCAGTAGTGAAAAAGATCAGATACTGCTATAAATCAGTACAGTGCTAGCTCGAAGGCAACCAATTATTTAATAATTGAGAATTTATTTCCTGTTTAGCACAAAATATGTAGCTGTTATTGTGGGCTATAAGCCAAATAGTTTTGTGATTACTTGTTGCTTTTAATCTTGCTTTAAGTACTGTAGTATGGAATTAACCATTTTTGAATACTCTGCTACTTATGACGTGATTACTTCAGATCAAAACCCATAGCATGCAACAGTATTGTATTTAAGTTCTATAAGAACTTCCTTGCAAAAAAGAAAAATTAACAAAGAACTACCAGAGTTGTAGACCACAAAGTCCACCAACAAGGCTGAAAGGGTAAGCCTGTATTTTTGTTTTGGTCATAAATTACACAACCACATATGAACAGGCACAACTAGATCATAGAATTCTGTAACAAAAGTTTAGAAAAAGTAAACTGGGCTAATATAATAATTGAAAAAATATATTAAAGTATTTTTTTTTTTTAAATACATACCAAAATGCTCTAAGTGTTAAAACTAATATCATGTCATCAACTTTAATGTAACGTGTCCTATTTTCAATGAAATGACCTATAAATAAAATATATAGCTTAAAAAATATATTAACATGTACAAAGTTAACTTAAATATGTATTTTTAGATACTGTTTCAGGATTTCCTATTTTAATAAAACACTTGCCTTTATTTTTGCACTTTTTTTACTAGTCTTTTTTTTATACAATAAGGAAATGCATGACTTTTAAAAGTCAATTATATATTAAATGAGTTGGTAAATTCAACTAGTTCATTTATACTTCACTGTGAAAATGGACAACTTCTTAAAGATTATGCTTGAATATTTGGTTCTTTCATTAGCTCTTGTTTGTTTCAATGAAAATAAAGTAAAGTAACATAAAATTCTATACACTTTGTGGATTGAAAAATTTATATTTGACATACTTTTGAAATAGAAAGTTTGTTAAATATATATATTTGAAAGAAGAGAATTAAAAGTAAACTAAAGAGGGCATAATATCCTCTAAGAAATTTTTTTTAAATTTTAAATATTACAGTAAACATTATTATTGTATTTTAATCTAATTTA
Source organism: Pardosa pseudoannulata (assembly GCA_032207245.1). Lineage (NCBI taxonomy): Eukaryota > Metazoa > Arthropoda > Arachnida > Araneae > Lycosidae > Pardosa > Pardosa pseudoannulata. The sequence goes on along the minus strand of CM063506.1, from coordinate 121,714,213 downwards.
AAGTAGATTCAGAAAAGTAAAGTTTGTATGAACATTAAATTTTAAAGTTTAATTAAAGTTTTTTGTAACATGAAAAAAAAAACTATGAAAAAAATAAATAACTGTTCTATAAATGAAATTATCTAGTTGAATAACTTTTAAAATATTAAAGCACAGTTTTCATATTTTTTATGCACAAACAGGAAATTTAATACAATTTGAATAATGAAAAAAGTATTATATTTTGGCCATATTCTATTTAAACAGAAAAGGATTTAATTTTCCAGCAACTTCTCTTCTAAATGATTATAATAAAAATAAATAAACATACTGTTTTTAATTACTTCAGTATTAAAGAGTAAGTATTCAGTTCTACTGAATAGCATTTTTTCAGTTCTTTCCCTATATAATACAAGTACTTTTCCTTCTGTTTTTCCTAATTTTCCATTTTTCTCTCTTTCTCTAACTTTGCATGCTTTTCTAACAATATTGTGCATGCTGAATGCTTTGGGTTTTGTTTCTTGCTTTGCATGGAAGCATTCTTTTTCTGAGCCGGAAATCTTTACGGTGATGGGAAGCTCCTTGCTCATTTCAGCTCCCTGTCTTCTTCTTCGATGTCTTCCTGTTAAAACGCCAGAGCCTTCCTTTTATAATCCAGTCCCTTCTGTCGAGGGATCGCACATTCCAGTCTTCCAATGGGTAACAACTTTTTTTTTCTTCATTAACATACATATTGCTTTTCTTCCATTTCTTACAATTTTTTCAGAAATAAAACAATTTTGGTATTAAACTGAATCTTAAATTTTTTTAGATTCATTTTTATTGTCTTGTACAAAGGAAGTATTAAAATCACATAAAAGACCATGAATATCAGTGTACATATGTACATACAAGGTTATTACAAGGTACATACAAAACACATATGTACATACAACTTTAAATATCCATTTTGACCATACTTGAGCTAATTTTGTTTTGCTGCCTGTATGTACGTACATACGTATGTAAGTAGGTATATATCACTCAAAAACTATTAGCCATCAAAGTTTTGTATTTACAACTATTTACTTTTTTGAGTATAATCTGTACTCACTATAATGAATAATGTATATTAATGCTTAAGGGTATAACTCAGAAATGGTTAATTGTAGAATATTAAAATTTTGTATTTAAGGCTTTTATAATGTATAGTTGAGCATCTACATAGCATATATTATGTAGTAATGCATAATTCAATAGAGTTTAACTGTAAAATGTTCAAATTTTGCATTAAGGATTATAGTGTTTATATTTGGTCCCAATATAAAAAGTATTAACACTGTAGGTTAATACTCTTTATATTGGGACTTGTATATTACAGTACTTGAGCTAGACTCACAAAACGGTTAAAGATTACCTTGAAAAACAAACCCTACTTTGAATGTTGAAGAGAATGTTCAAATGATAATTATGATGGGACATCATACTAAATTTGAAAAAAGATATAATGCAATAGGCATACCAGAAAATCATGTGGTGCACACATCATATTCTTTTGTAATATAGTCCTTTTATACTGGAGTCAAATACAGTCAGTTAAACAAAACTTCTGTAAAGAATTTCTATATTTTGAATATTTAGTATATAATTTTTTAAAAGGCATTACATTACCCCTCTTTTTAAGTACTTAAGGTCTTAAATTTACTCAAAGCAAATAAATAAACTATGTTCTTTAAAGTAGTAATATCACCAGAACAAATAAAACTTGTCTATTAGTACAACTATCAATATTTTCTTGGTTTGAGAAAAACTATATGGTTAACCTTTTGTTATATGTAATAATTTTCTTGCATATAAAAGAATTATTTGGTGAAAAAGGTTTTTAGTAAGAGGATATGCAGTATCTGAAAATTTACATAATTTATTCTATAATTTTAAAATTTATAATTTATTATATCTGTGACTTAAAATTTATACAAGCAAAAATTATAAAACTTGTGTAAAATACTCTTGAACTTCAGTGAAATTTAATTCAAGATTGGTAAACAGTTATATTAACATTCATTTTCTTTGGTTTCTAGCAAGCTATTTTTATAGCTTATTAATTTTTCTGTCTTAAAAACAAAGATTGAAACATACATAATTACGTTAAATGGTTCTATTTTAGGTGACAATAAGTTATATCCAACTATCAGTAATCTGTAACAAGTACTATTCATCTTTGTTGTGGAAAGAAAATTAGAAACAGAAACTTAAAATAAAATTAGATTATTGATTAAAGAAATTGAAAGTACATAAATACATATATATAAGACAACCAAGTATCATTTTCATTAGTATTTATCTAATATGTGTCTTTAAATTATAACATATATTGGCTACTTATTAATCCATTTATGTCAGATAGGTAGAAAAATAAGGTGTAACATTCAAACTAACATTTTTATTTATCAGCTTAGTTTATAATTTATTAACTTTCTCTTTTGTATTTATTTAAGGTAAGGGAAAAGAGTGAGCGAAGTGTACCAATGCGTCATCAAAGAGGACTTGACTCATGCAGTGATTTCAGTTACAGTGATGCTGACAGCAGTTTTGGTTCAAAATCTGCTAAGTCCAGAGGTACACCCAATCGCCTGACACCAGGAAGTAAGTTTAGAATTATTGTCATGTAACTTTAATGGCTTGATTAAAAATATTACTGAAATTTCACTATTTTTTAGCACTGTGTATAATTTAAATTTTCCACATAAAAAAAAACATGCTTTCATCATAAGAAATTTTTTTAACTAAAGAAATATATTTAATGGAAAACAAACTATGAAAGTTGCTACACACTGTGTGTGTGTGCGCACCTGTGCCCATTACAAAATTAGACTAACATACATACTGAATAGAGTGCAATTTTTACGTCATGAATTACAGCAAACTATTGAGTTTATTCAGATAATCCATCTTTGGCACTGTCCCAAAACATTTTATATTTGCTTTCATAGTGTTTAGAGGGCAAAAATGAGCCATTCAATCAATGTTAAGAATACTCACATGATAACGTTTAAAAGTGAAACCAAGTTATGTAAAAAAGCTATATAAAATTAGTTGAGTTAAGCAGAAATTAACTTAGTGTTCTTGTAATCACCAGATATTTATTTTAGAATATAATTATAATTAAGTTAGTTACTTTGGTTAAAATATCATTGCACAATTATTAATATTAGATAAGTATTAAATACCTGGTAGAAAGGTTCCCTGTGCAAAAGTAAAGAGAGCATCAGTGTTCGAGCCCCTGCATTGCAAGCTCTTGTTTGTATTTATGAGCACCATCTGGCAAAAATTGTCACTAGTAGGTGTAGTCGCTAGTTGGTCGTCACCTAGAGCAGACGTTCGGTTCTATGGGGATCCGATCCTGCTATTGTGAAAACTCCCTCATTGGGATTTAATTATGCTTCTTATCGTTGAAGTATTTGTTTATTTGGTTTTGCAGTAAATATTATTACTGATACAGTCTGCTCTCGTTCATTTGCTAGTTATGTTTTTTTACTTTCGTTTTTGGAACTGAGCTTTGGTGCCAATAATCAGTAAAAAGGAAAGATCTCACAATAGATGGATTGAATGTATGAAGGCAGATTTGAAATTAAAAAGGATCCATTGCAGGACCATAGCATCTAATCCAAAGTGGTCAAGGCAAACCAGCAGTAGGCTGTAATACTTTTAAAAAAAAATATGCAATCATACAATACTAGTGCTATATGGGAGGAAGTAGTAAAAAGAATATTGGTATCCTAAGTACAAATCTTAGGAAGGATGCAGCAGATTAAATATATATACACAAGAAAAAGAACACAATGCCAGTAACGCACACAGATATATACCATAATTTTGCACGTATAGTCCGTGGACTATCTGCTGGTTGTTCATTGCTCAAATCATCAAAATCGAAGAAGGAAAAAAAGAGCACATCGTGCGAACGGCCGATGATCAAATGTAACACACACACACACATATATATATATATATATATATATATATATATATATATATATATATATATATATACACCATAATTTCACATGTATAGTCCATGGACTATCTAGTGGTTGTTCATTGCTCAAATCATCCAAAATTGGAAGAAGGGAAAAAAGAGCACATCGCGTGAATGGTTTATTAATGATACAATACAAAGTTTTCTTGACATTTCATGAGTCATGCTTTTGTTTACATTTGATCATCGGCCGTTCGCACAATGTGCTCTTTTTTCCCTTCTTCTGATTTTGATGATTTGAGCAATGAACAACCAGCAGATAGTCCACGAACTATACGTGTGAAATTATGGTATATATATATATATATATATATATATATATATATGTGTGTGTGTGTGTGTGTGTTACTGGCATTGTGTTCTTTTTCTTGTGTATATATATATTTAATCTGTTGCATCCTTCCTAAGATTTGTACTTAGGATACCAATATTCTTTTTACTACCTCCTCCCATATAGCACTAGTATTGTATGATTGCATATTTTTTCCAAAGTACTACAGTCTACTAAATGGTAATAAACCATGAAAAAAAACACAACCCATTAAGCAGAATGAATCAGTAGTAGCAAGTAGCACAATCTTAAATTCCTGTACTCCAGGACACAATCTTAAATTGTGTTCAGGAAAATATCAATAGTCAGTATTTATAGCTCCAATTGACAACACTGTGTGGATGGGTTCAAGATCAAAGGTTGAGGGTCGAAGGTCATTTCAACGCAAGGATCACTCGTAACAGAGTGTGTTGCTTTCAAAGTTTTGATTCAGTGTAATATTGGTCCATTCATTATATCTTTAAAACATCATTGCAGTTTTGCTGCTGATTTCAATCTGATTGTTACGTTACAGTTACGGTTTGGAGTGCTATGGTCTACTTTTTGCAACATGAGGGCTAATGAGTGATTTCAATCTGAAAGTAATTCAGAGGGTTGATGAGAAAGCAGCAAGAAATAGGCTCAAGCAAAAGAAAACACTAAAAATATTAGAAGAAAGCAATCCAATCGTTGTGGAAAAATACAATGCAAATAAATTATCTGAATTGGAAGACAATTTACATTGTTGGGTTCTCAAACAGAGAAATGTAGGCTGTTCTGTTTCTTCCATTAAAATTAGTCTCCAAGTTTATGGCAGAATAGAAATGATTTAAAATTTTTAAGGTGGAATTAATTGATTCTAATCCAGACTTTTTGGCACTCTACTGTACTTAGATATTTATTCTTGTTGTGCTAAAATACATATTTTTGCACACATAGTCTGCAGATTATCTAATGGTGCAGACTATCAGATGATTTATGAAATTTTTTAAATAAAAAATTGCACCCACAGACTATATGTGCGAAATTACGTTATATACACTCACAATTTCAGAGTGATATATTTTTTGGATACTAAAATCTTTTTATATTACAAGGGATAATCAGTTTTATTAACATAAGGAGTTTTTACAATAAATAGTTTAGTGACTGTACAGATCATTCTTGATATGTTAGTGGTTTTATTTGAAATGATCATTCATCTATATTCAAAAAACTTAAAAAGCTATCTCACATTTAGTTGCAAAAATCTTCAGGAATAATGTATTTCACAGTATAGTCAAACCTTATCTATAAATCTACACCTAAAGGTAAAATATTTCAACATATACTATGCATTTTGCATTTAGGAGCCAAGACTGAAAAAGGAAAAGGTAGGGTAAAGAAATATTTAGATTTAACTGGGAGAAAATTCCATTGATTTTTCCCTGTAAAAAAACTTATGTTTAAAAATTAACATAGCAATCGTTTTGACATATCATTCCAAAAATTACTGTTTACTTTTTGCATCAAATTTAATTTATTAAATTACAGAGATAAAATTTTATACTTATATACTATAAGCTTGAACTTAATTTCTTTTCTGTTTGGGGGGGGGTTAAGTTACAAATAAAAAATATTTCAACATCCAAAACTTAACTGTATAAAGTAAAGCCAGTACACATAATGTTGTCTGATAAACTTTTTTCTCTGAAATTTACCTAGGTGTTCGCAATGGTAGTAGACCTTCAAGTAGACCTCCAAGTCGGCCATCCAGTCGTCCTCCAAGCAGAGCAGCCAGTGATCTCTCTGCTGATAATGTTGACATTTACAGAGCCCGCAAGATGGGACAAACAGGAGCACGTCAACGAACACCAAGTGCCTCTTCACAAACATCCACAGGCCGTGGATCTGGCACTCGAATCCCAACTGTTCGCCGAACACCCTCCTTTACCAACTCCAACAAGCCAGAGCCTGTGAAAAAAGAAAGAGAAAGGTGGAAATGAAGACCTTTCAATTTCTCTTGTGTAAATAAATCTTGTGTTAAGTAACAAAGTTTACTATTCAACTAACATAGTATTGTGAGCAGGGACTCATCAATAACAGCCTTACTAAACACTACCTGGCTTTTATGTAACACTGAACATTATAGTGGAAAAATGAATCAAACATGAGCTACTTACAGAAGCAGTTCCTTACTTTAATCTGTGATACCAGGTTTTGATTCTTGAATTCTGGTATTCTTTTAAGTTTATAGTATTTTGTCACCAAATTAGGTCCCAAAATTAGTGAATGTTCATTCTGTATACATTCCAATAAGCTTGTTTCTCTTTTTGTACACGTGTCATTTTCTGAAAATTTGGCTTCTGCAGAGTATTTGCTTTCGAAAATATTGTTTTTGAGACTATAATGAATTTTTTCTGATAGTAAAACCTCCAACTCTTGTATATTTTACTCTCTGAAGATCTGATGTATAAAAAAAAAGGAGAAAATAGTCAGGATTTTACATTTTCATCAAATTATATTTGTATGTAGACAAAACATTCTTGGCCAACCATGAATGTGATTGAGAATTTCTTAAGTGCCAAGTGGACTTTTTCCTAAGCTAGGTTCCTCAGTATTTCTACAGATTTACTATGTTGTCATAAGACAACAGAAAGACTGCTGGAAAATGTTTTCTAGGAAACTAGTGATTAGTCAAATGGTTTTTAAGTGGAAATGAATGAGTTTTTCACCTACATTATTTTGTTCAAAAATTTTTTTTATCATTCCTTGAACATATAAAAGAACTAATGGTGAATTTAATGTGACTAAATGCTAAAATTTGTTTGATAATTTATATTGTTTAAACATTGTACTGCAGTTTCATTAACATTTTTGTTTGCTTGTTTTGTTCATTAAAGCTAGTTTATATATAAAAAGTCTCATTATTACATCAACATTATTGTTACATTTAAAATTTGCAATTCAATCATCATATAATAAAAGTAATAACTTAAAACACATAAAATAGTTTATACTCATAATTGAAAATGGAATTTTACTACTTTTCCATAATCTTTAATCAGTTTTAAGGAAAGATAAACATAGTTTGTAGGTAATGCTGAATATTTTTTTTAGTTTAATTTTAAGTTTAACTTCCCCCAGAATAATTGTTATTTCATCTTTTTCCCAATATGTACATTTTTAATTCACCTAACATAATAAACATAAATTGCATAAGTTATGCATTAAAATACATGGATTTTGTTGTGGTAATCATACAAGCTGCAATTCCATAATTTCTTCAAATTCCCTCTCTCTCTTTTTTTTTTTTTTTTTTTTTTTTTTAAATACTAACATTCATTTATGTATGCAGTAATTTAAGGTGTTTGTGGGCCAAAAAAAGAAAATACCTTTAAATTTTACATACTTATACATCAAGAAGAATTCAAAAATATGTATAACTGACTGTCATTATGATAGGTGGTAATTAAATCATTTCTATAAAATTTAAAAAAAACTTTAAAAGATATGAAATCATGCTAAACCCATTTAAAAGGATGATACTGGAAAGAATTAAAAAATTCTTATACTAGAATTACTTCTTTAAATTAAGAGAAGTATTCAATTTCTTTTGTTAACTAATATAACAAGATAGAGTACTTCCTGTACATCCACATTCAATGAAAAAAGTGTCTTTTGCCCATTTATAACAAACTTCAACTTCTGTTATTATTAAGCATTTTTATCCCTCAATCATAAATGACCTTACCTTTTTTTGTACTTTCCTGCAATATGCTGTTCCAGCTAGTTATTTTAAGATTCAGAATCTAGTAGACTGTGTCACATCATTATAGAGAGCATGCTGTATTCTTTGTTTGGAATTCTTCAGTTTTCCTAGAGCACAAACACCCCTATTAATTAAAAATAATATGATTTTAAGTTATATTAAAAATTATATTTGTTCTAAAAGTGAATTATAACTAACAAATGTCACATGATAGTCAAAAGTCAAAAAATGATATTTGATTATAAAAAATTACATTCAGCGACAATTATAAGGACCCTGGAAAAACAAATTACAGATTTTCTGTTTCCTTTTTAGCTCATTGGTGTATATTGCTATTATTTTTTAACATCTTGTCAGTTGTTAAAAACTCACTTTAAAACTTCATTTCTGTAAACAACTTTATACCAGTTACAATCGAAATCCTAATTTAATATTAGAATTATAAATTTTAAATGTAATAAATCTTTATACTATAAATTTCTTTTTCCCTGTACTTACAAAATAATGTAAGGGCAAGAAAAAAGAAACAAAACAGCTTTTATATACAAATCTTAAATGGTTCTGAATAAAATTATAAAAACAACCATTAAGCTTATTTCAGAAAAAATTAAACTATACATTTTTATGAATATATTACAAAATACAATACCTACAATTACCATTATATTGGTAATATATTAAAATATAATACAATATATTACCAATAATTTTATTGTAATTTAAAACAATATATTACAAATATATATATAAACATTATAAATGAAATTTGGAATGAAAAAGATATCCTATTGTAAAGGTTACATGAAATAAATCATACTATTACTTCATGCAACATTATAACCTAATTCTTAACTGTATATTACTACATCTGGAAGTGGTTAGTACAAAATCTTCTGAATTCCAGGATTTCCCCCAGAGCAGAAACATCCCAGTTAAGAAATGCAAGAACACTGGTTTTTATGGGAAAGGAATTATAATGGTTTTAGTGTGAACTGAGAATGAGAAGTGAGATTGAGACTTACTGCTTAAAAGCAATTTCAAATGATCTTGAACATATATTCAAACCCATAAACTTTGGCACAAAAGAATAGTACTGTACCTATTTGGTTTTAGTTTAGAAACTTGTTTGGAAGTTCCTCTATCTGCACTGCTGGGTAACTACAATAAAAAATAAACTATGCTTTATAAAAAATCAAAATTTTCTGCACAGTTTAAAGATTAAAAAAAATGAATATTTGTACATTAATAATAATAATAATGATGAAGTTGCTTTGTTTCAACTATCATTGCAAAAAGATTTTCTGCCAGCTAAGCCTAGCTGTAGTTTTTCAGTACAATAGGCCTTGGATCACAATGCTGGTGCTCTTATGAGCCACTCCACCCTAAATCTAAATTTAAGCCTAGCTGTAACAAAACTATTTATTATATTTAAAATTACAGTGAAAACTCACCTATACAAAAACCAGGGTGAACTGAGAATTCTTCATACATGTGAATATCAGTCCTTTCCTTCCATCTATGAAAACGTGAAACAATACTTTTCTGTTTAACTTATATTTTTAATTCCTCAACATAGTGTAAAGGTAAAAAGAATATATTAACTTTTTAACATACAATGCTGAGTTGGGGTAATCCTTCATTTCATGTGCCACTATAGACTTTGCCAAATGTACTTTGTCAAGGGCTGCGTTTGGCAGATGCCCTACAGTATATTATTAGATTACTCATACTTCACTTGTGCATCAATTCTGCTTTGTCTATAATGTTCAAGATTCTCACCTTCCCTACAGTATCAATAACTAAGTTGCATTCACAAATCTGTAAATCAGAAAGAGGCGTACTGAAAACAGTTATTCAGTATAGAAGTGATCTTGCACAGTGAATGCCATACTAGGCAATATTTGATATTGATAGACTCAAATATTATGACAAAAACACAGTAACAATGTTTGAGTCAATGAAATGTTCTATAATGATCCAAATTTCAAACAAAACATTTTCTTAGCTTGCACAATGAACTAAATAAAATAGTATTTTTTAATGCATCATATTCAATTTTATTTGTATATCAACAGGTTAATATCTGTAAACTGTAACAACAAATTCATCTGTACTAAAAACAGCAAGTTTCTGTATTCATTAAACACCTGCATTCATTAACCAATCTTAAAATTGCTTATTTTAGACTTTATAATGATCCATAATTTTTGTTTTACTGGTCTAAAAGATACATGATTAACAATTGATAAAAATGTCTAACTCTTACTGACTAATGTCTGTAGAATGTATGAGGCATTTTAGAGCCTCAAACATAGCATTCATTTGGGCAAAGATTAATAGCTAGTATAAAAGTTAGTTGTTTTTATTAACATTTAAAAAGAATATTAAAAGAAGACAATTATAACAGTAAAATATCATTTTTTCTAGTAATATATTTATAACAATTCTTTTGAGGACATGATCAACTGATTGGACATTTTGAAATATAATTTGAACTAGTTTCAGCTTTATATGCTAATATCCACTTTATGCCCAGGCTTTAGTCTAGATAACTGAAATTCCAAAGGATAAATTTATTGAAAAGTTTATATTAGATTTTTGAAAATATTTCATTTATATGATTTGTTTAGTAAGAAACAGAAAGTAAATAATTTAAAATTTATATTATTTACAAACCAAAACAGAAGTCAATATTCTAATCAGAAGTTTTCAAATATGATAGGTTAAAAAACAGGTCAGTTTCAATGGTATAATAAATATCTCTTTTGTCCTAATCTTTCATTATGTTTAGTAGAACATTTTCTTTTCAATGTTCAACAGAGTTAATATCAACAGTTAACTTACCCCGCATACATCCTTGCTAGAAATTTTTGAAGCCAGCTCATGGACACCTTGAAAAATTCAGTTCTTTAGTTTTCTATTCTCTTGTAAAATCAGCCTTACTAATTGAATTAGGAGCAATTTGCTTTTCTTGAAGTGAATTGTTCCTAATTTTAAAAAGGATAAAGTCTTTTCCAAATCCTTGAATAAACTATTGAGGAAACTTCTCAAGAAATTTTTGTTCTCTGATTAAAATTTATATTTAAAAATTTACTTTAGGGGATTGAAAATACCTTCATATAAGTGAACATTTCATACAGCTAAATATAATAATATTCATATAAATAAACAATTTGTTACATGGGTCTTTTAGTAGTTTTACCAGAGAACAAGAAATATTTCATATAACTGAATATTTAGTATAAGAGTTTCAGATAAATAAGCTTCATCTGTATATAATTTTTTTTTTTTTAATTAGAGCAAGATCATCTTTTTTTCTTTGAAAAAATTTATTAATTTCATTTTAAAGAATGTAACACAAATTAAAGTGTTGATTCCATTACCTCCAATCCCTCATCCAATCAAACACTTTCTTTCCATTCTAAAATATTTTCACCATATATGTAATCCAAATATTTTGGTTATGTCATTTGTGTTTACAGTAATGTAACCATAAATGACTTAAATATATTTCTACATTGATCACAGGGAAATTAAAGCTTAATGCTCTATACTTCATTTTCAAAACAAATGTAATATACGGCAGGGGTGGCCAACTTCTGTATGTGTGTATATATATATATATATATATATATATATATATATATATATATATATATATATATACACACATACAGAAGTTGGCCACCCCTGCCGTATATTACATTTGTTTTGAAAATGAAGTATAGAGCATTAAGCTTTAATTTCCCTGTGATCAATGTAGAAATGTATTGGGGGAAGTAAATCATATATATATATATATATATATATATAGGATTTACGTCCCCCTCCTTTAAATATGTGTTGGAATCTACTTTTGCTCATGGATATAGATCTAATTTTTACAGTAGATTGGGGGGGGGGATATTAATTGCACACATTACTGGGAAGGTGACTCCCTCCTTGGTTAAAATTTTTTTTAACTTGCCACTTTGATGTAGCATTTTAAGCTATTTGAAGTTCCCTGATGTTACCTTTTACTTGTCATTATTACAATAATTTTCCATTTTATCTCGTAATTTAATTTTGTGCTTTTACACCCACAATACTGCAAGCAGAGTTGGAGACACTAGGTTTAATTTCTTGGAAAAAACTGGCATCTAGGCTGGCAGGTTGAACCCCTATAACCATTCCCTCTCTTGTGCTGCCAAGCTACGTTTCTAGCTGTAGAAAATATTTAAAAAGAATAAATGTAAACTACCATTTAAAAACAAAATTTTCATACTTTTTGGTCGTGTGTCAGACATCAATATATCTTTACTTGCCATGATTATATATTTATGTAAAAAGTAACATCTAAAGTATTCTATGAGTAATGACTGTTGTATTTGCATGTTGGCATTATAATTGACCACATGTTGCTCATCCCTGGTATACGGTATTAAGCTTTATTTTTCCAGCAAACACACTTGGACTAGTTTGACTACAAATGCAATTTTGTCACAAGAGCTAGTCTTAACCATCTGGGTGCTGTAGGCAAGATATTCTTAAACACCTTTATAACTAGCATTATAACCATGCAAGTTATAGGCAAAATCAAAATTTCCAATCAAGAAATGGACTCATCATTTTAGACCCTTAAATTATCCTTAAAGAAAGGGGAAAAAATGCAGGTCATAGTGCCCTAGGTGGTTTCTCTGATTGCAACCATCTAAAGCTGGCATAGATTGTTCCTTACTACACTGAAACTGTTTGAAAGTCAGCCAAGAAATATTTTTCTCTCTATTCACTCCCTATACTGTGTAAACTCAATAGGCACTTCAAGGTCACTGATTTTTCCCCCGATGACCACGTGTAACTATGGTAATGACTTTACTCTTTTTTCCCACTATGTTAAGGGGTGTCATGCATCGTAAGGGCTCTCGGTGCATGATGAAAGTATTTTTATTTATAATACTCTTTGAAGAACACTTAATACTTTACACACAAAAATTTTTGAGTAATTTCAGACCTGTTTCTAACTTTATAATTTTAAGACGTAATACTGTGTAATAAAATTACAAAAGAATTTAAAATTGTATGTCCCAATCCATAAGATTTAAAAAATTCTACAGAAAAAGTAAATTTAATTTTTTTTTTTTTTTGCATATACAGTTACATTATTTACAGAAAGAATAAATATCATTAAAATAATTAATATTTAGCTAATTTTAATGAGTAATTAGTTACAATTTCTCACTATGTTTCTTTATATTTGTATGATTCTTTTAATCTAAATATCAAAAGTATTTCTTAATTATTAATTTATTCAAGAGAAATAATTCTGAAATTCCTTAAATTTAAATTGTATGCTAATAACTGAATGTGACTATGAAGTTATGTGGACCATAGTAAACTTTCTATTTCAAAATCGAACTGTATTAATTATTTTATGATTTTACAAGAATCGAAAGAAGTCTTAATGCAATAACAATATTTTGTATAATTTTATGTATTTAAAGATTTATGGTCTTTTGAAACAGTTTCAGAAAGTGGAAATTTCTTTAGAAGGTATGAGACTCCTAATGTTTTAGTAAGAATTCTAAATTAAAATGAATTTTTGTATTTTTGCAAGAACATTTGTGATTTATTATAACCCTTTTATATATATTATTAAACTTTTCTTTAAGTAAATAGTTAACTCACTTATGCACAACTGAAAATTTTAACTTTGCATGTAATTCATATTTTGTTAAAAAAAATTAAAAACTAAATTAAAAAAAAAATACTTCTTGTGTTTTAGTTAAACGGCATTTCAAAGGCAGAAAAAGTAAGAGAACTGTTGCTATTTTGTACATAACTAATATGGTGTTAGTTTTTGTCTCAGAATGTGAATATACTTATTATCGAGTGTGATATTAAAATGAACACTCCACAAGTACATCAAATTATTTTCATCATTGACAAATCGAACTATTAAATTTAAGAAAATCGTTATTACTATGAAATTACTTAGACTATTACAAAAATTTTTAAATTCATCTTCCCTTTCATTGACACTAATCTCTGCAGTATCACTGTCATCTTGTAAATTTATTATAAAATTTTCAAGAATATCATCTCGAAGACCTTCTTTAACAAAGTCATTGTTTTGTAATTTTTCGGCATGGTCAATGCATCATCTCCAGTCTTCTACTGATATATGAGAAACAGCTTTCTCAAGGAGTATTCGAATGCCTTTCATTTTAAAAGTCGAATTTCTAGTTGCTACTTCCCCTTTTTTTTTGCGCCCATATAAGTTCAATGGGGTTGTATTGGCAGTGGTATGGAGGAATTCTTACAACTTCATGCCTCATTTCATAAGCTATTTTATCTAAATCATATTTTATATTTCTCTTTGTTTCAGTTTACAATGCATAATAATTCTGGTATGGTATTGTTAAGGGGGTATGAAATACTTTTGCTTTGAAACCATGCGATAATATCAGTTTTTTTAGTTTTTGTAGGTGGAATTTTTTCTGCATACAAAAAAATGATAACTTGCGTTATCCATTACTAAAACACTTGATTCTTCAAGTCCTCTAAGCAAGTTTATAAACCAAGTTTTGAAGAATACACTGTTCATCTCTTGATGATAGTCTCCAGTAGATTTTGACTGGAAAATAAGTTTTGCAGATTCGATAAAACTGTGATGACGTAATCCAGCATGGCAAACGATTAACCTGGCACCTTTTCCCACATGTACTTTCAAACCTCCTCCGCCTGTAGAATTTTGACATATACATTTCTTGGAATGGTTTTGGTTAATCCAAGTCTTGTCAATATATATGGCTGGTTGGGGAAAAGTCTCTTTTCTGATAACATGCATTTTTCTCAAAAATGTCATGCGGGAAGCCACGATGTCATTTCTTTCCAATAAAAATCTCCATCCATCATTATATTTCTTATACCTGAAACCAAGTCATTTCAGAATTGTCCATAAGGATTTCGTGCATCCAGAAAAATCAATTTTTTCTGACAATTGTTTTTTTAAATTTCCACACATAGGATATTCTTCTCTATCATAAAATTCATGCACCACCACACAACACTTTTGTCAAAATCATCTAATTCTGTAATGTGATTTTTTTTTTTTTTTTTTGTGATTCAAATATTGGAGTAATATTTGTCTCAGTTCTGGAGGCTTTGGCACAAATCCTTTGAACTGTTCTTTTGGAAATACCACAGGCATCAGCAGTTGCTTGTTGAGTCTGAGAAAATAATTCCAAAACTGTAGCAGCTGGATTGGATTCAACAAGATCTTTCAAATAGCTGTATAAGTTAAATACCAGTTTTTTGGACTGTTTTAATGATCAAAACTAGCCATTACAGGAAATGTTTTAAGAAGTAAAAATATATAAATATATAGCAAAATTTAAATAAAAAGATAAAAAATGACAGAGTAATATCAGATCAGAGCAAAATAATTACCTACAAGAAGAGAGAAAAGCAAGTCATCTGAACAGAATCAAATCCTCAACTGAAGTGCTGAAAATAAGTGTGAATGCACCTCCTTGGTCGCTACCATAGAAACCGATGACTAGGGAAACGAGAAAGTGTGACCTTGAAGTGCCAATAGAGTTTACAAGCACTATAGTAGAGTTTGGTTTAGAGCATTACCATCTACTTTTTTGCTACGCATAAGTAAAGCCCTGCCTATAGGAAGAAACAAGTTTGCTTTGTTTTGAACATTAAATTTCAGTTTTGCCACTAATTTCACATAGTATTGTACTTCTTGTCAATAAAGCTTACAATGTTATTTTGCATGTAAGCTAATTTTTTTTTAATTTTCGTAATTTTGTAGTTTATACAGCTTATGTTGAGTTATTTTTTTCTAGTCAAAAATTTATTAGATTATATGAAATCTTAAGCCCCAGAAAGGTAAAATGGGAAAGTATCCAATGCTTCAAAAATTACATGCTTCAAAAATAGTTTTTACTGTTTGAAAATAACAGTGAAATAAACATTTTTACTGGCAATATGTACAATTGCATTCCTAACTTACCACTTATGAATACTATGAAAAAAAATCTTACATTTATTACAGTATAAATACAGATAACATGTCTGCTATGGCCAAAAATTATAGCATGCCAACTGGAAGGTTAATAAAAAAAAAATTTTTTTTCTACAAAATAAAGATCTGTCTCCCTTACTGTCATACAGTTTTTCTATGTAAAGATCATAATGAAATTACGTAAGTACTTACCTGTAGCACTTTGGTACACATAGGGTACATTTTATAAGGAATGTAACTTCTTCATCAACACGTTCTGTAAAATGAAAACAACTTCAAGAATCAGAAAAAAATTCTATTCTTCTCCTTCTACAGTAGAAAAAGATGTTTCTTAAGTCTTAGTTTATATATTGATATTATAAAGGTTAGCAGTTTTACTTTATTTTCCCTTTTAGATCTTTATTTCATGTCATATGCATACATAAATTCAAGTATTAATTCAATTCTCTTCAATTTTCATTTCCCCCATTTGACTGCTTGAGATTTTGAACCCTTGGCAGTGTCTAGAAATTATATTTGTTAGAACATCATAACCATTCAAAAGAAATAGCTATTTCTAGAACAATAAATAGTAAAGCCTCTCCCTCAACCTTTTTTTCTTCCAACAAACACTTATATAATAGATGAATAGAAATCCTGATTAACTAAAGTATATATACAGAGAGAAATTTTTAAGTATCAAAAAACAATCCCAAATTTATTGCCCCCCACAATTTATTTTTAACAATGAAAAAAAATTTGTTTTTTCTAAATTTTATAAATTTAAAGCTATTCTTCAATAGAGGAAAATACAGTACCTACTATTTTAAAATTATTTCTATCTTTATTAAGTGCAAATAACTCACTAGAAAAGTTCATAATTTGTAAAAAAAACTTCTGTTTAACCCTTTAACGGACAGTGGTTTCGTAGCGAAACCATATATTAAACATCTTTCTTTTAAACTTTACTTTTTGGAGTACTTTACTTTATATAATTATTTACAGCTTTAATCTCATACATCTGTGACGTATGGAAGCCAATAATGTAGAATCAAGAGCTTCTGCAATTAAAAAAAAAAAAAAATCTAAAGACATGGATGATTTTTCAATTTTTTTTTATGTTTTTGACATTTTAAATTTACAACAGATGATAACTCTACATTTAATTAATTTATTTTTTTTAAATATGTGTATTTAAACTTGCTGTACCTGAGAAGTCAGTAATTCAATTTATCCTTCTTATGACCCCAAATAAAAGTATCTATACAAACATTTATAAATTATTAAGCTATTTATTTATTATATCATTTTAAGGATTTTTATTTATTGTTATTTTAGTATAGTGAAAATTTTCAAAGTAAAAGTATAATGTTCAAGCTGTACAAGGGGAGGGGTTAGTCAGTAAAACAACTCCTCAAACCCTCCTAATATGGTTTTATGATTTGGTTTCGAGCGCTACGGTCTACTGTTTTGCACACGAGGGCTAATGAGAATGGGACCTACTGCTTAAAGCCGATACCGAACTGCTACAAACATCCATGCCGTAGAGGGATTCGAACCCCCGAACTCCGGTACCGATGATCAGCGCCCTAACCAATCGGCCAAACCCTCCTAAGGAATGTAAAGAAAACTTATCATATATTTTACATTTACAAGGTTCATAGATAACATTTATAAACTAATTACACTAAATTCCAATGAATTTATTTTGGTGAACTTTAAAGGGTTAAAAGATTATGTTAAGCAAAATTATAAATAAGTTTTTATTAGTTTAAATTAACAACTTATAAATATAGTTATCTCCCATTTATGAAACTGTCACAGAACAAAAGAAAACAGTGAAAGATCACTCATTTTAACAAACCAAGTTTCTTGAATTTTGTTGAAGCTACACTAGAGTTACATGCCATATCAAAGTGTTAAACTGGCATAGAATATTTGAGGCATTAAAAAATGTATTATCTTTAAAAATATAAAGAAAATTTTACATGCACATATTTAATCCTATGTATCATTAATAAACATCAAAACAAAACCATAAAAGATGACAATTTGTCTTACACCCCTTTTTACTTTTTAACAAATACATTAATATTTCTCTTTAATAGTTCATTTAATCTCAGCAATAGAGATAAGAAATGATCATCTGACAGAACCTGTAAAATCCTGAAAAGATACCTATTCATTTGACCAAATTGTCATTATTCAAGCGAGAGAAAATTGTATTGGAAAAAGCATCATAAGTGAATCATAACACTGAAAGTCTTATAATTGAAAGAAATTTAACATTACTTCCCCATAGGTATTTGCCAAAACTAAGGGGAGGGGGGAGAGAAAGAGTACTAATGACACAACATCAAAGCAGCCTAGATTTATTTATTACATTCTGTATAGTTTTTATTCTCTATCACTTTTGTGCAATGCACTACTTAAACTTGAAAAACATTAATTTTTCAAATTTTACTGTTTTTGTAGATTTTATGTAAACTTGCAAGATGTAACACAGAAAGTAAATTATTTACTCAATTATTTATTTAACAGGGTTTATACTCAATTGGCACAGTACAAAAGGAAGCACCTATTGACATGGCATCAAATGCAGATTTCGTTATTACAATTCTGTAATAGTTTTATTCAAAATTATTTTTGAGTAATGCGATTAAAGCAGCATTATTAAAGTAAACTTTCTGAGTACATTTAACACCTTCAAATTTAACTGTTTATATATATATTATATAATGTGAACTGACACTATAAATTAACAAAAAGATTTATAATATGAAGTTGGTTACCCATTAATATTGCACCAAAAAAAGATTGTAATAACAATTGAACGAAAATACATACAATATTTGCAATAAACAATTATTATAGAAAATAAATTTAGTTTATTTTCAAATGGTTTTGGCATTAATACTATCATAAAAATATGTAATTATTGCAACAAGCAGAAAAAAAAAGAAAAGCAGTTTTAAAAAACTTTACACCAGACAGAGGTAAAAATATAATAGTCAATTTTTTTAACACAATTTCAACTGGATATGACTGTCAAATGATGAATTATTTTTATAAAGCTAATTATGCCTGCCTTAAAAAGGAACACTGAGATTGGCAATCAACCATTTATCTGGGGTAAAAGAAAATGCATTTACCTTTAAGCAAAAGGAAAGAATTAACTTACTACAATATATTATATTTACTCCAGTAAGTCATAGTATATTGCAGTCTATAACAGTAAATTAAAAAAAAAATTAAAAAATAAAAATAAAAAAATCATTTTGAGGGAATTAAATGATTATGTACCAGTTAAAACCACAAATATTTAGTTAATCCAATCAATATTTTAACTTAAATACTTAGTTTACTAATTTTAAGTTATATTTCTTTCTTTTAAAAAAATATGGATAATTAAGGGAGGAGTAAAATTTTTCCTTTGTAGTGAAAGTAGATGGCAATCCTATAAAATCGTCAAATTATTTTGTCATTTGGATCAACATTTTACTATTTTTACACCTCCCAGAAAAAATTCCCTTTTCAGCTATTAACCCATCCACCGACCACCCTCCCCACCTTTTTCCCTTTCAAAGCAGTCACCCCTTTCGTAAATTCCAGACAGAACTTACCACACCATACCAAAGTTGCCCATTTAAAAGTTGTCAGGCTACTTTTATGTTATTTTCCCTGCAAGGCAAAGGAGTTCCGTTAAGCAAAATTAGTTTCTTTCAATTATTATTGATTTGTAATATTTTTTTTCTCAAAAATGTGTTTCTACAAGTATTATACATATAGAAAATAATACAAATTTAAAATAATAAAATTTCAAAAATTAATTTAAAAATGTAAATGCATGTTATACTCACAAATGAAGAGATAAAAAGGTCATTTTCTTTCATTTTTATATAGAAAGAAGATAAATTAATTTAACTTTGGGATTTTAAAAATAAAAATTATAAATTCTTTAAAAATTCAAAAAATAAAAAAATGGATAATGGGTCTTTTAGTTAATATTTAAAAAGTATTGCTTTTAATTAAAAATCAAAAGAACAGAGTAAAGAATATCGCTTTATAGTTTTCTATATGTAGTTGAAATAAAATTTGAGATAAATCACAACCTAGGGACAAATTTAGATATCCTGGATTCTGAACTAAGATGGGAAAGACAAAACAGGGTGAGCGATTTATAATGAATTTTCTCATAGGAATGGATGAAGCTTAACTGGTAAATAAGAGGTCAAGCAATAATTAAATAGAATATTATATATAAAAGAAGGTTTTCTTTAATGAAACGTAAAACAAGTCTGAAATTAGTGTGTATTTTTTGAAAAGAGGAGGGGGAATTAAAAATTGCACTGGTCCCAATTTCCCCCTTTCCCTCCCTTAACTTTCCTTAATTTTCAACTAAAACAACATAAAATGACTAAAAGTATGTCCCAGGTCGTGATTTATCTCAAATTCTATTTAAACTACATATATATATATATATATATATATATATATATATATATACACAACTAGTTGAGAAATCGAGCAGGGAAGTAATAGCTTTGGCTTTTCAAAAACCTAAAACAAAAAATGCCTTATTAAAAATATGTATATATATATATTAATATTTATATCTGTATATATAAATACATACAAATATTCATGGTTAAAACTATATAGTATATTTCATTAAATGTGTGAAACAATTTGGAACAAAATTATTGAAATTAAATTAAATGTATACGACATTGAAATGTTTGTTTTAAAAATAAGTTTTAATTAAATATGTGATTTAAAAATACTACATTTTGAAATGCACTTTTAATTAATTCAGTCGTAAAAAGCAATGCAGCAAACTTTAGCTCGTTGCTCCCCTTCCCTATTGATTGGTCTTGTAAAGAATATAGCTCAAAATTTTCATGGACGGAGATTGTGATAAAAAAGAAATTAAATATTAATTTATAATATATTTAATGAGAACTAAGCTTTATCACCCAAAATATACTTACATTTGTACTATAAAAAATCTTTTGTGTGATACATTTCAAAGCAAGGGATAATACATAAGCCGACATCACAGTCTGTACACATATACCTAGATTTTTTTCTTACTCTTTTACCATCAGAATTACGCTTAGAAGCACAAACTATGCATCTTCTCCTTGCCTTAGTTTTAGAAGATGTGTGGGGCACATAACTTAAAATAGCGTTCAGTCAATCTTAATGAGATACCGAAATTAATATACTTTCCATAAGAATCTGAGATTTTGTATGATATACTCCTATAATTTTTTCAATTAAGCTCAATCTAAAGTCAATCTTATCTTTAGTCCCAGAATTTTTCTTATACAAAACAAAAGAATAAGATATTGTTAAATCTAAAAAATGGCGAAATATTTTCTTATAGTATTTCTTTTGTCCTTTACGTATACTACTTTCTGTTTCACTGTCAGATGAACTCTCAATTAAAAAAGAAGTATCCAATGGATTATAATTTTAGACCTTCGGGTAACTGAATAAAATCAATCTACAGAATCCTATTAGCACTGAAATCGAAGTGAGTATGAACCTGCAAGCGATCAGCAAAAATGCAACACGTGGGGTTAATAAATTTTTCATAGAACCCAAAAATTAATTCACCCCACGTGATTGATATCCTTTTCTTCAGTGATTTCAAAAGAGATTTAGTACTTAACTTTAACACCATGCATTTACTTATATTTAAAATAAAACCATTTCCCTTGTTCAAAATCTTTGTCAATGTCAAAGATTTTATGAATTAACTACAAAACATATATTCTTTCCTCAAGAAAATTATAAATACATTTCGAGGCCACGGTCTGGAGTTCGGAGAATGAGTGAGTATGTGGGGGGTGAAAGGCAAGAGCTCAAGAATAAAGTAGAGCAGGTGCCAAATAATCCCCAAAGTATTGCAGTGAAACTTGCCATGAGCACCTGAATAGTTTGATGACATGTAAACGGCGTGACAAATTTCAAACAGACCACCTGCGTCAAGAGGGTGTCGGCCGTGCCGAAATAAGAGTAAACACAACGAACGAGAAGGGGTAACAGGTCCGTTTCGAACAGGAATTTGCTGTCAAACCCCCATCCGTTCAGTGGGTTAAGCACATTAACTGAAATCACATCAAAATGCTATATCTATTATAAAAACTTTACAGCAGTGGAGGCTTGTGACTTAAAATCGCAAAAGTGCTGCAATAGTTTAAACAAATCTTAAATGTGTGAGTTCATAAAATTTTAAAAATACATACCAATAATTTTATGGGTCATAATTTACATTATTGTAATATGTTACTTTAAAATAAAGTCCTTTCTTGTTTCCTTACAAATAAAAACATTTCCACTTAAGTCTGTGCAACTATTTAACAGTATTTTATTACTTGAAATCAATCAAGTATATTTAGCCAAGCATTTAGTACTTCTTAAAAATGTTTTTATTCTTTTTAACGCAGAAAAACAGCATTCAAGCTCTGGTATAAATGTTATAAAGTTAATGTAAATTTTTATATTATTCTCAATGGCATACCCATAAATTACTTTTTGAGGGGTGCATATTGTCATTGTTAACAAGAGCACTTATATGGAAAGTGCTCCCCCCATTTTGTAAAGTCAGTTCTCTAAACTAAATTTATCATTTAAATATGCAAATACAACACATGCATACACACATTTTTATCTCACACACCCCCCTCCTAAATCCTCTCATAGGCACCGATAACTGCCATGAAAAAAATTGACTTCTTTAATTTAGTATTATCATTATGTAAAAACATGAACTGATATAACTTTTACCAAGTTATAAAAATTAGAAAAATATATACATTTAAGAAAAATAATAGAGATAGTATTAAAACAAAATTTTTTACTTACCAGAACTGAGAGAATCCTATATCGTTGAAAATTGATAAAATACCATTCAATGATTAAAAAAAGCAGTTGCAATTTTTTTTTAAAGTTAAAATATTAGATTACAATGCAATGAAAAAAATCTATTCATATTAGTTTTTACAAATTTATATTTATTCTCCACTTTTGTATTGCAAAATATTTAAAATTTCATCTTCAGTTACTGGAATATTTTTATAGATATAGATCAAGCAGAGTCCATTTAAACACATTTCTGATGTACTGTTTCTCAAATAAGTTTTTACATATTTCATAGTTGGAAACAATCTTTCAGCTGTGCATGTTGAAACTGACAAAGGGACTTTTTTAAAAGTTTATGGATATTTGGGAAAATTTCTACATTGAACTCTTGTAAAGCTTCTATAGCAGTTAACCCCTTACAATCTTTTTCTCAAAACTAAAATATTACAAGATAATGTTCTTATTATAATATTTCTAAACTAAAAAAAAAAAACAAAAACAAAAAAAAAAAACTTAAAATCTCTTCTTCCCCACCTTTTTTCAGTTTCGAGAAAAAATCTTGGGGGATGCATGTCCCTTTGAACCCTCCCCCTGGGTATGCCTCTGATTATTGTAATACCCGAATATAGAGATGGAGTAAACAATATTAATATCCTACAAACTGAATAAAGCAACTGCTTAATGCACAGTGCCACTTTTGCACATCTCACTGTTACTGAAGATGATTGTAGACACATCAATTTACATCAAATATAACAAGTACTCTTATAAGCACAGTGTATATGTCTAAATTAGTCTCTAGTAGGCTGGTGAAGTGAAGTGTACAGCCTACAAGATGTATTTTTGATTAATGATGGTAAAATCAATCATTTCAAGTCAATATAAATGAATGTATATATGTGTGTATATATAGATTTACATTGATAAAAACAGGGGGTGCTGCAATTCTGCAGTGCCTATACATGAGTTTACCTTATGTAACAGTATTTAGTTTACATATGATAGTAAATAAGTCTAGTTATTTATTTGCTATTATATTATTAGAGAGCAAATAAATAAGAATTTTATCTATTTAATTAAAATTCTATGTTTAAATTTACAGTTTTTCAGTATTAATATTAGAGTGCAATATTCAAAGTTGTTTAAATTTCATATTTCCTTTATTTTCAATCTTAAATTTACAATATTCATCAATACAGATTCACCAAAAATGATTCGGGTGATAAATGGTTAACTTTTGTTTAAATAATTAGAACTTTATAAATATAATTTTTATAAATGTCTAATAGATTTTTAATACTTACAGATCCCTAAGACATGAAAATTGACATCTCTTTCCTAACAGCACACGTTTCCACTAAGCATCTAGTCAATATCCAAAAATCATTAGTTCACTGGCATTCAGATGTTAATAGAATCTGTGTGCTGCTAGAATCAATAAATCAATTGCTTTCTCATTTTCAATTTCCTAAACCATTCAAGCAAATAAAAATAACTCATTTTAATTTAAATGCCTTTATTATACATATATAAATACGTAAATAAGATGCAGTTTCCATTTACAGAGTAATTTCAAACTCAATTTGTAGACTAGAATTTATATATATATATAATTTTTTTTTTGTTTTACCTAGAAGCTATTTATATTAAACTGATTGATGAAATAAAACTTAAAAGAACACCACATAAATACAAATACTACATAACATATACAAGATAGTTCAATCTCATGAAAATTAACTGCAAATCTATAGAAAAATGACTCATATATATATATATATATAAAGTAAATATAGATCTATATAGAACATAAAAACTTTCAAATAATAACTTTTACACAGAGAATATAGAACATTTCAAGAACATAATTTTTTTTAATAGATCAGTATAGTCAATCTAATTTCTTTTCTACAGAAATCTGAAATTTGTGTAAAACTACAAAAGCTTTTACATTTTAATTGTATTATATATAAGAAAAATTTTAAATTCATACCCATCCCTTAATTTGAATGGTAATCGGTTTCAAAATAATTGTGAGTTAATTACAATCCGATTTAGGTAAAATACTCCCTTAATATTTTTTTAAAAGTACATTCAAGCTTTAGTATATTAAAATATTAAAGTGAGCCCTAAAGAAAACAATTCTCCACACGTCTAGTTTTAGACTTTTCTTTTTATAAAGCCATTTCCCTTTCATTTACTATACACACATGTTACAGGCAAAGTATAAAATGCAGACATTACAGAGAATGCCTGAATTTTAAGCAAAATATGAAATATCCAAAATTTTTTTATACAATACCCAACAATATGTACACTTCACTGGACATCCATATGGTATATGAAATGGCTGTATGACATCCTATATATCAAATAAAATATACAGTGGAACTTGAAGGTATTAAGGTAGGCATTAAGATATAATGCCTAAGCCTGAAAACTTAGGTTGAAGAATATAATTTCTATTTTGTATTATTTTGCTTAAACAGTAGTTGTCCTGATACATATATTGTTTAATAAAAGTATTTTCTTCTATTTAATACTTGACCATAAAAGCATATCCATTCTGTATAATATTCACATTCATTTTTTTCTACTAAATATTAAAGATGTTACCTGGACTATGCCTAGGAATTTAATGCTTTGAATAGATTTTTAATGAAACTTATGTATTGTTAAGGTAGGCAAAGTGTATGATATTTTGTCTATTTCTTACTTTACCCAAAAACAATGAGGTTAAAAAGTTACAGTATAGAAGGCCTGCATTGTATATTTTCCTGTAACACACACACACACATATATACATACTACATATATATTTTTTTAAAGCACGTTTATACTTAAATGCATCTTTTTCATTACAGCAAGGAGAGTTATATTCAATTTAGGGTAGATGTACTAAAAAATTAATGATCCTTCTCATTTACTTTGGTTTTTCAAAGCCTTCATCTTGAACAGAAAAATTCCTTACGATTTTCTTTATAATATATCTTTCTACCTTGATTATTTAATCAGTTTGCTCTTTACTTGAAAAATACACATACAGGGTACTTTTCACTAAATTAAAAAAGATATTAAGTGCATATGTATATAAATATACACATATATACATATATATATATGTGTGTCAATTTGCTTTCACAAAATCATTACCACAAAGTTCCCTTTCACGAATTATCATAAATAACATTTTGTAAAGTTACAATTATTGCAATATTTTTGGAAAAAAAAAATTTAGGAATAAAAAATTATTTTAGCCAAGCTTTTTCAACAGTTTGAAATTTTATTTTAAACATTAAATTTCTATTTTTTACATTGTAAAGCAAGTGTGAATAAATTTCTATATTCATTAACTCACAGGTTAACAATACATACATATAAACTATTACTTTTAATAACACCAAGACCAATATTACGAAAAATTTGCTCAATTATATGAACATTTCTAAAAAATGTCTAGCATATTAGCCATAGTAAAGCCCTTTTAATGTTTCAACAGATAATGCTCACAAGTAGTCAAAATTTTTAAATATAAAACCCACAGATGTAAAATCTACTGAACAACCATATAAATCAAGGGATAGGTTTAGTTTAAAAAGAAAAAAGAAAGTAACAGATTTTAAACTATAAATACAGTGATAGAATGCAACTAATTAGTGAAATAAACACTTATAAACAATGGTGAAATGGAATTAATAAACAGGATATTAAAAGTTTTACACAAGAAATAAATCCAATTACTGACTAGACATACATATTGCAATTTTGAAGATTTATACTAAAATGATGGTTATTGCAGCTGTCCAACCAGGGACAATATAAGCTATGAGCAATATGCAATCTGAGATAATTAGCAACAAAAACACTAAAACTAAATACACAGAAACAGTCGAAGAAATCACAGAGAAAAAAACATTTATAGTTGTGCGAATGTTTTTTTTCTTTTTTACATCTAATTTTACAAGGATTGAAATATAGTAAAAATAATATATTTACAAGATGTCAAAAGAATCTTTGTTGAAGCTGTAACCATTTCACATATTTATGTCAAAATAGAAAAATTATTAAAACATCACAAGCGTCAAAACACAAACTATAAATAAAAACTATAATAAAATATCTGAAAGACAATACTACATAAAAAGAAGCTATTATAATCAATATATTTTGTTCCTAAAAATCATTTGAACACAATTAGGTTACATGTCAGAAGATAAAGCAATATTTGATCTCTAAATAATTAAAATGAGTACTAAGACTTTAAAATAACCTTCTTTCAACACACAATAAAGTCAATATTAAATAAAATCTTAAAAGGGAGAGTTTCAGGGTATCAAAGAACCTGATCAGGAATTTAGGAACTCGAGCAATACAGAACAGTCTTTGGTCCAAATAATTTGTAAGGTGAAATAATGGGAAAAGTAAATCAGGCTTCAATATACAATAATGTCACAGATGTATCAAAAGTGCTAAATATGATTAGATTGAAAATGCATAAATGAGTTAAATAAATGCAAAAACTCTAAAGATGGATTTTTAATTTACATCTGAAAAATCCCTGAAAATTGTTTGTACACACAAGTCAAAGCATAAAACAATAAATTTGTAGCACAAGAAAAAAACCCTACAGCATAGGCCCTATTTGGGAGATTAAAAATATTTGACTGGAGAATATATATTTATATATATGACACTCAATACAATATGAATCTTATAAATTTTGTTCTTAATATCCAGCATTGCTCTATTGCACATGTTCTTAACCTTTCTTTACTGCAATCAAAATTTAAGACTTAACATATTAGTTTTCAAATATAAACAACTTATGAAGACAATGGATCATGTCACTTATAAAATACTTAAGCTTTTTTATTATTATTTCTTAACAGTATATTAAAGTACTTCATAGTCGGATGTGTACTTCAGAATAAATATCAGAGTATTTCCTCAGTTAACTAAAATGAAAGGGGTTGTCAAATTCCTTTTCTGATTAAAGTGAAACAATTTCTTTTCTTTTTATTCAATAACCAAATTAGTAAATTGCAAATAATCTAATTTTTCACCATTTACCATTAATTTTTAAATTAAAATACTTTGACAGTCAAGCAGATGAAACTAAAACAAGCAGAGCTTTTAATCTAATTTATATCCAAACAAGAACAGCTTAGACTGAAAAAACTTAAACTAATGATCATGAAAATAGATGAATTAATGCATTTTAGGAAATATTAAGTCTAAGAAAAAAAAACTTTAAAACATTAAGTTGTGTATGTCACACAAAGCTTAAAATTAGTGTACATATCAAAGAAATCTAATTGATATGGCAGTCATGGGTATTATTGTAACATAAGTGATAAAAAAAATTGCATACAAATATGTAGATTGTCTAAAAATATGTATATTATAGATTAGGAGGTCAAGGCAGTCACATTTTTGGTAAAATCTCAACATTAATAAAATTATCTTTTACTTAAAAATCTAAAGCATAGTTTAAAGCTTTGAAAATTTTCTATATCATGTTCCCAAATCTATTTTTCACAAAATTAAAAAGAAAAAAAGTTATAAGTTTTGCTTTAATATAAGTTCAATAATCCATTTCCATGATCCAACAGAGAAAATATTGGACTACTTTATAAATTTAAAAAATTTTGGGTTCACCCCTTTTACCAAACAGAAATATAAAGATGAAACTCACCAAGCCTCAAAAGGTCAAGAACATAGCTCTAATGCCTTCTGTGAGTCATAAAAAAAATGTCAGTCAACACTACGTAACAAATGCCCCAGCTTGGAAATCACCCGACTTTTGCATGGCCTCAGCAGTCTCTTCTGATTGAACATTATAATACGAGGATTCAATGGGTTTGTTTAAATGCTCTTCATTGACAACTACAGAGCTGGCTTCTGCAGGCAAAGGATCCTCAGGTCCAAGTCCAGACTGAACACGAGCCCGAACTGTTGCTACTGTATCAAGAAGGTTCTTAGCATTGACAGCAATGATGTGGGCAGCTGACAGCATGTGTTTTCTATACTCGCCATCCAGTGTCGTTTGTGCAAAACGTTGAGCTTGCTTCATTGCTTGTACCAGGTTTACCATATCTTTGCTAAGTACACTATGGGCCATTTCAATCTACACATCAAATATTTGAATTACTTCAGACAACAGAGAAATTTTACAATTTGTTTGCAAAAGAACAAAACTTACTTTCTAACTTACTGATTTTCTAACTGACAATCATTTTGTTAAACACATAGGAATTTAAAAAAAAAATTATGTATAATAAACTTATTTACTAAGAGATTTCAGAAGGTATAGATTTGGGGTACACAACCTATTAAAAGATTTAAATATTTCTCAAATTTAAAACAATTTGCAGGATATTATGTTGCTTTATATTCCTCAAACTAAACATTAATGTGTAATCTTATAGATTAATCTGACTGATTAAAACTACAAAAGATCATAAAGGATAGTAGGTTAAAAAATATACAAAAAATTAAAACACAAGGCTAAAATATTAAAAAAAGAGTAGTTAAGTATTTTTAGACCCAAACAAGGCCCCATACCCAAAGACAGATTCATCAATAGATAACTAAATATTTGTAAATTTAAAATATAATATAAAATTAATTCCACTGACAAAATATTAAGTTTTCAATTAAAAATTTAAATATTCTTCAACTGAATAAATTCCAATGTGCATGAAAATTTGAAAGCATGCAATGTTATAACTAAAAAAGTATACAGATTTCTTTAATCAATCTCCACCTAACAAAATATAATAAATTTTTAGAATAAAGTGTCAAAAAGGAAGAATTTCTCAAAACTGTACATAATTGTATTTTCACTTTAAGCAATTTGGCGATAAGCTGTAGTATAGTAAAATTTCCTTCAATTAAACCGATAGATTATTATAATAATAAAGTGAAGTAATATAGAATAAATAATAACTATACATATAAGCTTTACCTCCTTGTGGGACCATGAAGGAAGTGTGGGAACAATATGATCAACAGCCGCAAGAAGATTTCTTAGTTCAATCCCCACATTCTAAAAAAGAAAAAGAAATTTTGCATTTTAATTGATATGTAACATACTGTTACATATTAAGACAGATCTGAAAATAACCCATTTATAAATTGAGGTATTCATGAAATACCTAATAAATGCATAAATTATGCATATACATCAGACATGTGCCATGAAGTAATTGTTCAGAATAGGCAGATACTAAACTTCAATGAGAAAAATATTAATCAAAGCTTTGTTAATATAGTAAAATGACAAAGCATTTTTTGGAACTTATATAATAAAGTTTCAAGTTTTAATCAAATTGTTTAAAATAACAATATCCTTTACCTTATACATACTGTTACTAGATATATGAAATATTTGGGAAAAGAGCCTTTTGTTGTTGTGTAACAGCCTCACACAGCCATTGTTTCTAGCCTACACTATGTCATCCAATAAGTTCCAATAATTTCTGCCTCTTTTTACTGCTAGAGCTCTTTGGGTTTTGGTTATTTGTCTATTATGTTTTAAAAATTCTTATTGTTCTTTGTAAGCCAGTTTCAAAAATGTTTTGAGATATGCAACATTAATATCTGAAAATTAAACAGTAAAACTGAAAAAAATATAAACAATAAAAAAATTTCCATAGATGTATCCAAATACTCAACCATCAATTATAATTTGTAGTTACTGCAAAATGTTAATCAAGCTTTTCTCTGATCTGAAACTTCCTAGGAAATGAAGGCCCCCTACAAAAATCCCTCTTTCAACCAACCAAGTAGGAGAAAAGAAAAATCTGCCTAATATGTCATATTAAAAGGTAGGTAGAGAAAAATTTCATTGTGTATGCCTTATAGCAATGAGACATACGGCAAAAATTGTAACTTTAAAAGAAAATAATAGTAATGTAGGGGTACTTGTTAAGCATTTGCTTAAACAACATGACAGCTTTTGTCCACCATTTTATTAATGGAGCCCCATACAGGTAACTAACACTACTCCTTAGGACAACAAAAACAGACTAATAGTAATTTAGAAGTAGAGGCCTAACAGAAGGCCCCACACACTTGGCAGGACACATCTAGAAATATTATTTGGACACTTGGAAGATATTTTGACCATGATCCTACTTTACGTACTTTAACTGCCATTAATGAACATGGATGATTTTTGGTCAGCTTGAGCCCCAATCCAACAATCCTCAGGTTAAGAGATTGCTGCCTTTATTAACTGAGCTACTGTAGCTCTAAAAATTGTTAATGAAAAGTGCGGAAAGATCTGCACTGCGTCTTTAAAAAAAGAAGTCAATAAAAAAGCATTGCTTTAATTTTATGCATAGTAATAGATTTAATTGTTAGACATGGGGGTATATTAGGTAAAAGAAGAAAAATGTAGCTTATGATATATTTTGCAAAGGGCAAGCACTATCTATCTTGCATCCACACATATACTATATATGTGTGTGAAAATATAATTTAGTATTCATCAATATCAATGAATTCCATATTATGCTTTTCTGAGAACATTTCTGAGATAATTCAACAATTTTGTATGAAAAAAAAAATATTTTAGACATATATAAATTTGTTTCAACAAAGTAAGTATGACACAAATAAAAATTTATTGTTAAATGAAATTTGTACACAAAACTATCAAAAAACAAATACTATTGCATCTTTACCTTCACCAATTCCAAATAGTCATCATGTTGACCTTTCTGTACACCCTGCAACAACTGCATGACTGAGCGAACAACACTAGTAGTGCACTCATATACTGGATCGCTACTATGACTGGGATTTGTGGGTTGGGAAGGTGACATGACAGTAGGATTTTGAGCAACAGGTTTAGCACTCATCTGAAAACAAACTTCTGATTAAATCAAGCACCACTACTGCAGTCAATAAAACAAACCATAATCAAAGCCATTAATACATATTGTTGATAAAAAACGTCAAATAACACTTTAAGGTATCTGTCTATGTTAAAAACGTCATTTTTTGCCAAATGTAATAATTTATTTCTCTATTGTAAAATTTCGACTTTTAGGCTTCTAAATCCGCTTTTGTTTTGTCTCTACAGCATTTTAAAGAAAAGTTACAGCAGCTTAAACATCAGTGACAGCTGTCAAAACAAAACGGAATTAGTGACTTCGGAACCGGAAGTTGTGAATTTAAAGACTTTTAAAGAGCATTTTTTGGACAAAACTTTTTTAATTTTCATGAACATTAGTTTAAACATTTTTCTAGTATTTTTAATAATTAGCAACTTGGCAATTAGAAAGTTTTGAAACAAGAAAGTGTGGGGAATTTTAAACATGTATTTTAATTTTTTAATTGTTAAAGTTGCTTTCATAAACTTCAAATGAGTTTTCCTCAGAACAGTATTTTTAATAAAATGTTGAAACTTGAAATGTCATTTCTCCAAAAGTTCTTCAAATATTTTGTTGAAAATTATTATGAGTGCTTTTGATAGCATTTACTAGTGAATGACCAAAAAACTTTGTTTGGATAATTTTTAATGATGTTACACTCATAGTTAGTTATAAAGGTAATGAAAATTTGTTATAAATTCAATGTGTATGATTTTGAAGGACCAAAAATTTTTACCAAATGTAAATTAAGCAAAGATTTTAGGTGATTCACTAGCCCAGTGTATAAGAAATGTGTTGCATCAAAAAATATTGAAGTAATTTAATTTATTAGAAAATTAGACCTTTTGAAAAAAACCTGATTATTTTACTAAATTTTCTCCATTTATTAATAATTTTATAAAAACTTCTCAAGGAATAAATGTTTTAAGTGCAATTCTCTATGATAATATAAAAAATAAATTTAAAAATGTAAAAACATGAACTAGTTTCTATGTTTAAAGAAAAAAGGTCTTCCGAACATAAATGGATACCTTAATATTATAAAACAGTATGTAAAAATATTTAAAATATCAGCTTGATATTTTATTTATACTGGATATTAGCTGATTTTTTTAATTAAGAAAAAAAATTAAATTAAGTTATTTAAGTTTATTATTAACCCCAATAAAATTTTATATTAAGTTTTCATCATCCTTTTTATTTCCTTAATGTGTGCAAGATTGCTTGCTTATGACATTATGCACTAAGCATGAAATACAATTTAATTTATCCTTCCTCAAGAAACCTGTACAAACTGTTCCCATTTTTTTTCATTGATTACAAACAAACAAAAAACTCTTTATCAAAATGGATTCAAAGTACGTAAGTAAACACGTGTAAATGAAAATATTATGGAATTGATGTCAAATTAGAAAGGAGAAAATTCTGAAAGGAATATGATTTTGCCAGAAATTTTATTATGAAATCTAAGGATACTTAAACTTTATTTTTTCTTTACAAATGTTAAGGTAGAAGTTACCTTAACTAATGCTTCCTGGTGGTACATTATTCACGCAATAAAAAATTATGCTTAAAAAGCTCACAATATATGAGGGGGAAAGATATCTTGATTTAGATCAATGATTTTTTTTAATCTAGTAATTTAAATCATGATTTATGTCAAGATATAAATCAATCAATCCTGCTACAATATTTAAAAAAAAAAATTTTTTTAGTTTTTGGCAAGTATCATGAGAGGTATTTCATTAATAATTAAAATTGCTTAAAAATCTTACGATGCATAGTTACTACAAGTACCCTGAAATTATTAATGAATTTTGAACAGATGCAGTAGTATTGCAAAACTACATTTTAATTAATTCAGAAAGAATCTTTTTGTACTAGTTAGAAATCCAGAAAATACTAGATGAAGAGGAAACACCAAAGAATGTCATATACTTCTAGTAGGCTCCAATAACATCAATAAAATTAAGTGGTCTTTGGCTAGAGTCGCTGAACTGTTCAAATAGAGATAATAACATTCTAAACTACATGTAGATCCTAAGGAATTTTCACTTCAAAAATTGCTTCCTTTACAGACTGGATTACACTAAAAACATAAGTTTTCAAAAAGATAATACATCGGTAAATAAGAAGCCAATTGTAGAGCATAAAAATAAATTATTGCTAACTGCAGAATTCAGAGTCAACAGTATAAAATACTTTATATCCTATACCACATACTATGAAATTCAACTTTCTCTTTAGAATAATACATAAACAAAGGTAAAATCAGCTACTATTCCAAATAAAATTTAATTCCAATTTATACATCCTCACAAAGCTCACTGCAAAGTTAATATATGAAAATTTATACTTACGGTTTCATCAGAATTGATTGAAGATTCAGAAAATCCATTAGAAAGTTTCCTTTCTGTGGGAATTGAATCTAAAAGAAATTAAAAAAAACCACAGGAAAAACATGTAATTTTAACTAAAAATAATGAAATAGAAATAAATTCAATATTTAGTGATTTTATTATAAAACACTACTTTATATCCCAAACTTTTATTTTAAAAAAGGTAA
The DNA here is from genome assembly GCA_032207245.1 of Pardosa pseudoannulata. NCBI lineage: Eukaryota > Metazoa > Arthropoda > Arachnida > Araneae > Lycosidae > Pardosa > Pardosa pseudoannulata. Next base: position 121,679,844 of record CM063506.1, on the reverse strand, counting down.
AGAGAAACTTATCGGATTTTTTATATGACAGACAGATGCTCATAGGTTTGTTTGGTTTGTAGTGAGCTCTTTGGCAAACTTTCCTCTACATAAGATTTGCAGTCCTATGTCTACTGTTTTGCTACACAAAAACTAGTAAGACCAGGATTTACTATTAATAGAAGATTAATAATGGCTAACAACATCCCTGCTAGTGATGAGATTCAAACCCATAAACCCCAGTACCAAAGAAAAGTACCCTACTGATTTGGTCATCATTCAACCTTCTACATGAGAGTTAAGTATATTAAATTTTGGTTTCAAGTGTTATAGTCTATTTTTTTCCTACATGAGGGCTGATAAGATCTGGAACTATTACTTATAGCCAATTTCAAATGGGTACAAACGTTCATGCTGGCAGTGCAATTCAAACCCATGAACTCTACTGAAGAGCAACACCTTACTCATTATGCCACTGCTCGGCTTAAGTATACTACATCCCACTGTTGTAAGATTTAAAACTACCAATTGCAAAACTAAATGGTGCATTCTACAGAAACTAATACTATAGATAAAACAATACAAAAGCATCTACCAAAATCAATAAAAGTATTCTTAAAAAAAAAAAAAAAAAAAAAAAAAAAAAAAAAAATGTTTAACATATTTATAGTACATGTTAACTAGTACTTTTATTTACTCATTTATTCAGTTTATAAAATGCTGAAAATTTGAATTGACAATTTTCTCACCCCCTTCCCCTGTAAACACCTGATACATAATACAGTCATTCAAACTTTGAGCAGAACAAACACCTAGATGGATAAGATACTGAACTTGGGAACTGTAGTTTATGGATGAGAATTCCAATGCTGGCAAAAATGCTTAAAGCACATCAGAATTTATTTTAGCAATAGGTGTCAGTTTCATTAACTTTAGAGTAGTGATCCAAACCAAACCTAATTTTGAGGCCAATAAACAACAAAGGCATTTTAAAATTCCAAACATGCATACTTGAGAGCTGAAACGTAAGTTAAAAGTAAATTTATCCATATACAACAGAAACAAACAACATAAATAAATGATTTGATATGTTAATCAACAAACTTGATAAACTAAATAAAGTTCTTTATTAAAAAACTAGTAAAAAAAATTCTTCCATGTAAGAATGAATTTAAACATTATACAAACATAAAATTCTCAGATTGTACACAAAAGATATAAAAATAATCATCTAAAAGTAACATAACATACCTAAATTCTCTGCCATTTGTTCAGCTGCAGTTGTTGGAGAACCAGGAACAGTGCTTGCACTCTCAGAATCAGATCCATGAGAATGATCACTATAGGAGAGACGTTTCCTGGCCTACAGACAAAAACAATATTAAATGACTTAAGATTTAACATTAAAATTACAGAAACAGTAATTTTGACTGAAAATTAAATTCAATTTAACTTTACTTATATTTTGGACTTTTTTTTTACATTACCTAAAACCTTAAGCATATAACAAACTTATTTTTGTTCACTTTAAATAATTATTTTTACTAATATTTCTGTGAATAACTTCAATTACAGCTTCAGATCATTTTGATTGTATCAAAATATTGACATTATTCACTTTATGTTTACAGCCTTCTTATCTCTTTTCATATGCATGTATTGCACGGGAACTTACGTATATTGCAGGAAAATGTGGCGAAACAAGAGAAGAGGGGCAGAGGTATGAAACATCTGCTTGGAATTTTTGCCCATTGATTGCATATTTCTTTGTGTTAGTAATGTTGCTTTAAACAGTTACTGATATAGATAAGTATTACATTTTGAATAGCAGTGTTCTAACCTGCATATTATAATGACTTCTGTCTTGGCATTTTGTGGATCTATGTTATACAGAAGTGTTGGTAGAGACTACCAAATGAAAGAGATGGTGCATTTTTAAAACTCTTTGTGAGGATAATTCCAGTTGGGAAATTTATTTTGATGCCAAAAGTACATCTTATTAGTACAATGAAAACTGGATTGTTATTAATACTAGAACAAGTGAATATGATTCCTCTGATGAACAGTCCATTCCCAAGAAACCAAATAAAAATTTAGATAAAGAAAATATTCCAGTGTCAGCTGCTAATAGCTTCCAGAGGTGAAATCAGTGACAATAGTAAAAATACTGAAGGTTATCAAAGTTGACTAATCAGAAATGGAAGACATGGGAGAAGTAGCCAAAGCTTGAAAATGAAATAGGCAATCAGTAGTCATTTTAACTGCTGATAGCAAATGACTTCATCTTTAGGGCAGATCTGGGGAGATTTTTTAAAAGCAGGACACTGCAACTAGAAGTATATAGTATCCAAACCAAAGAAAGCACAACCCGAAGAGTATCTGAAAATGGCCAGTGGCTGTAGCAAACCTCAACAGACAGTTGACATGAATACCATGCAGCTTCCAAAGCTCAAGAAGGCAGCAACCAAGATACTCAAACCTAATAGCTGAGAAAAAGTCATTCACACAAAATTTGGTAAGCAATCTCCTTCTCAAGATAGCAGCCATGACAGAAAGGGTCAGAACTTATCTTGATCATGTCAAGATGGCTTTTCAGGGTACAGTAACCAGTAAAAAGACCGTCATCTTTGGCTGTTCTTATGAAGCATCAAAAGTTCTTTGTGGAGTACAATGGGGCAATCATGATTGAGATTAATATTGTTATATGAAGCAAGGTCACAAAGAACCCCCAAACACTATCGAACAGAAGCAGAGGTGACACTGCAGATCAATAAGACTAGAAAGGCTGCTTGAACAGATACAAATGATTTGCTTACAAAATCCCAGGTTTGGCATATCCTAAAACACATGTAAATAACAGACTTCAGCTTGGAAAATTGCAGCATATTTACCAAGTGCTGCTTATTACAGTTTTAGGTATACAAAAAACACTGTAATACTAGAGTTAATCCAATAAAATAATGTAAATCATGCTTTTCTGTTTAAGGTTTGA
>CM063506.1:121616873-121671873 GCA_032207245.1 Pardosa pseudoannulata | reverse complement strand
TGAACAAATTTTTTTTTTTCTTTTAATTAAAATAATGAAAGTTTTTATAAAAATATATTTTAAATAATCAATGCATTTTATCATGCAATAAATTATTTTAATATAAATTAAATGAACAGCTACATCACAATCTTCATTAACTGAAAAATAAATTATAATTTACATAAAATCATTTTGTATTGATATGTAGGGTGAAAAAACCTAACTATCATATGAATAAATTATCTAGCTTTGGGTAACATATTTTCATGCAAATTTCTTCACTGGAAATAAATGAAAGTGAAGACAAGTAAAAAAAAACTTATAATTAGGTTTGTCGGTTCATTAAAATACTGAAAACTTAAAAATTACATGGCAATAATGAGAAAACAATATTAATTATAAATGAAATTGGCAATGCTAAAGAAATACATAAAATTTTATGAATATTTAAGATTTAAAAAATGAAACAGGAAACTAAAAATTATCAAGAACTTAAGCACACATAGTATGCACACACTATACGTGCTTAAGTTCTCATTTAAAAAGTTTTTTTTTTATTTAAGATGTTCTATTTTTATGATCCTAATTTTATTCATACATCTATAATATTAAATTTTCTTATTTAAGAAATTTTACACTTAAACATTTTTACACTTAAGAACTTTCATTTCCTTTCCATTACAATGCGAGACTTAGTTGTTGAATAAAGAGAAGTGCTTAGATATGGAATAATTGAATGATAATAGAAAACTACAATAAATAACATTTCGTTGCTGTTATTTCAAACTATGAAGTTGAGAAACTCTGTAATGCATGACTAGTACAATCTTTTATTAGTACAGACAATTCAATCCTTTGCACAAACCATCCCAAACAGGAATGAAATTTATGGATTATAACAGTAAATCTGTTATAAATAAAACAAGCACAAATTCTTAGGAATAAAACAATATTAAAGTTAAATTAATATATTGTTGATTTTCTTTAGTCTATGATTGGACCTATTATTTTCTTTCATGTGAAATACATTTAAATTATTCTTTGTTAAGGTTAACATTTTAAAAGCTTTGAAAATATACTTTCTAGATTAAATTAAAATGTCTTTAATTGTAAAAAAGCATAACATACAAACATTTAGAAATAATATACAAACATTTTTCCAGTTTTCTCCTTTAAAACATTTTAATTTCTTGTTCCATTAACACTAGAATTACGGTGGTCTTTGTATACCTAGAATTACGGAGGGTGTCATTTTGACCCCTTAATATCAGCATATTTCTCTATATGATATAATATATTTGTGAAAAAAAATTTAAATAACACAAATTATGACAATTACAGTTTCTTTTTAAAAATATACAGACTTTGTAGGTATGTAGGATCAATTAAATGATTTATTATGTTCTCTCCTAAACTTTCATTACTTGGTCTCATTTCATCTTTAAATCTGTTCAATAAGTATTTTGTCCTCACTTCTACTTCTAGCCAAAATTTTATTCCGAATTTATCGAGCTTGTTAGGCATATACTGCAAAAAACAGCATCTTGTTTTTGTAGGGAATAACTGTTCATCAAACGTAATAGTTTCATTTGGTTTGTAGTAAAGCTTACAGTTTTCTATAAAAGTATTCCATACCTCAGATATTAGTGTAAATTTATCACACTGCAAACGTGAAGACATTGTTAGTCAACTTCCGGAAACCTACCTCTACTCATAGTTTCATAAAAAAACTTTGGTCCTCAAGTCTTGAACCACAAACTAAAAATTGGTAAGCACTTGGCGGCTAATGCCCCTTATGTACAACAACGCTATGAATGCTTCCAGTTCTTCTAATAATATAGTGAAAGAGTCATTATGAAGTTTACATTTGTCTTCAACATCAGTATATAGCCTGCTGTATTTCTAGGTACAATCATTTGTTAGGGCTAAAATAAATATATGATTTTCTTGAAATCTTTACTATTTTGTAAATCACAATGATTTAGGAGAAGTCAAGAAAGGATTAAGATATTTGTAAAAAAAATAGAAGAGCTGTCAGATAAAGTTCGCTAAGAGTCAAAATGACTCCTTCCGTAATTCTAGTGTTAAAGAATTTCTTAAGCAGGTTCCATTATATATGGGCAGAAATACAATTTAGAAAAAGAGAAAAATTTGTAGCATGTTCTGAGTACATAACATGCAAACATAGATAACAAAATGAGAAGTTGAATCAGCCTACCTCAGGATTTCCCTCTCCAGGTGGTACCTCTTCCCCTTCACTATATTTCTGTACAGTAAATGTATTGGCTGGGGAAGCTGGGGCTACATAAGCCCAAGCAGGAGGCAAATTGTTTGCATTTTCTTGTATCAACTGAGCAAGAACTTCTGGATTAGGAGCTACAATATATGTTGTTGGTTCAACTGGAGGAGCCACAATATCTACTTGGTGTCGAGCCGGCTAAAGAATAAAAATTTAATTTTCAACCAACAAAACTCAACTAGAAGCATTTAAGAATTTTTAAACTGAAAAACATAATTCGATCAAATAATTTAGTTTTCAAATCTACAAGACAGTTCATAATGAGGCTTATATGAGATTTTAATACTGTGGAAAAATTCTCTTCAATACAGAAGCAAGCTTCCATGAAAAGAACCTAAGCTTGAAAGGACTGCTGTATTAACAACTGATGCACAAACCCACTACAATTTTCATATCAAATAAATATGACCATATAATGCTCCTATAAAAATGTAATTAATATAACTATTGATTATATTCACTGATCCTTTAAATACAATTTTGAGTTAAGTAACTAAAGATTATCTTAAGTTCTATAACATATCCTACTACTTACTTAAAAAAAAAGAGACATGTGTAGAAAAATGATTTAAAGATAATGCTTGATTAAAATTTCTTTTATACATTTTGTAGATCTAGTAAACACAGAAACACAAGTAGTTTAAATCAGGCAGTCATGGCTAAACAAGTCATGGCTTATTATCCAGATAATAAAGATGGAGCTATTTTAATTTTACCAGACATGTATAGTGCATCAGGATTAGAACACAACCATACAAAAGTAGGAAAAGCGATCTTGCAGCCTTATGTGGTCCAATTTATAAACTCTTAAAATGTTTGATGGAGGGGAAAAACACTTTACAGTGCACAAGTCAGTTTTTCCAAAGTTTTGGTTTTCTGCACATATTTGCTTTTTACTGAATACACTTCTCTAAATAATAATGAAAAATGAAGTTAAGAATTAGAGTTTAACAATTTATCACATTCTTTTTTATCATTACATATACATATTTATATATATAAGTTATCGTATGAAAATTGTGCAAATTTAATTATTAACCACTTTGAGTTGAAAACAAGAGAATAAATGAAAGCTATTCAATAAGACTATATACAAAAATCAGGTTACCATCAGCCCTCATTACTTACATGGTCTTTTTCAAAGTAACTATCATGAGATGATGCATTTAGCCTAACATTTTGTCATCTGCTTAAACACTCTTGAAAATCTTTTTGGGGAGTTGATAAAGAATCACCTCCCCAACATAAACTTGCCCTGTCCATTTAGAAATGGTAACTGCCTTAGGAGCTCCTTGAGTTAAGGAAACTAGCAGAAATAACAAGTGATGAGACTGAAACCAGCATTATCTGATCTTGCATTACCATTATATAACATGGGTCATTTTTTAACAACAAATGTTTAATTTTGGGTTGGGAATAATTCCTTGATAATAGTTACTGGTTTGTTGATATAGTTTATGATTATATCAACAAAAATGAAAATGTCAGTGCTGAAGTCATGAAAGGAGTATTTGATGATGATGATGATTTTTGAAAATAAACACAAAATTTAGTTGCATAATGAAGCTCTGAAAGCCTGTACATGGATGTATGCACCACAAAATAAGCATACACAGACACAGAAGTCAAAATTTTGGGAAAAAAGAAGGAAAAAAAAGGAGAAAAATTAAAAAAAAGAGGAAAAAAAGAGGAAGTTAAATAACTATTAAAAATTAATGTTCTGATTTACTTAATGCAAAAACAAGTGCCTAAATATGAAATATGGAAGTATCTAAATAACTTTTTATCAATATAAGTAAGTACTCAAGTTTCCTAGTAAAAAAAATATATTTAAAATAGATTCAAATCAGATGCTTCTTCAATGTGCCTCATTAAAAAAATAAATTCACGAATACAGTTGAACTTTATTATATTAAATTTTGAGGAACCATATTGTTTGTTGTACTTGAACCTTTAAGAAAAATGCTAGATCTCAGAAAATTATAACTTATATAAGATTTACATAAGGTTATATATTATCTTTAATGATTTTAATTGACCTTAACCAAACAACTGAACAATTGAATATTAGAATGACCAAAAATCTAGACAAATACAAAACTAGTTTTGTCTTCTAGTTATTGCTTACTACTTTAATATTGAGTTAATTTATAATCTTCTATATCAAGATAGTTTAAGGAATTTCTTTGTCCAATACAACAAAAAACATTTTCTTTCCTTGAGTGGCTGGACAAGATGTTATTAATTTCATGCATTTTGTTTTTAAATCTAGAAACATTTAAAGCTGATTTTATAACTGCAAAAAGTTTTATAAAAAATGAAGAAAAAATACTTAGTAAATGATTAAAAGAAAGGATTCTTCTACCTCATTCCTAAGATTCACTATAAATGTATAAAATAGAGATTCACCATTTATGGATAAATTAGCATTGTAAACAAAAGGAAAATCATGAGATCAAAATTTTCATTGGTTTGTTAAAATAGGGATTTCAACAGTACATCAATAATTTAAAAGCCGTTTCAAATAGCAAAGCTTTAAAATGCTTCCAAACAGAACTTGAAAACTTTGTAACCGCAAAATTTGTTATTAACTAGTTTGTAAAATTCTATTAATTTTTCTTACATTGATTTATAATAAATGTTTAAAAAATACAGTATAAGTCTAATTTTTTTAAATGGACAATTCCAAAAAATTTTTAATAAAAGTAGAAGTTTTTAATAAAATCCAGAAGTTAAATATTAGAGGGGAAAAAAAGGAGGAAAATCGGAAAGTAAAGAACAATTTAAAAATATTTATTTAAGTATACATAATGCAAAAACAAGTACCTAAGTATGAAATATACCAGAAGCTAAATAATTTTTACTAATATAAACAATTATTAGAGTCTCCCAATTAAAAAAATGTTCAAAACAGATTCAAATCAGAAGTTTCTCAAATATCCTAATTAAAAAAAAATCTAATAATATAAATGCGCATTTTAGATATCAAATTTTTAGAAGGCATTCCTACAAACAAATTTTTAATTTTGTGACACTAGAATTTCTTAAATGCAGTAAAATCTATACCTTAATAGTTTGTAAAGATACAATAATTAGCATTAGATTAAATTTTAATCAATGTCTAAAAACTCATGATTTAAATAACATATACTCTATATAAGTCTATTTTTTTAAGTGAACAATTAAAAAAAAATTTTTTTTTTAACAGTAAGATTTCAGGACGATGATCGAACTGGACGGGCTTTCTTCCGGTATCTGAGCCAGTGGGTTCGATTTCTACTTTAGACTAACAGATTTGTAACCATTTAGTTTGGTCTGAGAGCGCTAGAGTTTACTTTTATGTTACCCGACAGCTAGTCATCGGAGTTTACTACTTAATTTAATTACTACGATTCTGAACGGCTGCGAACAAAGCGGCGGGATTCGAACCCGTGGCAACGTCCTACCGATTCAGCTGGATGGCTGATTTTTATCGGGATTGCCGTTAAAAATTACGATTTTTCATTAGTAAATTTTTTCATCAACTTCAATACAGATGCAAACTTAGCAACAAAAAAAAGTGCGGATTTTTTAACAATAATTAACTTCCGTAAGTTATTTACAACATTGTTATTTTTTCACAGACACTGTTCATAGCACAAAAATTCAGTATATAAGATGAAGTATGGTTACAAATAAGTATAAGCGGGATTGAAATCTTAATACTGTTACCACGATATTAAAAAAATATCGATATATAAAACAGTATTACGATCGGTCTACACATACGTGCGTTCGGGGGATAATCTATAAAGTACGCAGGATGTTAAAACATAATTCTACCGTTTCAGAGCCCCCATATTATGATAGCAGTATTAACTATAATGGCCCATTAAAAAAATGCGCATTTTCCGGAACCGAAATCCAGAAAACGGTTGTTTTTCACCAAAACATACAATTATGGCTTAGCTGTACTATTAAAACTAAAACCACACACGTTCTATATGTTTCATTTGTACCGCGTCACACGGCTTTTTGACCTTGAAGCACGTGTTGCGATAATACTGATAACGCTTTTCTCCTGCTCTTTGTCAAAAAAAAAAAAAAAAATTGTGGACGTGGCAAAGAGAAAAAACAAATGAGAAAAGGGAAGAAATCTGATTATCGTCAAAATTTAAATACATATAAGTTTTAAAAAATCGCTCCTTTTAATTATTTATTTATTTTACTTTTTTAATTTCCGAAAAAAAATCTGTTTAACAATCTTTTTTTTTTTTTAATTAAAAAAAAATGAAACCACAAAAAATTTCGGATCAGAATCATCTTCGAATTCATTCAATATTCGATGCGGCAGTCCATTTTTTAGCGCATAGGCTCGGAGTAACGTTTCTTTTCCCCCTCTTCAGTGCAGAAATGGGGTAAACAGATTTCTTGACACCACAATCAAAATATTCGGGTCCCCCCTTTAGTTTTGACACTTTGATCGTTATTCGTTAACTTTCAAACATCTGTACCGCCAATAAATCGCCTTACACTTGGGGGGGGATCTCACAGAAAAAAAAATAGAAAAACAAAGATGTTACCAAAACATGGAAAAGAAGATGTGTGCAATCCGTTAGGCCGTTACATAACTCCGTAAACGTTGAGAAAGAAAAAAGGAATAAAAGGAGTGAATGGCCCAAAGAAAAAAGGAATAAAAGGAGGGAATATGCGAAAAAAAGGAGGAATGCTGTAAAATAAGGAAAAAAGGAGAGATTTCTAAAAAAAAGGAAAAAGAGGAAAAAAAGGAGCGCTGCGGTGTCTGCATGCATTTAGCTGTGTGGTATATTAGCCTGTGTGCACCAATTATCAACTCTTGTTTTAACAAAAAACCTTGTAGAACAGCCTATACACAAGTCATGCTATAAAGTTACATCTAAGCTAATCCAGCTAATTATGAATAAAATATTCATAAAATTCATTGTAAGAAATACATGTTTTATACACAGTTTTGAGAAATTTACAAAAAGTATGAAAATTAACTTGCTATTCAGACATCAAAAGCATAAAGTTAACCTGAAACAAAACATTCAAAATATACGGTTTGATTTAAGTCACTGACTTATTTAAAAACAAGATGAAATGCTGTAACTGGAGTAAGATTATTATTAGTTAGGTCATTCATAACAATGCTTACAAATACTAAACAACTTCCCATGTACAGTCTTTCAACTAGTTCATGTCTTTGATTCATTTCAGGGATGAAGAAATGTACAATTTATAAAAATGATCACTGTGCCTTTTTGTTTGGCAAATGGAATACAAATGTCTCAGAGTGAGTGGAGCTAGGTAAGAACAGAGATTTGGAAAGAAAAAAAAATCTGAAAAGGAAATAGGATGCAAAAAAGTTTCTGGAGATATTTTTAAACAAAGTGAAAAAAGTAATTATTTCATGTAATCACTTACCTTAGGTGGAGGTTCATCAGACCCTGAGGAACCTAAAATAATAAAATTAAATTTAGCATTCTACTCTATGGCAATAAGAAACATGCATCAGATATTTAGAACCAACATATAACTATGATTGTGATAGGTAGTAGTTAAAGACATTGTAAAATATTCTATTTATCCTGCCAAAAGCTAGCTCCCTCTCCAGAAATGTTAGGTGCATCTTTTGCAACATTATACTTCACCTCTCCGAAATGCAGTGAAATCCTTACTCCCCCCCCCCTTTCAGAGTGGAGGCAAAGTTATGCACCTAACTGAAGAGAGGTTAGGGGGCCTGGGATTGGCTAGAAAGACTTTATCCTCAGAGGTTATTCTCAGACGGTTCGAAGTTCGTGACCCGGCATTCAGGGAGTTGTTTGATTTTCTCAAGGTATGTTCGCGTCTAGCTGAATGGAGTTTGTTAAATGCTTATAATGCTCCTTGTATATAAATGTAAATACTGATGTAAAATGTACATAGCTGTGAGTAAGAATAAAACCCAGAAAAATCAAGAAGCTTGTCTTGGCTCGCTTACTACGTCACAACATTATACTGTCTATAATATATATAATGTACAGCAGATTGATCTTTTTAACATAAAAGAGGAAAGGGGGGGGGGAATGACATATTTTAAGATTTTTAGTATGATCTGTAATAGGTAAAACCATTACAAATAAATGAAAAAACTACAATGAAATGCTATTACAATTTAAATAAAAGTTTATAAATATAGTTAAATCCCCTTAATAGCCATGTTTAATACTTTAGCTTCCCATTTTGTTTATGATGTACATTTGATAAAAAGCTTTAAAATTTATATCTGAAAAATGTAACTAAATTTAAGACTCTACACAAATTATTTTATGCCTAAAACATAATTTCATTGAATATCACGTGATATACAAACACATACAGCATAAGATGTGTATATAATGTGATATAAAGGATAGGCAAAGGCTTAAACAATGGCAACTTCCTAATAGTAGTCTATGTAAGAGTACCCAAGAACTGTCATGGCATTTACATTGAAACTAACCCCAGAATAAATATTTCTAAATAGCAGCCAATCTAAAAATGAATCCAAAAAATATTTTGTCCCTAAGATTGCTCATACATTTCAATTTAACAGCATATATAACATATCGAAACATCTTCCATTTAGAGAAGCACATACTGTTGTTAGAGTACACACTAGTCATACTCAAATTATTTTACAGATGTGCAATTTTTATTCTATTAGGACTTTTTTTCTTTTGTTTCATTTAGACTGCAGGTTTTAGTAAGCTGCTAGCGGTTACTGCTAAATAACCTCTTCTCACAATAAGTTTTAAAATAATTTCTTATTGGAGGAAAACAATTATCAAATTCAAGAAGAAACATAAATATTTGATAATTAGATTTGTAGTTAGAGAAAGACTATTTAAATTTTGAGAAATTAAAATAAAAATTAAAACATACTAAATCCTTCCAAGTTAAGAAACAAAATCACTGCAAGACATGATACAGAGTAATGTGTTAGAGTGATAAATGAACAACTTTTGTTTTCATGATCTATTTTTTAATGGGGAAGGGAGGTATGGATATTGTTCTAAAGCTAGGTATAAAAAATATATTTGTTAATGGAAAGAATGAAGTATAATGAAGGGGGTGAAAGGTACTTGCCAAAGTACATAAATGAGACAGTTTTATTTTCAAGATAATTTAGTAGTACAAACTCTTCTATACACAAAATAATTGCTAGAACAACAAAAATCATAGAAAAAGATACTTCAATATATGTAAAACTGTAAAATGATATAAATTAAGTTCAAAAAACAATTTTTTCAATGCTACTTTTGTATAAAAATCTAAGATACTTAAAATTAATGGCCTTACTGAATTCTTTAACCTTTATAAATACTGAATATATAAATAGCAGCAACCTCTACAAGACATTTATATTTGTTTGATCTCTCAAGTGACTGCTATATGAGAATTCCATTTTATTCATTTTTATTTAAAAGTCTTTCAGAAAAAAACTGATAATTACATTACAAAAAAGAAAAACAAAATGCACAAATAAAAACCTAAGAGTAAAGAACACAGTTGTAAAAAAATCAAATAAACACCTACAAATAAACACTGAATAGTTCATAAGAACATAAAGCTGGTATAAAGCTTTAAAAATTCCACTCACTTTTATTTCAAAAATATAGAAGTTACTTACACCATGACATCGCTTGAACTCTTCTGTTTTCACGTTTTAATGTATCTTCTACTTGTGTCCGTTCATCTTCTAATATTTCTCTTTAAGAAAAATTGCACATGTAAGACAAAAGGTATTTCCTCAACAGAATTTATTCTTTATGAAAGAAAACAAAGAATAAAACCTATTTCAACACTGATAATGAAAATATTTAATCCCTTTTAATAAATAAAAAAAAAAAAGACCTACAAAATTTTCTACAAAACACTTTGGTAAACTTTAAAATTGAGATAAATTTCCTACCTACTTTGCAATCTGAACAAAACAAAATTATTTTGAGAGAACTTACACAGCAAAATTTGATTTAAATTTAATTTTTTGAAAATGCAAACCTAAAAGGAATTTTACATTAAATGAAAGTTTTGGAACAGAGGTAGTATAAACTTAAAACAGAAAAATCAAATAAATTCTCACAGTTTACTAAATGCCTATTATAAGAAAATGTTAATCCATCAATAAATTAGAAATACATTGCACACAATTTATTACAAAGTGGAAAACACTCCTATTTCTAGTTTATCAAGACAAAATTGAATGCAGAGTGCAATCTGAATATCAAGAAAAATACTGTTTACCTTGAATACTACTACAGTATCTATATTCTATCAAAAGCAAATAGACTAAAACAATAAGAACTTTTCATATCAATTCTTTAGAGTCATTAGACATACATTTTTAATCAAATTTAAATTGAGGTATCAAATATATTCAGATTACCCATATTTCTAAATTTTCTGTGAACGACAGAAAATAAAATGCTACATGAAGTCAATAATTTATTGACGTTGTACAGTCTTTGAAAAGGCAGAAGTAAATGCAGAACAAATTAAAAGAAAATAATAGCATTTTATCTGAAGATTTTTATTTTTTAAAGAGACTTATTTGCTACACATTTTACAAAATTATTTCTTTAAACAAAAATAACTCAAAATTACTTTATAAATTGTTAACTAAATCATTAATATTAAATACATTTCGCATATTAAGAGCAGTCATAGAGTGGAATTAGTATTCAATCATTTCTCAATCATCATTTTTTCAATCCAGTTTTGTATCCATATAAAAACATTACACAATTTAAATTTTACAAACTAAATAAAGCTTACAAGTTACAAACTTCATTTACCTCAATATGTGTTTCATTTCTTTAAAACTGGGCCTTTTTGATGGTTCATAAGACCAGCACTGGGACATGAGGCTGTACAGTCTAGGTGGGCAATTAGGAGGAAGTGGTAATCTCTCTCCATTTTCAATTTTAACAATGACATCATTATTCCTCACACCTTGAAAGGGTTTCACGCCAAACATTAAAATCTCCCACATGCACACACCTGGAAAAAAAAATATACATAATATTTTATAACACAGTTAATTTAATTTATAAATTCTAATTACATTCTGGAATAATTTTTTGGCAATTCTACACCTAAAATACACCCCTGTTTGTCATTTGGCAAGGTTCCCTTTCTTATCTCTATTTCTAATAACCTGTTGGTGACTGACAAGCTGAATTTTGTACAAGATAGCAGTACTTATATAATCTTAATATAACTCTTTACTTGTATACTGCTGTCACCATATGACAATAATACTCATCTCTCATTGACTAAATTCTCTGTCCCACCCAAAAAGGGACTTTTTGAAGGCAGAATACTGAAGATCGTCTGACAAATAATTTAGGACCAAATGAATTAAATAATCCAAACAGAAAAAGGAATAGTGCAGAAATGATAGATCAAGGTTCTGCAGTATAACCTAACTCAGTATTCACAATATCTCTTGACTAAAATTCATTATCATGTACTGCTTTTCAATATGGCACCAATTGGTTGATTAATATTTCATCCACTTCCTGATAAACAGTAACCTTGAAAGAAATTATCTTTAAGCAAAGTAGAGAAGATGATTTTGAATATCCACAAAATAGAGCTGAATTTGAATACTAATGCAGCAGTCACAAATGTAGTTGAATATTCAGTATGTGCTACTGGTATAAACAAATATTCTGTTTCTCAAGTTATTTGGGAGTATAAATGTGAGAATCATATTCAATGAAGACAAAATCTCACTAAAAGATCCTTGGAAATTCTGACAATTTTAACAGAAACATGAAAAGAAAACATCAAAATTTTTTTCTTCAGCATTAAAATATAAACTGCAAATAAAGTACTCAAAAAAGTAATTGATAATCCTATTTCTTAACTCGTATGAGACTAACATCTTTCTAAATATATCTAAAGCAAAATGGCCAATAGAGTAATAAAAGCATAAAACAGTATAATTTGGTGAGCAAAAGGCAACCCTTTTGTTTACTTCTGGTCTTTCATTTCTGTGAAATGACTATAGATGGTTTACCAATGTGAATATTTATTTTTCAGTTAATTTTTTTAAGCTGAAATATAGAATATTTTAGAGATATTTAAATTAATAATTTTTCAGCAACACATATAATGCATCATGGAGTGATAGTACTATTGTTATGAGTTCAATTTTACAAATAAAATAATACATTTTTTTAAAAAGAAAAAAAAATTCTATGCAACTAGAACTATTTTAGAATTTAAATGCTTCAATTCACTCGAAAAGTTAATGACTGGAATGTCATCAAGATGAATACAAAAAAATAAATAAATAAATAAATAAAAAATAAAAAAATAAAAGCTACATGACAAAAAGAGAAATTGAGAAATTAAGTTTGAAATATGGGGCACAAGTGGAGGAAATATCAAGAGCACATAAAATATGGAATGCATAATAAGATGCCAGTATAATTGTCATAAGTTCAAATTTGAATATAAATTACTTAACACTGGAAAAAAATTAATTTTGTTTCCTATACAACAAAGAAATGTTTTTAGAATTTAAAAGTTTTAAATTATTTGAGAAGTTGACTGTTGGAATTTGATCAGAATGAATAAAAAATAAACCTACACAGAAAAAGGAAAAATTGTTTACCATATGGGAGGCAGCTAGATAAATATCTAAGATAAATATCTAGATAAAATTCTAATTTTGATACAATAAATATATAATTTTTAAGAATAAACAACTATAAAAAACGTATATAGAGGCAATCTATAAGAAATTCTGTTAGGAAGATTTAAAACATAAGACTAAAGTTATGACATAGAATATTAATAGAATTATATAGAATATGGACAGGAAAATAAATCCCACTTAAGCAAAAAAAAAAAATGTAACAGTAAAGAAAAGGACTAACCAAACATCCAGACATCACTAGCAGTTGTAAATCTGCGGAAATTTATAGATTCTGGAGCCATCCATTTTATAGGCAAC
The DNA here is from genome assembly GCA_032207245.1 of Pardosa pseudoannulata. Taxonomy (NCBI): domain Eukaryota; kingdom Metazoa; phylum Arthropoda; class Arachnida; order Araneae; family Lycosidae; genus Pardosa; species Pardosa pseudoannulata. The sequence continues at coordinate 121,658,605 of CM063506.1, read as the reverse complement.
TTTCCTTTAGATGCCTTGTAGTAGGACTGATCTTCCACCCAGCGTGACAGCCCAAAATCTGCTAATTTTACACAATCCCGAGCAGAGACAAGAACATTTCTTGCTGCAATATCTCTGAAAGATAAGATGTTTGATTAATTTTGCTAAATATTATAAAAGCAGAGTAAGAGAAAAAAATAGCATTAAACTTGATTTAACAACAGAAACTAAAAAATTTTAAGGGGCTATTTTGAAATTATGAACAGCTAATTAGAATGAAATATTATGTATTAGTAAAATTAATGAATTACCTGTGGACAAACTTCCGACATTCCAGATAAGATAGAGCTGTACTTAGTTGATAAGCGTACAAAATTAAAGTTGCCAAATCCAATCGAGACTGATTGTTTTGAAGATATGCTCGCATCTGTTAACAAATAAAATTTTTAAATTAACAACTTTTACCTATAAGCTAATTAAATATTGTAAAGTACCATTTATATACCACTTAAAAGTAATGTAAAACAACAAAGTTTTTAGAAAAAACTTTATTTTTATACATTTAATTGTGAAATTATTACTTTTCTGTAAATTTGCAAGTTTTCCAATACAATAGCCCTCGTATACTATTATACAATAAACTGAACTTGATCTACTCTTTTGTTACATATAGGTGTTGACAAAAAATGCAAAATTTTAAAGTTTGGCAACCAATGAATGAACATGTGTCACTGCAACACATCCTATCTGCACAACTGGCAGGATATTTAAGGGGAGAAATTTTGATTCCAGATCATAAATTCTTTGCAAATTTCATTCTGTGTAACCATGTACACAGTAACTATGCCTCACATATAGGTGACTGAATGATACGCACAGATGTCAGCATTTGAGAGAGGATATATAGCTAGGCTCAAAGAAGCTGGTTAGTCTAATCAGCACATCACTGAACATTTGGGCAGGATGAATGCCACTATTAAATGATGTTAGCAGGAATGGAAGAACCATGGCTGAACACAATATCAAGAAGGAAGCAATCGGCCTAGAGAAATGACAGAACGTGAGAACTGAACAATCATCAGAGCAAGACTTACTCTGTATAAGGACAAGCCCATTTGCAGTGGTGTCAGGCTCATTTGAACTGAAATGTCACTGACTGGAATAAAATTGTTTTCAGTGATGAGTTCCACTTTGAACTGAGCCCTGATGACCAGTGAAGATGTGTCTCGAGATGCCCCAGACAACAGTGGGATACCAACCTGATTGTCTTCCACCATTCAGGCCGACAACCAAGTTTGATGGTCTGGGGTGCTATTTCATTACATAGAACCCTTTTGTTTGTCATCCATGGCCCCTTTACAGCACAACCGTACGTCAATGAGTTCTATGCCCCATTGTCTCGCCCTTAATGTTCTGCCATCATGGGTTTACATTTCAGCAAGATAATGCCCAGCCACACACGGCACATGTTTCTACTGCTTGTCTTCATGCTTGCTGAATATTACCTTGGACAGCATAATCACCGGATCTTTCTCCTATTGAGCATGTTTGGTGCATTATGGGCAGGCCCTCAATCTCAGGATTTTGATGACCTAACATGCCAGCTGGACAGATATTAGCATGATATCTCTCAGGAAGACATCTGCCACCTCTATCAATCAATGTCAAGCTGAATAACAGCTTACATAAGGGCCATAGGTGAACAAACAGGTTATTGAGTTTTTCTTTGTGAAGCTCTATCACTTGAAAAAATCATCCAATTTCCCTCAAATTGTAATCCTATTTCTTCTGTACATGTACATCATATCTATTGAATTTCGTTCCATTTAGATAACTCCTTGGTTAGTTTTTTTTTTTTTTTTTTTTTTTTTTTTTTTTGTCTAAGAGTGTATATTGAAGACATTAGATATTAAAATTTTGCATTAAGCATTTATTATAATGTGGGGTGAGGAATCATCCCTTTATTGCCAGCCTTATGGAACTTACATGATATAAGTGCATGCAAATAAGTATTTAATAAGAATAAATCTTTACCATCTAGTTGCTGTTAATCTATAAGTACTAAATAAGGCAGTGAATTTCATTAAATGATTTTTCGCTAATGCTTTAACATAAAAAAACTAGTTTTCCAGTGGTTTTTCATTGATTCGGTTTAGAGCATTATAGTTTACTTTTTTTGCTGTACATAAGCTAATGAGACCAAAACTTGCTGTTTAAAGCTGAATACAAATGAATATAAATATCTTTGCAAACAGTGGAATTTGAAACCATGAACTCTAGTGTCAAAAAGCAGCATCTTGCCAATCCACCCATCATTTGAACAATGCAGGAGAAGTAATTACTGCATTGATCTTTTCCATTTTGGTTTTAAATGAAAGCACCCTACTGATTCAGCCTTCATTCAGAAGTTTTTTTTAAATGGATAATTTGTATTAGAAAAAAAATAAAAAATAACACAACTAAAGCTCTGCCTCATATAAATGAAAGACTTTATTATCACAATGATTACAAATGCACCTGGACTTTGGTAAATGCAATCATAAATATAAATGGTATACAAATGGGAAATGTACAAACACTTTTTTATAAACCCTTCTGCTCTTAACAATACACATACTGCTATAAATGAAGTACTCTAAATATGTGAATTATGTCGGCAAAATAAAGCATTATTAAACTAAAAATACAGAGTACAGTAAAATATTGATACTTCACCTCTCCATGTTTTGCAAGCTCCATGACAATCCATATGGGAGACTCTGAACAAATACCAATTAATCGTGTTATGTGAGGATGATCAAACTGTTGCATAATATCTGTTAAAAAAAAATAAATTTCAGAAAATAATTAAAACGAAAGATCTTATTCCACTATATTGGCATCATAAAATTTAATAAACATCACGAAAACCAGTACATTTATGCATATACTCACAACAGAGAAAACACAAGATATTTTTTCTATATGCTTATTGTAAAAGATGGGGTTAAAGCTAAGTTAAAATTCAGATCAACATTTAGAATACTTTAAAATTTCTTTTCATTAAATTAAAATTAGTAATGTTTGAAGTTTTAAATTCTTTATAGTAAAAACTTTTAAAATATTTATAAAAACTACATAATCTTAATTAAAACTATATATTAATCTTGGGGCATACTGTATTTATACTAAACAAAAACATAAAAATATTAATGTTTAACTTTTTTTTTCTTGCTGAAAAATACAGTTAACTAGAATTATCTTCCAAGTATATATAAATTTATTACTTTTAATAAAATTTTAGATCCTCTTAAAATTCCGTATTATAATACTCCTCATATATTAAAATTAATACTATACTAGAAATAATATCAAATGTAACAACAGATATTAATATTTTTAAAAACTACTTACAAGCTTCTTCAAGAAATTTTTCTCCAATAGATTCTTCACTTTCAACTTTGCATGTTTTGATAGCAACAGGTATAGGTAGAGTGTCCTATATTAAAATATAAATACCAAATGTTCATAATATTCATAGTACTAAATTATGCAAAAAAAGAACACAATTACAAGTTAAATGTAAAATGCTGCAATACAAAACAGTGATATTTCTACCTCACAGATGCATCTTCCAAAAGTGAAAAATCTGTAGTTTATTGCATTTTTTAGTATATAGATAAGAATATAAATTTAAAAAATGGAAAATAGGGAAAAATGGCAAGATTTATTTAATCTATGAAAGATATATTAATTTAGTATTCACAAATGCTTTAAAAGCAAAAAAAATTCTGTTTATTGAAATAACATTTTTTAGTGTATATATAAAACATAACTAAAAAGATGAAAAGTTATACTTTTTATCCAATATATAAAAGAAACCTATTAGACTTTAGCATTTCCAAATGTTGTTCTACAAGATTTTGCTATGTTCAAAAATTGATTGTCGAACTCATTTTCAAAACATTTTAAACTTTTAGTGCATTTCTCATTTTAACTGTTCTAATGTTTTATTAGACAGAGATTGTCTAAAATCAGTTTTTTTTTGGGGGGGGACAGAAATTTTTAAGGATTTTAGACTATATTACTGAAAATAAGAAGATTTAGTTTTCCCAAAAGAAATATTGGAAGCATTGGCACCTACGCTACATGTTTTCTACATGAAACTATTATGATCTTCAATAAACAACTGGTTTAGGAACTATTTAGTGTCTACAGAAATTTTGAAATACTCTCCCCCCACCCCAAAAAAAAAAAGATTTTTAAAAACTTCACTTAGATTATTAAAAAAAAAGTTGTGTACTTATTAAGATGAAACTATGTGCTAAATTAAAAGCTAAGTACCTTGCATTTATAAGTTCCTTTGTGAACATCTCCAAATTGACCTTCTCCTATAATATCTTCTAACACAATGTCAGCTCGATTCAATTCATAATCCCGAGCTATAAAGTAAGGAAAAGACGTAACTAACAGAATAACAAATGACAAAAATAAGTAAAAACACCAAAATTTTTGTAATATCTTTCTTATAACAAATCTACAAACTCTCTCATAGCATATTAATTACAGCAAATGAAAAATATCAAAAAAATATCAGAATAAAATATCAAAAACTAATGCAATTTTCATCTTAATTTTTATTTATATTTCAAGAAATAAAATATTTAAAAATTTTTAAATATAAACAATTTAGAAGAAAAAAATCTGGTGTCCCTTTACTTTTGAATAAAACCGATAAAAAATAGATAAAACTTAGACTGAACTTACCAACAGGTGTTGAGTAATCTCCTTCATCATCAATTAAATCACTAGAATCACCTAAAATTTTAAACAAAAAAATAGAAATCATAAAATGATAATTTCATAAAAGTAAATTTTATGAACTAGTAATTATAGAAATATATAAAATATCAAGGATGTAATTATTTCTATGGTATAGTTCATGCTATTGTCAGTATTAAATATTTATTTTTCCACATATACTTTTATACTGTAGAAAAATATTAGTACATGATTTCTGAAATTTATGTAAGCAAATAAATATGCAAAACATAATTTATAAGTATTTATTAAAAAAAAGTTACTTTAACAATCTCAAACAAATTTTACAATTTAAAATATTTGTGATCAGTAATTTATTATACCTTTCAACACACACACACACACAAAAAAAAAAAAAAAAAAAAAAAAAAAATTTGATAACACAATTTATTTACCTCTGAAAACGATGTCTTGTTTACTGTCACATGTATCTTCTGTAACATCACTTTGTGGAGAACTAAAAAAGCAATGTATATCAACAGAGATGTTGAGACTGAAATACCCTAAAATTAAACTTTGTAGATCACATCATTGTACAGAAGACATTTTAAAATGTTTGGGGGTAAAAAATGGTAGATCTTGAATCCAATAAATAATCAGCATAAATTTTGTATCCCTAGAACTAATCATTTAATCCTAATCAGTGCAATAACATGGATCCCTGCCACATGGAATGTTACTAAATATATGTACAAAGTGGTTTTTTTAGTTGCCACTAATAATTTAAGTTCATTAAACTTGTGTAGCCTTTGATATCAGCATGTTAACATCTTCTATACTATTATCACCCTACCAAGATATGGTATTAGCTTCCATTTGAAGCTAACTACTGTCCTGCCATTTTCCACGTGAATCTTAACATACATACCTCTCTGTGTTTCTGAGGGACTTTGAAAGGTAAACAAATAAACCTTAAAGAGTAACTTTATTACATGTACAGTATTTACAAATTAGAAATAAAGTGTACTGATAAAGAAACAGAATTCTCCTCCCTTCAATCCCCGACAACACTTTCCTCTCTTCTCTTCTTTTAAAACTTTGGCATTCACAAGTGTAGAGGGGGGGAAGAAAGGGCTAGAGGACAAGAGTGATTTGCAGACCAAATATTCCAAAAACAAAGCTGGCATTACAAGCACAGTTGTAACTTTAGAGGGACCAACACAAATTTTGTGACATCCACTCCTCTCAATCTTCAATGCCTGCTTCTAGCTGTTGAATAAAAATTTCACACATGGTTAAGTCATGATAATGACAAACTCCTTCCCCAACCTTTTGGGGTCAGCTGTTGCACCTCATGTCATACAACCAATGGCCACATGTGTATAATGAGCTTTCTTAGAAAGCTAAGACAGGAACATATTTAAACTAGCAGTGACCAAAAGCAGTAGTTTCAGATTAAGTAGCAAGTTTTAAAATAGATTACTTAGTTAGCAGGGGTGTATGTTCATTTGAGAGCTCTCATTTTAGTGTAAACTTTTATCATGACCCTTGGATAGAAAAAACAAAGTTCTATTTTCATAAATAATACAATTTTATCTCCCTAATTTACTTGTACCTATTATTTGATACCCCACAACGAGTTGCTTTTCCTAACGGATGCAGGATGTTACTGGAGAATCTTCTTGATTTTGAACATCCCGAGAGATTTTTTTCTTCCAATTTTGTACCACTCTCCCTCCTGCTAACCTTTCATTGAAAGGACATTCAGACCCACAGATTTATTCTGCATGTTCTATAAAAGGAGGTATTTAGCATGCCTGCCATACTTAAACCAGTCAGCTCAGGTTCGTTCTAGCCCCACAGTCTGACCACTAGGCCATCTCTGTAATATTAATTCAGCTTTAGGGATTTTGCCACCTCTAACAAAGTATTATGCATCGTAACTGTCCCCTTTGCCTCCCCTATATTATAGACCACTGATCTAAAAATAATATTTTCTTCCTTTTTGTACTTAATATTACATTTCTGTAGAAATAAAAAAAACATTTGAAAAAATTAAAATCCTATAAAAATAAATGCATGCCTGCCATACTTAAACCAGTCAGCTCAGGTTCGTTCTAGCCCCACAGTCTGACCACTAGGCCATCTCTGTAATATTAATTCAGCTTTAGGGATTTTGCCACCTCTAACAAAGTATTATGCATCGTAACTGTCCCCTTTGCCTCCCCTATATTATAGACCACTGATCTAAAAATAATATTTTCTTCCTTTTTGTACTTAATATTACATTTCTGTAGAAATAAAAAAAACATTTGAAAAAATTAAAATCCTATAAAAATAAATGCAATTAGACGCATTAATTTGCAGTTATAGGCATATAAGGCATATAAATTAAGTAAGTATAATAAAGGTAATTATAGTAGGTACAGAAGTATAGTAGTTAAAATTTTTGAAGTATATAACAAAACTGATACTTACGATAAACTGGGGCACCGATCATCTATGAAAAGAAAAGCAAGAATGTTACAAAGAGTCATCAATCATAAAATACATATAAGAGTCTAAGGAATGCAGTTCTGATTTTACAAGGGAGTTTTTGATATATTATAAATAATTATATATAGACAATACTACTACAAATAAGAAAATTAATTTTGATGAAATTATACATTTTATCTAAGAATAAATAATTTCCTCTACAAATGTATCATTTTTGTTTTAACAACTGGGCAGAGTCAAGAGAGTAAAACTAGAATGTAGTTTATTAGGGCAATACCAATAAGACTCACTTTTCTTATTCCAAAAGGATGTTTGGGTCTTGTGTACAAGCCGGCAATAACCATCAATAAGGTCTGCCATGCTTTCTGCCACGGCTAGAGTTGGACAGGATATGCTTAGCATCTATAATATAAGCATTTTAGAGATTAAGAATTTTCCAACAGATTAGTACTAACAACCTACAAAGAAATAAAAAGCATCAAGTGTGTTTTTAAAAAGAAATACCTCAGAGGCCCCAGCAATTTTCAACTGCAGTATGGCTTTGCATCCAGATTCATACTCAGACTGCAGAGTTTGCAATGATTGTACTTGATGAAAACTTGCCATATGTGTAGGCTAAAAATATCAAGATTTATAAACATTACAAAAATATATAAATTTTTTAATCACAACTAAGTAAAATTGCATTAAGAGTAATAAAATGAAATACTAAAAACACAAGTCTATTAGCAATTTTGGAACAAATTTTAATTACTATACATACTAAGTTCTAAAGAATAACAGTGCACAGTAATTATAAGAAATTAAATTTTAGAAGGAAATTTTAAGCTAAAAACCATTTGTTTCATGTATAATTAAGTTCTTGTACAAAGACAAAGTTTATATAAAAATAGACTGGTCATACAATTTGTAATCTACATAACTTAATATTGTATAGACAATAAAATATTGATCAATTTTAAAAGAGCTTCTCAACCGGCTGTCGAGATGGTTTTTATCAAATTTCAAGTTACGGCAAATTCTTCTTTCCACTAGACCTCAGATTATTCCTTTAAACAGGAATAACTTATTTTGAAAATAACAGACCATATTAAAAGCAAAAATCAACTTTTATCAAACAAATTTTGCTTTTGTTCATATTGCAACTTATGTAATTTTTCACATTATTGATAAATATCAGATGATGTAAAATATTACATAATTGTACTGTGTCACCAAGATCAGCAGATTTTGTAGTCTTCATTCAATATATTACTCAAATCAAACTTCCATAGTTTTTTTGTGTTTTTTTCCCTTAAAGTTACATACTGATAGCAGCTATAGCTGGGGTGACCAAACATTCAAGCATTTGGTGAATTTTGTTTTTTGGTAAAAGTATTCCTGCAAGTGACATTTCTTTTTAAAGAGGGTACTTACAAATTTGTGGATTTTCTTAAAGAACTTTACAGGATTTAACTTAAGTAATCAGTTTACATAACTAGAGAAAAAATCAGAAAATCTGATGAAGTTTAAGAACTCAAATATATTGAAGTTTTTGCAAGCTAATTATGAAATTGAAAGGACTTTCTATATGATGCAAATTATGATATTGATGACTAAGTATAACTAATAACCAAATGGCAGCATACAACATGTTGGCCACCCCTGCTCATTACTAACCTAATACTGTATATATATATATATATATATATATATATATATATATATATATATATATATATATATTTCACATTTTAACTTTCCTTTTATTCAAAATTATACCAAACTATTCAACTTAAGTAATAATACCATAAAGTGTTTATTTTAAATAAGAACAATAAACTCTAAAAATTTTCATAAATGAAAGAAATATTTACTGAATTTAAAGTTAAAAAATGATTCATTTTAAAGCAATATGGTCAACCCATGATTAAATAGAGGCTAATTTGTTCAGTACTTCAATTTAAAAATGATTTGAAATACCAGAAAAATTATTATGATAGAGTCACCAATTTAAATTTTAGTACTCCAAGCTTTCCCACCCTTTGCCAAGAAGACACAAACAGATAATAACCTCAAATTCCATAACCTAAGAAACATACCCTCCCCCTCCTCAGAAGATGCCTTTAAAAGTGTAAAAGAGTGAAAGATATGTTGATTGTTGAGCCTAAAAATAATACAAATAACAATTTGCTCACAGTATCCCTATCAAATAGCAATACTAAGTTTACTTTCATATCAAAGAGTTTCCCTTATCACTTTATAAATTGCCGTGATTTCTGAAATAAACTGAATTTCTTTAATTTAAAGATTTGTAGACACCAGAAAAAGATTTCTCACAGAAATGAATATGGTTCCAAATTATTTATGCAAATATTTGATTTTTTTTTTACCCATTAATTACTTTTAGATTTTAAATCACTTTCATTATTTTTCACATTCTTGATACAACATATTCTAACATTTTATGAAATATTTTACACTTTAGGGCTATCAAGAACCAGAGGTTAAACTCTTACCTTCTTCAGATGATTGAAACAACTTACAAATTTTTATTAGTATAAATAAAACCAATACCTGGGTAGCTCTGTCAGTAAGATAACTGATGCCAAGATCAGGGCCTATAACTAGCTCAATGGGTACACTCCAACCACCCTGAAAGAGAAAGAAATTAACACATTTAGTCACAGCAAAAGTATACAAAATTTTCTAACTTTGTTTAGTCTTCTGAATTTTAAAAACAATTTAAACAATTCACTAGTTTAATTTTGTATTTATACTAAAATATTTTAGTGTATGTTACATCAAAATTTATTTTAATTGTAAACACATAAAAGTAATGCATAACTGCTACATACCAAACCCAAAATAACTTACCATAAAAGAGAAAGCTAAAATGGGTAAGATTCAAGACCAAGCACTAACAATGGCAAATATTAGATTTAAAAAAATATATACAATTACTCCAATCATAGTAAAAATTTTACTAACTTTTCAAGTTACTTAAAGTGATGACATAAAATATAGTTTATATCAAGTCATTTTTATGCATTTAATAAATTTTATTGCTAAGTGAACATTTATCAATATCATTTAATTTTCTTCAGTATTTTAAAATAGTTATAAAAAACACATTTTTGTGGATGTATAAAGAGCTTAAATATTTCAATCATATATTTATAAACTTTTAAAAAGTGTTATATGCCAGTAAAATTTAATATATACTACAGCTAGCTAGAATTTAAGGCAATAAGAATATTTTTAGAAATTAGATTTAAATTAACATTGAATATCTAAAAGTTGATCAGATATAATTTCAAAAATATCTACAAATAATTTTAAAAAATAAATACTTTAAAGGAATTTAGAAAGCCAAATACTTACACCTAAAGCACACTTGAATATTTCCCTATCATACAAAAGAACAGGATGGACTAGACGCAAAAATTTAAACATGCAGTCTACCTCACTCAAAGACACAAATTTTTTCATGTGAGACTGCATCATCTTTCTCAAAGTCTTTGGCTAAAAAATAAAAATTTTAAACTGGTTATTTAACTGATCAAAATATATATAACAGTATAATTGAAATAAAAATAAAAGTATTTTTTTATTACTTAAAAGGAGAAGTATAGAATTACATTCAGCAAAGCTAAGCATGAATTAAAATTTAAAATAACCATACTTAATGGTACCTTTCTTTTTTAAACATTTATATAATGTAATTAACAACTATGACAAAAACTTTTTTTTTCTGTTTGATTTTAAGATTACTCAGACTAGGGCCCACTCTTTAAATGCTTAACTTGCTCATTTAAAAATAAGAAATTCAATAAATCCAGGAAATTGTATACAAGCACAAGAAAAGCTATAGAGGTGACATCCATCAATTATGTTTCTGCTCATAAATTTATAATTCTAATATACAAGGGAAAATATGGCTAATTCTAAAATAGCAGAAATTTTCCCACTCATCTCATTTCCTATGGATTTGAAAATTTGGAAAAAACAGATGGTTTTTGCACAGCCTTATTGCTCTAATAAAGCTTAGAACTAAATACCATTTGGTTTTTGGAAGAAAAAAGATATATTTATACTTTTACCAGAATACAGGTTATGAAGTCCTAACAACTGGATCATTTATCAACCACTAAAAAGAAAATTAAAAATAAAGCAACCATCAGTCAAAATTGAAAACCTAACCAGAAGGTACCTTGACTCATTAAGTGATGACACTTCTGCATCTAAACTTCATTTAATTGCTTTCAATCTAGAAACTTACTTAAAAAAAAGCAATTCTATAGATGGTTGTTTGCAGAAATACTGATTTAGAACTGTTCAACTGAATTCAAACTTTCTATTCCTATGAATAAACCAGCTAGCTTTAAATTCTGATGTTAAGATAAATAACTTCTCTACCTTTAAAAATGATCATATTTAAATGATTGAACCATTTCATTGACCTGTAATTTCTGCTCATTTCTACAGTAAAACACATAAATACCAGTTGTAATGCTTAATATTATATTTACTAGTTTAATATAAGAACATAGTTTTACAATTTTACAAGCATATCCATGTTAATAAATGAACCTATAAAAAAAATTTTATAACTGCATTTGAATCAGGATAAAAGTTAATAAAACAGTTTTATGTCGTATGAACTATGAATGAATTTCTAACTCAATTTGAAAGATTTGGGAATCAGAGGGGAAAATTATCTGCTTTAAACCATTAATGGGTGATTATATATAGCAATATATACAGCCCATAAATATTAAAAAGAATCCAAACTACAAGTTCTGCAAAGAATGTAGATGGCCATAGAAGAATACAGTACTACCCCAAAAAAGGCCAGGCTAGGATTAAAAAGGAAAACTAATACTTAGCTGATCCTTACATAAATTGAAAATGTAAAATTATACATCACTTACCTTGTGAGCAGTAATTACAGCTGCAGGTAAGAATTTATGAAGTCCAATATCCCTTTCTAAATATTCAAAATTTGATTTTTTATCAAGAGCTATATGTGAAAGGTCTTTAAAAAATCTCCTAAAACACAGAAAACATTAAAAATATTTTAAATACAAAGAATCAAATAGCAGTAAAACAATTTAAGTAAGATATTAAAAATAGCATTTACCAGCTGAAGAAATATTAAAACAGCTTAAGCATAAACTTTTCAAATTATCTTAATAAACATACAATAATTTTTGAATGATGAAATAAAAATAATTTTGTAAGAAACTATTTAGCAACATCACATTTATAATAGCAATTAGTATGGCTAACATGTAAGGTACAAAGCAAACATAACTGATGCAAAGAGTTGTGATCATCTGATAACCATTTTTATATCTTTATACAAAGTATCAAACATGAAAATTTTTAACAAAAATACACATGCTGAAACTTTTCAGTGGTACTTCTGTATAAACATAGAAGGAAATTTTAATTTTAAAATATTCAATATCTATTTTGACCATTCCTGTGCTAGTTTTTACGAGACTCATCTTATACATACATAAGTATTTTATACATACATAAAACTTTACATTATATACATAAGGCTTTTTGCCTCATTACACAGTAGGGTTCTGGCCGATTTTCACCATTTTGGAACTTTGCAATGAGAATGCAATCAAGATACTCAATTCAATCTAATTTTGAATATTCAACAACATATTAACACATCATCATGAAACTTTATATGAAACTAAACCTATATGAAAACTCCATTAAACCTCTATAAAAAAACTGCGATAGAACTCTAGACATTTGCTTAGTCATTTGTGCCGACCAATCAGATATTACTTTAAGTCACGTGGGTGGTGTAATCCACATGTTAAAACTATTTTTAGCTATGGAACTGGAAGAATTTCTACTATAGAACATTAGAGAATATTTGCTAGAGAAGAATTGCGGGGAAAATAGAATCTGAAACTGAATGTAAAAAAAAAATATATATATATGTGTGTGTGTGTGTATATACACACATACATTTTCTTATTTTTACATTTAAATAATTAATAAGTTCAAATTATCGTTTTTATCCATCTATCAAAATAATACCTATCTTTAACATAAAAACATTGCATTTACAAAAATAAACAAACATTTTTTAAAAATCAAAATAAGAATAAATGAAAATCAGAAAAAAAAAATTAATGAAAATTGGGAATTAAATTTATTATAGATTTCATTAAGTTTCTTTAGATCATAACGACTTTTTACAATCATAATGTTTGTTTTTAGGACTATTATAATGTCTAGTTGTGTACTTCCCATCTTACTATAATCTGTACTCTATACAATGAAAATTTTAAACAGTGTGAATTCACGCTGTGTAACAGAACTCAAAAATAAGTCTATAAAATGTTGTATTTAGTATTATAACATCTTATTTGGCACCTCCAATTTTGATTACAATACATACTCGATATGGCCATTATAATTTAGCATCACACACAACACATAACAAACACAAATAATTATGAGAAAGGAAAGTATACTCTGCAATTACTTTGGAAGAAAGGTGGAATGTTTTTTACCCCTCCTCTTTTTACTTAGCTAAGGATAAGTCTTGAAAGGGGCATACAATTCATGGGTTTACCCTGCTGTTTGGTACATGTAAACGAGGCTCTTGAGAAACAAAACCTACTTTGAATCTTTAAGGAGTATGTTTAAATGATAAGTTTCATGACATATACTATACAAAAGTGATATACAATATAATAGGCATACAAGAAAGACATGTGTCCTTTTTTTTTAAATATATAATTAGCTTTATTTCAGGAAAGTGATTGATGTCAATCACAGTTTGTAGTTTATAGATAAAGCTGAAACTACTAGTTTGTCCTTTAAGATTTCATATAACTACCTCCAGTTACATTAGAAAGCTTCATAAATTCCCTATAAAAACAAATTGAGGATGTATGTTTCAAACATTAGACCAACACAAATCAAGCAATTAGATAACCAGTTTTTGTATGTTTGGACTAAATTGTATACAGTTGTTTTAAAACACTTACACACTGGTTTACTTCACCAGTATATCTACAGCAATTAGGTATTTCTGAAAACAATTTGTATTCAAATTTATGACAATATTTTCCAAGCTAGTTTAAAAATCTATCCATAACAATAGACAATTATTAAAAATAATTAGTTTTATGATTAGCAAACTATGTAAAATTCCTCATCATTTAAAAATAATTCTTGGGTTTTTTTGTTTTTTTTCCCTGAATTTTAAACATTTTAGATGCATACAAATCTTGATTCTTTGAACTATCTGATAAAAGACAAACAAAAGTACTTTAAAGTATTACAACAAAATTTAAAGCAATTGTCATAAACATTAATTGCTTACAATTTTGAAACTCTTTAGATAAAACACGCAGAAACAAGTAAATCTTGAGCACTTAATTTGATAATTTCATGCATTAATTCCAAGAAATTTTTTAAAACTAAATTTTGCATATGTAACAGAAAACTAACAAAATAAGTAAAAAATGTATAAATAAAAACATAACTTGTGATTATAGCTCTTTCTTTTTTGTGCCATTTAAAAAGTATTCTTATGATATATTTCCCATCAATATGAATCTTCAGAAGAAACAAAACAATTATGAAATATTTTTACAGAAAGAAAAAGATTGGATTTTGCAGTTACCTTATTTCTATACAACATAACTGAAGAGCTAACTCTTGATCCACATTACATTTTAATCTCAAATAATCATTCTTGACCTGAAAACAAACAGGTTTTTTAAAACATTTATTAAAAAAATACTTAATATTTTTTTATTAACTTTAAACAAACACCAGTACAATCTAATTTTTAAAAAAACTAGGCTCAATCATAGTTTATGAATCCAATTATAATCACCATAGTATTTAATGCTATGTGAAAATTTTGTAAATTTTATGAGATTAATTCCATTCATAAAGTTCAATACTATTTTTACACTATCTTCAAAAATACATTTAAATTAGTTTTTAAACAACCTTGATTTTCTTAATTAATTTCATAAGACTCTGAAAATATCTTTTTTGAGAAATTTTTTTAAATAACAATCATGTAATCATTGACACACTATTAAATTAAAATTCATTTAATATGTATTAACTCAAAATTTCTAAAATTCTAAAATTTAAGTTACATTGTACAACATATAAAATGCTTGATTATTTTTATAAACTATAACAATCTTGCAAACTTACTTGTTCATAAAAATAATGAAATGTTACTTTATCTTTTTCATACAATTCTCTCAGATCACTGGGTAAATAACGAACTCTTAATTCATACCTAAAAATAGAATATTCAAAAATAGAATAAAAACAATTATGAAATTCAAAAGATTGAGGGAAGATATATATTTTTAAAAGAAATATACAAAAAGGAACAAAAAGCATTTAAAGGTATTCTAAAGTATTGGATACTTTTAGTTATGAACTCAAAGAAGCAATAACTTCGAATAAAAAATGGTGTGAAACAAGGAAATTTGATTAATTTTATTCAATAAATTATCTTGCATATAAAAAATCATCTTTCATAATTTTATAACATAGTTTTACATAGAATTACATAACTTTAATGTTGACTGAACATTTAGAAACATGACTATTCAAATATTCTGAAAGATTCACATAAACTATTAGCTGCCAGACATCAAAAGAGAAAAAAAATTGTTATGAAATTGTTAAACAAAATTCTATAATCCAAAAATTTTTTTCAGCACAAACATTTTATTGACAAAATTTAGATTAAAAATTTACACCAACGTAAATCAGACAGATATTACTATACCTCCATTCATCAATAGATAATAAAGCCTGATATTTTTTAACAACTTGAAGTACCACACTCTCTCCATGAATCCAATACACGTCATCTGATAAAGTATGGGCCAAGCGTATTCCATACAGGCTTTCAAACACTCGAGTTCCACAAGCAATTTGACTACTGACAGCCTGCACAACAGTCTACAAATAGAACATTAAATTAGACAAATTTTATAAAATAAGAGATTTAAATGAAATATTTATTTAAAAAATTACAAATTTATAAAAATAGTTTTTTTACAATTTTATAACCCAAAAACTGAACATTAATGAAGTAATTTTTCCATTTTACATTTGAAATCCAATATATATATATATATATATATATATATATAAATTCGAACTTCACAATTTCTTTTTTCTAATGAATTCTTTAAGAACCATAAAAGGTGTCTGTCCTTAAAACTTTGTTTTTAAAAAAGTGAGTATCTAAGTCATTTTAAAACCCCAAAACAAAGTCAAACAATAATTAATTTGAATATGTGCTGTTCCTTCTGAACAAGTTTGAGTGAATAGGTATGAGTTGTGAAACCTTTAAGTATTAAATTAAAGATCTAGTTACAGGTCAATTTAAAATTAAGAAAATGTTTATCACATTAATGCCAATGTGCTAATCTCTTAAACAAAAACAGGTATACTAAAACTTTCAGGTGTAAAAAATTAAATTTTCAAGCAACATATTTAATAAATTTTAATTATAATATCCAAAATTATTAAACCAGGAGACTACCTTAACTAATGTGTCTACAGCAAACTTGACAATAACACAACTCCCTGAATTCAAGAAAACTTTTAATATTGCTGTTTCAATAGCTTCTGTAGTTGGACTGCTGAGTTTTGAAGGAGGAGGAGAAGCAAGTTTCTCTTCGATATTTTCTCCCTGCATTCTGAAAACAATTGAAAAAATATACATGAACTAAGGAATAAATAACTGAAAAATAACGAATTCCGAATGCTTTTCAGGAAATATGTTTAAAACATATACATAATGTGCAACCTTACACGAAGCAAACTTTCAAAAATGAAATTTATATTTATGCTTAAGATTTACAAATAAGTAAAAAAACATATAATAATAAACAGTATTTTTATCAGTGTTAAAAATTTAGTAGTAAATGCAATAACTTTAACTTGAAATACTATCTAAAATTACATTTGAACATTGCTAAAACCCCGGAGAAAGCAATATTGTAAATATACAGATATAAAACAAATATAAGTACCTGAAGCATTATTAAGAAGCCAAGCTGTCAGTATATGTAAGCTTTCATTTCAACTGCCCATAGGCAAATCTTAGTTAAATGTATGAAAGATTCAAGAGCCTTCAACAATCATCTTTGTTTTTATACTTTTTTTTCTGTTTACGGCGTTAAGTAGGAAATCCTCGTCACACAGCTCAATAGAAAATCACTTTGAAGTTGTGAGTGGTGAATTTTATATTGCATAAATTGTATTTAGTAAAATGTGTTTCTTGTATAAAATATTATTGCATTGAAAAATTCTTAATTACGAGAACTTTTATGAAATTTTTCATAACACTTAACGCAAATAAAAGAAATCTGTTAAATATAATTGTATATTCTTTCAATTTCTTTTACCAACTGAGTACAATATAAAAAAGTAAAAGATTAAATTTATTTGTATAATTACTATAGATTAATGCATTAATAATTTATATTTTATTTCTCTCATATGATTAATTTTTGCTGCAAAAGTCATGATCTAATAGCACAATCTCTTTTATGATTGGATGTAGTAGAAAAGCAATCATAAAATATTAACATTCTCAGAAAAAAATTTTAGTTTGAAATAAAATATTTTTAAAAAATATTCTTTTCATGGTTTTTACTTTCATATACATATTTATCACGTAGAATATCTGATACGGATAGGTAACATTATATAAATGAAGAGAGTGCAGCAGACCCATTACGAAACAAGGCTCTATTGCTTGCGATATCGGTATTTGAAATATTTGATGAGACTCCTAATTATGTAAGTACTTACATAAAATGCATGTTAGGTGAATTATTCTTTACACAGGATGCTTAAATTTTAAGGATAACCTTCTAAAACAGCAAGTTATCGATATAATTGGGGGTGTAAATGGGATCTAGCATTGTGTACACTTATTTAAATCTCATGTATTCCCACTTTTTTTTTTCTTTTGTTAATATGGACCTCTTGAGGATCATCATGGATCCTGGGTATCCTTTGACCACTTTGAAAATATTAAAATAGCAGATTTTGCAAAATTGGGATGTAAATAAGTTTGTCTTAAGGGCCTTTATTTACATCATACAAGCTCCCATTTTTTCCCTCTGCTAACATGGATTTTTTTCAGGTGAACGTGGATCCTTGGTAGTCCATATAGACCACTTTGAGAATCTGCGTGCTAGATTCTAAAAATAAGAGGTGGATGCTAACAATATACAACAAGTTCTTGTAGTTCTATAATGTTGCGGGCCTGCGTTTATCTATGGTTGCGAGCATTATACACATTCGCAGTCAAACAAAACTGCGAAAATTGCAAATTTGAAAGCTTTCTCTGATTGGATGAGAAAAAGAATTACATCATCGGTATATCTGCGATTTTAATGTCTGCTAGCCTGATGTTTTTATTTCTCGAAGTACACAAGTAGTAAGCCGGAGTGTGTAACCGGTAAATATCACTGATGATTAGCCCCAGATATCTGAATGAAAGTTATGATTAATTCTTTTAAGCGGTCTTTTCGCCTGAAAGAAATTTTTTCCAGTATGAACCGAACAGAGACATCTGGTATGGTTAATACAATGAAATCTAAAAACGATATGCATGTGCAACTAGAAAAGAAAATGAAATTTTACATGAAAGTGTACGAAGATCTCTTTGGCATAACAAAACTTACTGAAATACAGGATAAAGTTAGAGATGTAAGTTCAGTCATAACAATTTTTATAGTTGGAAATGTGCATATATTTTTCATATATTCGCTTGTAAGCTGTTTGAAGTTTAGTGTTCATTTTTAATTATTAAAGTGTATTTATTTTTAGATAATTTAAGATTACGCTATAGATTGTATGACCATTTTACTACTTAAATTTTGAATCTATTCCTTGAGAAAAACAAATTTAAATTAAATTTTCAAAACGTATATAAAATACCACATAACCAATTACTTGGTGAACTTTATTAAACATATTTCGTAACATAATCAAAGGAATAAATATAATACGAACGTATTATCTTTTAAAGTATTTATACGTAACTGATAAATGTATGTTCTTTATTTTTGTTGTAGATTCAAACGGAATTACAAAATGTACAAGAAAAAAGGAGGAAAATGCAAGAAGAAATTTTTATTGTTCAAAAGAAGTTGCAAGAAATGCAAGACATATTGCGCAAAATTTCTATGGGAGATGATATGTATATATCTGTTGTAACTCAGGTAATTTTTTTTCTTTTCAAAGAATGTCTTTTAACCTGTAAGTAGAACATGCTTAAAAATAAATTTGGTTGGTATAAAACCTAACACCTTTTTTTGTGTTTTTGTATTATTTTCCTGAAAATATTTGACAAAAGACTGTATTTTTATCAATTGTAGTAAATAGTATACTTATATAGTGAATATTTTGAAATCTGCAGATATTTTATACTTTTTCTAATTTAAAAAAAATAATGTATATATATATTAATTAAAGAAGAAGAAACAAACTTTTTATAATTGTTTTCCACAATTTCTATAAAGATGGTGTTCACAATTAGCAGAGATTAGAATTGATTAGATTTAAATTGAAAATCAGCAATTGATCAGATAAAATTTTAGATATGCTACATTGTTAAAACATTTTTACTTGATATTGTTATTTGTCATTTATTCCCATTCACAAGGAATCAATGATATGGTTGGTATTTAAGTAGTAATATACTAAAATAGTTATAGAGTATAGTAACTGAAATAATCTTTTCTTCATAAATGCCTGAGTGTTAAATTTTAAAAAATATTTTAAGGAGTTGTATTATAAAACCTTTTATAACATTACTTTATGAGATATTTTCAATTAGTATTTTTCTAATATATATATATATATATATATATATATATATATATATATATATATATATATATATAATTGAAAATTTTGTTAAGATTTTTTTTTTTTATACTAAACAGTGGAATGAATAAAATTAAACTAAAATTATTATTGATTTTGTAGTTAATAATATGATTTCAAAGTTTTCATGTTCATCACATCCCAGATTGAAAATGTAAGCATGTATAAAAATAGGGTGAACAGACCAATGAATGACCATCTTACAATATTTATCAAAAGAAAAATTTGTAAATCACTAAAGTGTTTTAATTTGGACCTTTAAAGTGATCTTTAAAGGAGGAAATATACCTGGAATAATAAAAGTATGTTTTTAACATACTTCTGTTTACATACTTTTGGTTACAAATTTTGTTTTAAACACATAATTAATCTATATTAATCAATAAAGAAAAAGTGAATATTGAAAAAATGAGTATAATTTTTTACAGTGAGGTTCAAGATCATACAAAGTCCTCCAGAAGTTATGAAATTAGCTTTAAAAAATTATGTAGACATCCTGTTTAAGCAAGCAAGAACTGTAATTTGCAATTTATATTATAATTTTAGAATGTACCTACAGTAATTCTCTCTGTACTCTTCTGCAAAATTCACAAAGTTTTTTTTTTTTTTTTTTTTTTTTTTTTAAATATTAAATTGAATCTTTAAATTTGACACTCAATAAACCAAGCCTATCTAATAAATAAGTTTCATTATAGTTGCTTTATAAGAAGCTGCTGTTTACTTTTAGTATTTTGAGGAAAGCTTGCATCAGATAGCTTTTTTTTCTATTTGTAAACATATGACCAGCTGGACAAAACATAGCTAGCATTATTTATTACCATTCAGAGAAAAGAATAAATATTTTTATCCCATATTTAGTTTCTCTCTCCCTCTCTCTTTTTTTTTTATGTCTGTGTGCTTTTGAAAGCATAATTGGCTAGACAATAGCTGTATGGTAAGGCAATGCTCTTATGTACTACAGTCTATGAGTTTAAACTCCACTACTAATATAGATGTTTGTAGCTGTTTGGAATCAACTTCAAGCAGTGAGTCTTAGTGTCATTAGACCTCAAACAGATGAAAGGAGACCATAATGCTCAAAACTAAATCTAAGTAATTTGAAACTATATTGGCCATTTACTGCTCTTTTCACTCTTATTATGTTTTTAAAGAAAATATTTAATTTCATAGATATGCTGAGTTCAGCTCTATATCAGTTGACATAATATTCTAATACTAAGTTGCTTTATTTTTTAATTTTTTCATTCACATTATAGGGCTGTGCAAATCACTTTTGAGTATATCATATATATGGTCTGCAGTACATACACATTTTTCCATTACAGGTTCATGAATTACTGAAAGAACAGAAACGTCTGAAAGATGTTTTTTCTTTATATGATCAAACAGAAAGAGAGCAGCAAACTTCACTAGCAATGGCTATTAAGAACAGCCAAGACCAAGAAAGAACTTACAGAGAAAAAAATAAGTATCTCTCCTTAATAACTGGTATTACAGGTGCTATTTTAGGATTAGTAGGATCAAGTTTAAATAACTGGCGTCACCGCAAAGACATTAGAAATTTTGCCTCTGATATATCTAATGAAGTAATTTTCATATCAGATCAAGTAGTTGAATTAAAAAAAATCAATAGAAACTAGGAATTTAGTAAATTCATCTTCTGGTGTAGAGGTGTCAAATGCATCTTCAGAAGCAGATGAGTTATTTTCTAGCAGAACAGATGATAATCAAAATCTTAATGAACATATAGAAGAGCTCATGAATGGATTAGAAAGGAGCATTGAACTAAAACTAAAAAATTTTACATATACAAATATGGGCTTATCTGTGACTCTGTTAGGTTCTTGCTCATTACTTTTTTCTGTGATTGTTTTTTATATGACTAGAAATTAACAAAAATGGTTTTATAATATAAAATTTTGATTAGTAAAATATAAAAACAGTATAATAAGAAAGTTACATAATTTTTAGTGAATCAGACACTTAGGAGACTTAAGTGCCTATGTTAAAATGTTAGGCATAAATTTTGTTGGATAAATAATTTACACAAATTTTCATATATAGAGAGAAAGAGACAGTTATATAGTATTTAATATGTATAGATATAATGTATTCTTTTGAATACTAAAGTTATATGAATATATTCTGTATTTATTGATATTTATATATGAAGTTTTTACCTTTGTTTACTTTATTGTAAATATACTATAAATTTTATTAACTGAAAATATCTTGAGAGTTTTTGAAATTAAATTTAGAAGGACCAAATATGTAAATTCAATGAGTATTGGCAAATTCTGATGATACTTCAGTACAGAAAATAAAATGGATTCTATAGTTAACAGTTACTGTTTTTTGGAAAATTTATAATCATCCAGGGCTTAAAAGAAAGAAAAGAATATGATTTAGATGTATATTTTTCAATTTTTTTTTTCACAAAATTCTATAATTAAAAAAAAATCTAAACTGTTGCTGAATTCATACTCAATTCTTAAGGAAGCAAGATCTGTCGATCTTGTTTGAGAAGATGATGATCCTTAATAGTTTTGATTACTTTTAGTTTTGAAACATTTGATTCTCTATATGCATTAGTAAAATTCTTGGAGCAATGATCAAGCAAAATTTATTTATCAATTTCAAAACTTCCAAAAGTAGTGAAACTTTTTCTAATTGTAAATACTCTAATGATTTTGCATAACAAAGTTCCTGCTGTTATATTCAATGATCCTCACCTGTTGACGTTCAGGTTATAGTCTAATTAATTCAGAAATTTTGTTGAGATTATTTCTCATTTAGTTTATACAATTTTGCACTCCTCAACTTTTCTACTTAGTACTGAGACATAAACAAGGTGTTTTTACAGCCTTGCATTTTTATGTTACATTTAGTAGTAAATTTGAAGATTAACTAATGCTTCTAAAAGAAACATAATTATGCAAATATTTTACACCTTTTTAATAACAGATATTCTAAAGAATTTTTGTTGAATGTAGTACCAATAGTTCTATAGTATTATACTTACATGTCATATTTTTAAAATTCAGTTATTGTCTTTACTTGCAATATTAAAGAAAATTATTTATTTTGAGTAAATTTATAAAAAGAAACCAGGAAATTAAAATTTATATATATATATATATATATATATATATTTATATATATATATATATATAAAAATAATTATCAAAATTAAAATTTTTATTACAAGTCAAAATATAAATATTCTTTGAATATTTTACATAATTTACTATTAAATATATATTGAAACATTCTATGGTTATAAATTACTTTTGTGTGTGTATGTGTAATCATGTAGATCAAGTGTGGCTACATCATGTCTCTTACAGGTGAGGAGTGCAGTTGTTATGCGAATGAAATGTGGTAATCTAAAACTAATCAATGTCCATTTGTAATTAATTTTCTTTTTACTAAGTTACTTGTAAATTAAAACTGATTATCCAAAGTAATTATTTCATTGCTTGTTAGTGGAAGAATTTAATAATGCTGTTCCTAAACATAAAAAGATATATATTGTACTGATTTTATCAAACAAATTTTTAATCTAAATATGTCCACTTTCAGCCAAAAGCATAATGAAATATGATAGCTTCAACATTCAAATGCTAATTTCTGAGAAATATTTAACTCAGATTTAGCAAATTAAATTACATCAATGTTAAACATCTATTATATAGCTGATCCAATTTTTCTGACTTTTATTTAGTGCATGTATTTTGATAATTAAATTATAAAGCAATATTCTTAATCCTGAAATTGTATTTTTTATATTTTATTAATACTTCTAATGGATAAATTGACTTTTTATGAGCAGTGTCACACAAAAGAATTTGAAGAATAAAATTAAACCAATAAGTCATAGGTTTGATCTGGTTTAATTTTTGGGGAGTAATATAAGTAATTATCAAATCCTACACCCATTTATTTCTTTAGTTCCAATGCCAGTACACTATTTATTTTAATAATTAATGATAACTAAATGACAAAGACATTTGTAACAAAAAATGTATAATATATTAATTTTACAAGATTACTTTCAATTACAGTTTGTAATTTTTTAAGCAAATTTTTTAATGATGTAAAATTTATTAACATTCAACGAAAGAAAATTAGATAACTAAATGCATGAAATATTTTTTAAATGCTTTTTATATCTCAAACTTGCTGAATTGTGTTAGGTGATATCTTGAAATTTCTTTATGTTAGATTTCAGTTATTAAAATCAGATTTATCCTAAGAAATGTATTTATAGATTTAATAATATGATAAATACAACAGTTTTGTTTATATATACTTTATTACATTGTTAACAGGGTTGAATAAACAATTGTCAAAGGAGGATATGACATAACAATACACTTTCTTCAATGCCCAGCTATTATGCTTTGTTTTATCAAATATATTAGGTAAAAAGGATGAAATAATTAAATTTCATTTTCTTTTTGGTTGAATAATTATAATGTTATGTAATACATTTTATAATAGAACATTATCAGGTGAAATAATTGAGATAAAAAATTATTTTGAAATCCAAAATATGTAGCATATACGTGCAATATAAAAATATTTGCCTGAATAAAATTGAAAAGCATCTAAAAAGATATTTTCTTCTAGAACTAAATGCTGATAATTATTTTTTTAATATGTGTTATGTAGTTATCTCTCTGTAACAATTTCATATTATAAATATAGCTATACTTTAGAGAAATTAAATATTAAACTAGAAATGAAACTGTGATAAGCTATTATATTATTGATATAAAAGTTTGGCACAAAATATTATATATTTACAAATATACATTTCTCAAAAAGATATGATTTATTAGAAAAAAATTTCTTTTGAAATAACTTTTTTTGACAAAAATGTAAATTATTTTTGATAAAATGAGAAAAAAATTAAATGTACTTTCTTAACAATTTCTAATTTTTTTTTCTTCATATTTTAAATTTTATCATCATTAAATAGGCAATTTAAAAATACAGAAGGCATTGATTTATCAATTGAACTGTAACAGTAACATCTATGTTAACATAATATGTATCTATATATTTGTAAAATGTTAAAAATTATCCTAATAAGTAACTAAATTTTTTTCCTAATTTAATTCCAAATTGTGTTGAAAAAAAGAGCACCACTATTACCTAAAGTAATTAACAAAAAAGTAAAGTAAATGACTAAATCCAGAGAGAACAACTGTGTCCATTTCTCAAGAGCAAAATTATTAACTTGCAATTCTTTCCATATTTCACTGTGGTCCTCATAAGAACTTATGAGGACATGACTCATTTGGATTTCAAAACTGTGGCAATTACTTTTACTGACTATCTAACATTTCTTAGTACTCAGTTAAAATAATTTTCCATGAGAAGTGACATTAGTCTCACTCTTAGACAGTGGTAGCACTTTGGTGGCAGATCTGATGGTGTACAAATGTACGGCAATGCCATCTGAGTGTCGTGTTTAATAGAGTAAAAGACTTTTCTTTACAGCTAACCGACTACTCTTCAATAAGTTTAGTTTGTGAGTTTAATGTAGACTTGAAATAGATTAAATTACCAAATTTATCTGCAAATCAAATAAGAGCTTTGTGTTCTCCTTAAAGTACATATTAAATTTTAGGTATATCATATATAATTATATGCATCTTTAAAAGGGGAAATGTTTTAGAAAAAGTTTGCAAAAGATTGCTAAGCATAAGATTAGATTACCCACATATTCATTAAGAGCTATTCCTTTTATTAGTTGGAAGTATTAATTACTCATAAACATAATATTACATTAGGGAATGTTTACAACTTTTAGCTGTTAAGCTCAGGAAACACTAATCATAGTGCATAGTGGTTAGCATCACTAATATTCTAGATTAGGGTCAAATTCTAATGAAAAGCTTGGATGGCATTCATTAAATCTTTTAAAACAAAATAATGTTGGCTTATTCCACAGTAAAATAATTAACATTCACAATGTAGAATGAAGAAATTTTGAAATATAACTGCCTGGTATTTTTTGTTTTTTTAAAAACGATTTTAAAAATAAATATAAAAACGGAATGAAAAGTTTTGGAGAGAACAGATTTTAT
This sequence comes from Pardosa pseudoannulata, assembly GCA_032207245.1. Lineage (NCBI taxonomy): Eukaryota > Metazoa > Arthropoda > Arachnida > Araneae > Lycosidae > Pardosa > Pardosa pseudoannulata. Next base: position 121,632,368 of record CM063506.1, on the reverse strand, counting down.
AAGATTTGCTGACAGCTAAATACAAAAATAAATATAATATTTTTTTCTTTTGTACTTTACAAAATATTTCTTTTAATTGTACACATACTGGAAGATTTTTTATCTAGATTTTATATTTTAGCTATTTTTATTGTAGAATGTTTGATTGTACCATAAATATTTTTTGAAAACTGCTTAATATAAAATTTTTGGAGAAAGGGTATATCTAAACAAATAACAACTTAAACACTATGTTGTGAAACACTGAAACTTAATTTATCCAATTTTGCTATCCCTTTCCTATTTTCTTTAGAATGCTGGTTTTTTGCATGACAATTGCTTCATGAAAAGCAGTTGGATTTTTTTACCAGGCTCACAATAGCTTCATATGACTGTTGTAAACAGGAGATATCAGAATTTAAATACTCATGACATTGTACGAAGTGAGTAGTGCCTATGATCTTTATCTGAATACATGAACTTAAACAAAAAGTCAAATAAATTATATATAGATGTACTCTTAAGTAATCTGTGCAATACATAATTATCTTTTTAAATTATCAAAAACTTAATCATTTTTTAAAACTATCAAATTGAATTTAAGCTCATTTTTTAAAACTATCAAATTAAATTTAAGATAATTTTTAATCTCTATTTTCAATAATGCCCTCTAATAAACAATGAATTTTTCATTGCTTATAGAGGGTATAATTTTGATTTTTTTTTTTTTTTTTTTTTTTTTTTTTTTTTTTACATCCTAACATATATAGTTATATCTTATATTCTTTAGTATCAATCAACATATAGAACTTGAATATGTTTCCTGTCTTCTTTTAACCCATTGTATGCTGAACTGAAAACCTTTTGAAGATGGAAATGTCATACTAGCTTTTATGCACCCAGCCTTCAGTTTTGATAGTAATAGTTCTCAAACAAAGATTAAATTTATATGAGTTAAATGAGTAAAATTCAAATGAGTTTTTACTATGCTAACAATGTAAACAATATCAAAAATAAAAAACTTGTTATAAAACAAATAACACATTCGTTTAAATATCTAAAAAAATAAAAGAATTGTATAGAGAAATATTTTGCAATGAACTAACAGAAAAGTCTAAGTTATTTGCCAGATTATTTATCAACATTTGTAAATATGTGACATAAATGTTAAAATACTTTTTCAAGCCATAACACTACTAGCAATGAATAAGATTTTTGTCTAAAAATTATTTCTATAAAAATGTTGCAATTGAATTCATAATGAAAAAAAATATACCAAATTAAAATTGATAAATATGGAATATATCAAGAAAATATGGTCAAACAGCCCCCCCCCCCCCCAAAAAAAAAAAAAAAAAAAAAAAAAAATTGTCTGGAAACACATTTTTAAATGCTATTGGATAAAATAAGTTACTTAAATTTTTTTTAATTATTTTAGTATGGAATCAAACAGGGAATATAGCAAATGGTGACAAATAGTTACTAAACACAATTCAGAATAAAAAAAAAAAAAACATTCTATCTCTACACATCCTTGTCTTCAGAACAATTTGATCTGTCTAAGACTTTCTCAGTTGACATGAATCTATGCAAAATTCCATAAAGATAGGTCCTGCCATTTTGGAATGCAGAACAAACATTAAATACATAACACAAAGAATTTTATATATTTAGATATGCATGAGTCCCTTCTAATATCAATAGCAGTTGGGTGATGCACTAATGCATCACTGCTTTGCATTATATACCATACTACAGCGTACCATCCCTAAGGTGAGCTGCGCTAAGCAGCATGCCATTGTGTAAAAGGGTTAAGGGCTAAAGCACATATAATATAAGGGGACAATGAAATAGGTCTACATTGTTAAAACTCATTAGTTATTACAAGTTAAATAATTAAGAAGTCTCCCCCAAAGATATAATTATCCTTGTTATAACTTACATCAAAATGGGAAAAAATAAAAAAAATAAAAAAAACTGTATTTCAAGGATCAAGCAAACATCTGTGTTTGTGTTTTTTAAAAACACAAGAGAAGAGAAATATGTTTTCTAATACATTACATGAACTTGAAAAAAATCAATGAAGTTTTTACAATTATAATTTATAAACTTCATTGTATTATTCATTACTTATATGCATGTTGCTTACAGTTTTTACCCTGTTTAAATTTTCAGAAATTAAAATTTTTTCAAGTTGCATTAGAATTTAAAAATTAGGATATAGGTAGATAATTTTGTTAAAAACTATCCAACCATAAACTAATTAACCAAAAAACTCTTCTGAACCCAGTTGCAAATGCTTAATTACTTTTTATGTTATTTAAAGCATCTATAGTTGATGGAAATTATAACTGTTTATTTTTTAATAAAAGATTACATAACAGAAATCATGATCTTATATAAATCCACATTTTTTAGAATTTAATTTTCAATTGTGAATATGGAATGACATCTGTAACTCTCAAACACAATATAGAAATTTTGTCATATCTTTACTTTCCTACATGAATGAAACCCTGATAGTGAAGTGTTTAAAAACGCTGAATAATTTTATACTTTTCATTAAAGATCCTCATAGAAAATCAATTTCCTAAATCTGACAAATCTTTAATAGAAAATTTTGATTAAAATGAATTAAATAAAAATATTAGTTTCTTGGCGATGTAAAATATTCCTACATAAACTATTAAAACAATTTGTAAATTCTGGATATTTCAATTATTGTATTTTTCAAAACCTTCCTTATTCGTGTACTAAAGGTAATTAAAAATTAAAGAATGTAATTATTATTTTCACTCATTAGCATATCTTTGTTCACTATTTAATATAGTTAAGAATTAATTTCATACTTGTCAAAAGATTAAAGTAGATAAAATTATTGAAATCAAATGGTAGTATAAATAATATAAAACAATTTAATGCATCGTAAGAAGTAAAACAAAGGAACTCTGTACAGGATAATACATCAGAGAGAGATAAACTATAGATATAGGAATTTTCTTAATAAAATGCGTGTAAAAAAGTTCCTTGGTTTTATTTTTTAAATTTTTACACATATCATTTAAGGAGAACTATTTCTGAAGAAGTATCTGAATGTCAAATAATATCAACACTAAACAAATACGTTATTTACTACATTCACACCTTTTGCAAAAAACTCATTCTGCTTGTATCAAATTATCCTTAAATCACCTGACTTGCATATAAATGCTTTCTTAAAAAATGTTAAAGAAAGAGTGTTGTTCAAACATTTAGTATATACTGATGAATGTATTATAGAGGAGAATATATTTATAGAGTACACTTGTAGACATGGTTTCAGGAGCACACTTTGTCAGCCAACAAACCTTTACTTCTTAAATTAATGATTGAATCAGCAATAATGCGTGCTGTGCACTTTAGATATCCTCCACTTGTCACAAAAACAACAGGGATATTTCGAGATACACATGCTTTGAATACAACCTCATCTCTCTCAATTATTCCCTAGAATAAATAAATATTTATAAAATTACAAGGATAAAATTAACAGTTATACACAGTTGAGTATTTATGATACTTAATGTGACTATATCTGAAATACAAATATTATTTTTCTGTCATCTAAAAGTTAGAAAGACCTTATAAATAGATTTTAAGAATAGAAGAAAGAAGTTTCCTGAATTTAATTTTCACCATGATTAAATTTTTTCAAAGGATTCAGTATAATTTGAAAAATTTAATTGTTATAATGAATATATTGACTACTAAATTGTTTTAATCTAGTTTATAAAATAAAATAGAATGCAACTAACATAAATTTTATTCATTTTACACAGTAGTAAATTTTTGAAAGAAAATTAATTTTATGATTATATCATAATATTTTAACTTAAGCAGTAAAAACATTTATGAAAATTTTAGGAATTTTTGTGCAAGAGGAGTTTGTTGATCTATAGTCAAGATTCAAAGACACCAAAGAGTTAAAAAAAAATTGTTTCAATTTTAAACTTTTAATTTAATTTATCTAAATTTCAGAAATTTAAAAATTGTGAGTGTGCTGATTAAAGCATATAATTAATCATTATGATATTGGGTAGTAATGCCAAAGTTAAGAGAGTAATGTTTAAAACCTTATTAATAAAAAAATCTACATCAATGGGCAGAGAATGATTATAAAAAAAATGCAGATAAAATAGTTGAATTATCTTGGATTGAAATATTAACACATAGGTGGAGACCAACATATGTGTTAATATTTCAATAGTTTGTATTATTGCATTAAATTCAGGTAATAAGAAAAATAAGTTAAAAAAACTTCAGTTTATCTTTTTTTTTTTTTTTTTTTTTTTTTTTAAGAAATATTAAAGAAAATTTTCTTAATAGTTCGCGCTTTAAAATATTTTTATACTAGGTGCATACTTGCTTTTTAATTACATAGTTATTCTAAAAGTCGATTAATGACTATTGAATTAATCGTATCCAGTGGTAACTGGCCATTTTCAGAATAGCGTCTTCATTTTTATATAAGTGAGATTATTATATTTAGAAAATCATCCAATAGGTACTACAGGTAGAAAATTTAGAAGCATTGGGCTTCGATATTAATTGAACATTCCATAAGACTTTGAGTAAATCCAGTGAACATTAAGTAAAATCCAAATATTTCTCCTTCCCCACATTTTACTTTAAAAGAAATATTAAAACAGGATATTCCTAGTGAAAGTTTTTAAAATGTGATTGGATAAAAAAATGAAATACTTTTGCTTTTAAGCTTATTCTAGAAATTAAAGCTTTCAAGCCAACACTTTTAAGTGCAGCAGAAAATTAAGTTGTTTTAGTCGCATTAAAAATAATAAAGACTGCAATGATATAAACTTTTAACAAAATCTAAAGTTCAAGAATTTTTAGAATTTTGTTTTAAAAAGTTGCATTTTAGAAATGATTTTAAGAGAAAGAACAGTTATTGAAAATTTGTTAGGGTTTAAAACTAAGTTTACTTCAGATAGAAACAAGTTAAATGACTCAGGTTGTTAGGTACTATGAGTCAAAGAATATACTTAACGTTTCGTAATATCTTTAAACAGACAGTATAATGGAATGTTTAATATGCATACAACTTTTTCCACAATTAATTTCAAATTAGTAACCCATTGCTCAAGAAATAAAAGAAATTCAAACCTAGAAATCATTATAAATTATATAAATAATTCAATGTAGATCTTCAAATGAAATAAAGTGTTAATACCTGTGGGGTGATTGAAAGACCGCCTAATGGATCTCCCTTTAATATATCAGTTCCTGCATTGTAGACAATGAAGTGAGGTTGAAATTCGTCAAGAGAAGCATTTAAATTTCTAAGAGAAAGGAATTAGCAATTATTTTTTTTAATAATTTTCTTCTGTTATAACTGCAACTTAACAATCAATCAAATTAAATATGTATACTCAAATTCTATATTTACTGCTTCTAAATAATTATCTTGCATCTTTATTAAACACAGAATTAAAAAGTCATGCTTTAATATATGCTAATATCCATCATAATTAATATTGATAAAGTTACCACACCATTATAGTAGTAATATTAATACACTATCACCAGGGTTTTATTGCAACAGGATTCACAGTCTACAACCAATATATTGGGGATGCAAAAGATTTTTTACTTCCTGAAATGTCCATAAAACTATTTAATAAAATAATTCTAAAATTGCTGTGTTTAGATGATTATAAGTTACCTCATTGCCCTGAATGATGACATACAATGACAAAGTTTTTAAAGAATTAATCTATAATGACAAAGGGAAAACCTTCGAATTGCTTATATGACAGGCTACAGATACAATGGAAAAACTGAATGTTGGGTGAGTTAATTTTTTATTTATTTTGCATTTCTGGTTTGTATTTACCTTCTCTTATCATATAAAAATAGAACTGAAAGTAGTTCTCTTATCTTCTAAAGGCAATAAATCTCTGGATACAAAGGGTGAGCTTTACACTCCCTTTCTTCTGTTTGCAATCTTGTTAGATAGACAGAAAAAGAATACAAATAAAATTTAGTATTAAAAATCCCATTTAATTGAAAATCAAATGGGTCTTTATTAAATTTTGCAATTATCAAGTACATTACTAAGAACTTTCTGTGATGAGTATTTTACATGGACATATCACTCAAAAATTATAGATGTGGAGTGAAATAAGTTTGTAAGATAAAATGTTGATTTTAATATCTAATTTAAACATTATACTTTTTCGAAATTAAAGTTACATCTAGATAAATATAGCACTAACTTTAACCATAAACTATAAAATAAATTTGTACAAACCTTGACACTTTTTCTAAATATTCTGCATCCTCAGTCATATGCCTTAATTCTACTTTCTTCTTAATAGCTCCTACAATAAATTTTATTTTATATTGGCATGTGCATAAGATCAAAGACATTAAGCTATTACTTTTCCTTAAGAATTATGTTACATTGAGATATTATACAGAGAGAATAAATAAGCATTCAATTGAATTTATTTATTTAAACAAAAGAAAATTTATCATCCTTTGAAACTGTGACAATAATTTGACAGTGATATTATTATATTGATCAGCTATCTATGATGGTGTGGATTTTTTAAATTTATGAAATTTTCAAGCAATAAATAATGAAGAATTCTAACTTTTCTAACATATATTTATTTTAAATTGGCTTGGATTTTCATATTTAAGTGTTTATTAAGAAGATGAGTTTTGAATGTTGAAATTTATTTTTTCAATGAATCTCTTTACTTCTTTGTACAAAGTAAAAAGGAATATTGTAGTTATAAAATATTTTAGTGTTCAAATTTGTACAGAAATACCTAATTTTTCTGATGCCTGAATAAATTTTTACAAATTTCAATGTTTTATCTGTATGTGTGTACAAGGAAACTTTTAAATTTGAAATGATAAATATTCATTTTGACTTTTCTGTAATAGTTTTGACCAGTTTTCACCTGGCATCTGTACATATATATCTTGAATTACTCAGAATCATTTAGCCGAATGTAACAATGAGTTACATTGCTGTACAATGCCAGCGCAGAAGACTGACGGAGGGACGAGGGCGATGTCAGTGACCCCCCTTCGATCCCATTGGACAAGAGGGATGGTTAACGCAGGTCAGTCATCTTTGGCCTTGGTAACAGTAGCTTTTGAATTTTTGCTCAGCAGATTTGAAGGTCCCTTTGGAGGAAAGACGAAGTGAAGAGAACTTCAGCAGAGGCAGGGAATGCTCAACTTTTTGTCCATCTGAAGATAGCGTCATCAGCGGGAGTTACTTCTGTATTTCAGCAGTTTACGGCATCTCCATATTGAGATTGAATATATTTTATTTGCATCACCAGATTGTGAAAGATTAAATTTGTAAATAAAAAAAGTCTGCAAAACAGTAAGTCTTCGCTCATTTGTATCTGGTGACTTAACTCTTTGTGTTATCTCAGCATGACCTGGTATAAGTCATTGGTACATAATACCCCAGTAAGTTGAAAATTTTTATTTAATACTGTTATAACCTGTAGTTGTACACCTCTCCTTTTGATTGTAATCTGAACTTTATATAACAGAAAATTTAAATATATTAATGCTGTGGGACATCACTGAAAATTATTAGTCATAGTCATAATCTTTTATATTCTATACACTACTATATAACATCTAATTGTGCTCCTCTTCTTTTGATTATAGTCAAAACCCTTATATAACAAAACATTTTAATATAACATGCTTTAATGTTGTGGGCATATCTCAAAGACAATTACCAATCTCAGACACTTCCAGGCTTCTCAGAGGTGCATTCTGAATCTCCCTTTTTATTTCTGGAGGACAGTGCTCTTCCACATCAAACAAACCTTGTTGACAAAATCCTTGAAAGTAAAAACATTGAATACTGTGCTTGGAAAGGTCTCCTTATTTTAACCACATAAAGAACTTATGGGATTACCTTGGAAGATCAATTTCAATAGACATCCTTCTCCTAGAGGTGTAAATTCTCTGAAGACTGGATCTTAATTCCCTAATCTGGTGTTAACAATGTTAAGCAGGAAAACACATGTATGTACATGTTACATTTTATATTAAATTTGTATGTCTTCTTTGAGTTATTACATTTTCTTTTTCCAAACTCTCTTTGTAACTTTCTATTGCCATTTTTATTGTTTTATGATACAATTATATAGGGTGTACCAAAATGACCGCATAAACTTTGCATAGCAAGATTCCTCATTGCGAGTTCATAAAAACTGCCCAAAGAAGCGTTCCTGTACGATTTATAGTTTACAAGAAAAATACGAAAAACAAAGTTTCACGCCACTGCTAGTGCAAGAAAAAGCACTTTATTGAACATATCAACAGCAGTATATACACAATTTAATGCGGATGTTCAAAGTGTCCACTGTGCATGTTGAGGAAGGCTTCAGCACAACATGGAATGGCTGTCATCGCATGTTGCAGCACTTTACACTTTTAAAATAAAAAAAATTTTACATTCACTACATCTCTTTTTCTGCATCTTTAGAATTATATTTATATCATTTCTCTCCAACAATAAAACTAATAACAAATTTGAAAATTAAGTAACAATAAATTAATACTAGTTAAGTTAAAGAATATTTACAATAATGCTATTTGAGCAACTTTAGTCAAATTTTACTCTATACCCCATGTCTTCCTCAGTCCTAGTATTGCCTTAAAGAAACACTTAACACATATATGTCCACTATATTTATTCAAATGTTTCTAGATTTGTATTACATTACCTTTAGCATATTCATCATGAGGATAAATACCACGGTTATATACATCCAATATATATACTCTATCATCTCCCATAAAATCCCGCTCATGGCCATTTCCCTAGAAAAGAAATTAAAAAATGAATGATGAAATATAAATAGCTGAGACAGAAACAAATTATTTTATATATCTAGAATAAAATTTAACAAAACAAACACACATTTTTTTTCAATTCAAATTGTAAAAGTTATATAACTTAAAACTTATAAAATAAAATACCTTGTTAAAAAAAGCTCCTAATATATATTTTAATATATCCATACCATATAATATATTCAATACAATATAATATATCTAAATAATAATATATCTGTACAATTTAATAAACAACTTAGTAAACAGTTCCAGTGACAGGGGAAAAAACTTAACCATGCAGATGTGCATGCATTGATAATAAACCATACTAGTTATCTTAATCTTTTCAAAAGTAAATTGTTCAAAACCATACTAATTATCTTAATCTTTTAAAAGAGTATTCAAGCTAATTTCTTTATTGGTAATATTCAATTATAAATCAATAGTTTTAATGATATATGATAATAACAATAAATTCTTACTAGGTCTTGAACAGATCCATTGATCTAGATTATCCAGGAAATTAAAATGAGTTGTTAGAAGAGTAGAAATGAGTAATTAAAATGGGTATTTAGAAGTTAAAAGGAGTTCCAAAGGGTTAAAATTTACTAAAAATTCAGAGAAAAATTGATATTTGAAAAGATATTAATTTTTTATGAATCCAAAATGTGAAATAAAAAAATAAAATAAAATTCCAGACCTGGTGAGCATCCAAATCTACAATCATAACTTTTTCAATGTGCCTGTAATGTTCAAATACAAATTTTATGCACAAAGTTATGTCTGCATATGCACAAAAACCACCACCTTGATCTGATGAGCAGTGATGAAAACCTCCTCCAATGTTCAGAGCCCAACCTCTTTCTAGGGCTAATTTTCCAGCCTAAAATGAAAGTTACATGATAATTTATTTCTAATTTAAATCTTAGCTAAACATTTTATACATTACATATATATAATATTAGATCATCCTTTTTTTAATTTTAAAAAGTATAATCTTCATATCTAAAAATTAAAACAAATTTCAGTCAATGATAATTTCAAACACCATATAGTATTTCTATAAATGCGAAAAAAAAATTAATTTTACTCAAATAGAAAAGTAAAGAGAATAAAAGTCTGAAGGAGAACCACAATTCTACTTCAGCCTTTGAGCTCTCCTTTTCCATTTACTGAATTAATTTTGATTATGGCTGTAAAACTGCAGTTTGTTTTTATTTTTAGAAATATTTTTCTCTGGAATTTGCTTTTATATTTTTCATTTAACCTTTTTACCAGGGCTTCGAACCGTAATTTTTTTTGTTCCGGTTTTCGTTCCGGTTCAACTAAAAAATTAATATCGGTTCAGTTCCGGTTTTCGCTCCGCCAAAAATAACTGTTTTCGTTTCAATTCCAAATGAATAATTTCATTTTATGTATATTCTTATTTGTACTAAAAATATAATTCTATCATAAACAAAAAATCTAATTCTATCAAAATTTAGAAGATTTTATTCTTTTTTTAATTGGTACACTATGTGAATTGATACAAACAGCAGGCCTAATGAAATACTAGTATTACGAAACATTTGAATCGCCGACATTACCAAACACCCATTTGATGCGCAGAAGATTTAATAGATGCTTCATGCTACGTCACTTAGGACCTCTCCTGTCTATTTACTCCTCCCTGATCTAAACAGTCTATACAAACATCCGTGGATGATCGCATGCTGAGATGTGAAAAATAAAATATAACTCGATATTTTTCTTAAAAAATCATCTATACTTCTAGTTTAATCAACTGAATTAAATATGTCTTCTACAAGTAGTTTCATGCGAAACTGAAACAGAAAAATACTAGTGAATATCAAAATAGGAAATCGAGAAGCAGTATACGTGTAATGATAATTATAAAGTTGACATTAAATTAGAAAATATTGATAAGTTGGTAACAGTAACAAAATGACTGAAAGATATATCGAACCGAAATAAACCGATATTTTTTTCGGTTCAGTTCCGGTTTTCAATCCGACCAAAATAACGGTTTTTTTCGGTTTTCGGTTCAGTTCCGGTTCGAAGCCCTGCTTTTTACAACCAGCAGGCTTATAAATATCGACTCTTACTGGTAGTGTGAAAACTGTCATAGACAAATATATCAGTTAATTTTCTTTGTTTCTTTTTAATCTCTAAACTGTAATTCAAATTCTGTAATTTGACAAACTTTCTAAAAACTAGTTTTGTTAATTTTTGTTCACTCCCCTTGAAAAGGGTTAGAGGTGACAGGGTTAATATTTAAGATTTTTCAGGATAATGGTAATATAAGTCAAAAGTAAAGTTAAAATAATCTTGCAAAATTTTTCAAATTTCGTACATCTTTGATATAAAAAAAGACTAAATATATTTCAAAATCAGGAATCCTATAAATTTTCTAGAAATTAGCTTTGGTAATCTTTGTACACCCTATTTGAAATGGGTTGGCATTAACAGGGTTAATATTGAGACTTCAGAATGATGGTAATATTAGTCAAAAATAAAGTCTTACATAAAAATCCTTCAAAATTCAAATACTTTTGACATAAATATTTCTTCTATTATCTAACTCTAATAGTAATACTTTATGATAATAAAGAAGTTTTCAAATTTAGACTATAAGAATGGTTTTAGTATGGCATTGTTAGGCTCCTAGATTAAATAGAATTAGAAATTTGTCAAAGGTTAATAAAGTATTTTGCAACAATTTTTTTTTTTAAATTATGCTTAATTTAAAAACAAAACTTGTTTCTAATGATGTAGAAAAAATGACCATTTTTGCGAATTATTATTTTTTAAATTTAAATTTTCAAAGCAGCTTTCAAATTTTCTGCCAATATAATTTTTTTAATGAATGCACATTTTCTTTATCTGTTATTGGTTTGGCACAACAACAAGCTTGTCAAATAAAGCAAAAACTTCTGCAAAGTAACTCCACATAACCTAAAAGTTATTTCATTAAAAAGCAGTAAATATAAACAAGGATGTGTTTGGGCTTAAATTTCTCTAAAATAGCATCCTAAACATTTTTTTTTCAAATATTTTGTTTATGGAGATTTAAAAATTAAAAAATAAACAAATAAATAGAAGATAAGAATAAAAGTAAGAATTTGAAATGAAAAATTTTCTTTTACCAAAATTGTGCCTCCTGTTTGATAACGAAATGGCTTTAAAACTTTGCGCTGAACCAAACTATTAGGCAGAGCTGAAACACATGGCACCTCTGTAATTCGAGCGACATACACACTCCACTGAAATAAAGTATTCATTTAAATTTACTTATTGGAATTTAAGGTTCACTTAATCTTTGCTACAGTAACTTAGTATAGAATTTAAGTAAGCAAAAGGCAAAATATTCCTAGACAATCTGATTATATAACTTTTTAATATGTGAATATAAAGCTCTTGTTTAAACTTTTAGAACTATTTTGTCACACATTATCCTCTTTTCCAAATTAAAAAAATTGGTAAAAAATATAAGTTTTGAATATAAGAGACCATACAGTTCTTGAGCTTATATTGATACAATGATGTAAAAAACTAGAATTTGCAGTATTTAGATAACAAAATATCTGTTACCAATAACATTTTAATTTTCTTACATTATTTCCTTTCCAAATATTTGTAAATACTGAGGATCAAGAATTAATTAGTGACTTAAGTATAAATTATGCTGGTATCTAAATGATATGCTGGAAAGAAGTAACTTGAGTATTTTCAAATATGGTAAATTGGTATATCAACATTTTTATTTAACAGATAATAATAATAATAATTTTCAAATGACAAGATTATAATTTGATTTGATTTATATGGGCAGTATATATTTTTTCATACAGATTTTTAAGGAAATTTTATGAAAAATCTAGTTTAGAATAAGAATTTGAAAAAATTATGAATATAATTAAGAAAAAATTAAAACAAGTATAATGGGAATTTTCAATTTTGTTTTTGCTTGCCTTTGTTTTCTTATAGTTTATGTTTTCAGTCTACTTGCCATTATTAAGTGAACATAATGTATTAAGCTATGTATGTCAAATACCACTGATTTCATCTCTGAGTAGAATATTTTCAGATTTTCTAGTCTAACTTCATATTTAAATTCCTTCTCCTTCCTTTTAAAGACAAAATATTTTACTGACCAAAAAATACAGTAAAGTTTTTTAATTTTCTTTCATTCTATATATTTTCATGCAAAAGGTTTAGATATACGTATACATCTCATATTATTTTTAAACATTAAAAAAATATTTTCTTAATCCAATAAACAATAAAGTTTTATTGCTCTGATTTTACTTTCTTTTACCATAAATTGTCAATAAATTAATTTTTTAATTGCTATTATTTTCTATTTTTTATATACTTAAACATATAAATTTCGACATACTTATAATTCTTCTAATGCTCTTCTGTATATAAAGTCTTTGTGTAAGATTAAAATCATCATAAAGATTTAGTTTATTTTTCTTTTGATACACAAGGGCTATGATTATGGGGAATAAAACTAAAACTCCTCTATGCAACAGCCACTAGGGGGTCCTGGGCCTATGGTGTCAATCTCTGTTTCCAAGGCTAAGGTCCCTGGGGTGTGAAGCATATGTTCCAGTTAGGTGGTCAACATTACACGGAACCCCCAGTGTTTAGTTCTCAAGCATGCTTGATCCCCACTTTGTCTACCCACTGAAGGGATGATAGGCTGAGTCAACCTTGCCCAGTCCTGGGATCGAACCTCGGACCTGTGTCGTGGGAGCGTGAAATGCTACCCCAACACTGCTGGGCTTAAGATTATGGGGAATATGAGGTCTTAATCTTATTCTACAACTACAGACATTTATGCTACCAGTTTGCTTTGAACTTACAGATGAAACACTACTTAGTTTTTAAGAAAGTAAGACAGGTAGGAAGAAATACTTTTTCTTCTTAAATTATCTTTACATCATCTGATTTCAGAATTTTTTCAGGTTGCTTTCACTATGATTTATTCATTAAACCCAAATATTTTAAAATAAGGTTAGTGATATAACAAATTTGTTAAAAAAATCTTTAATATGTTAAGTAAAATATGAAGTACTTTTTTAATATTACAAAAGAAAAATCATGCATACAAATCTATTAAGAAAATAAAAGAGCTAAAAATAAATTTATAATAGAATAATAAAAAAATTTTTGAATTAAAGCCGACTTAAAGTGAGTACTTAACTTCTAAGAAAAAAAAAAATTAAAAATTGGAATTACAAATTTTAATCTTATCTATGTATTAAGTTTCTCCCTTTTCATTAATATTCAAATTCTTCCACTACATTTCATGTTCTGAAATAAGGTGATACTAATATTTTGGTTAAATGGTTTTTACTTTGCTCAACCTTCTTTTTAAAGTTTTTCTAGTAGTAAAAATTACTAGTTTTCAAATAGCAAATTAGCAACCACTAGTTTTCTACTACTAGTTGCCAATGAATTTTCAAAAAATACTAACTTACAAACTGCAAATATTTTAGGTATATTATGTAGATAATATCTCCCTAAGTTAAATATATAATACTGCAATAGTACTCTTAAATTAAATTTAAAAAAACATCTGTAGTATAGGCTAATATATAAAATTTAAAATCCTAAAAATAATAAAAATAATAGTATACAAATGTTCTTTATAATAAGCATATTATATTTCATAATTCTGAATACTATAGTGCTGCTATGACAGAGCAAATGTTTGTTTTTTATTTTTATTTATTTATTTAAAAATTATTTTGATAATTGCAAATCATAATCTTATTTAAAAAAAAGTACAGTTTCAACATTATTCTTAAAGCAATTTAATACAAAACATTTTAAATGTGCAAATAAAAAATTAGATGTGCTTTACAAAAACTAAAAAGTAATAAGTTTTTTCTTAAAAGAAGAGTTATTTTATAAATGTAATTGTTTGTATTAAGTAGCTGACAATGAATTAAGATTTTTTTGCATTTCATCACATTCTGAATGCACTATTAGTCCACATCATTATTTTTTATTCCTATTATTTATTTAAAATTGCAGGATTTAAAATAAGAGCTTGATAGCATAAAAATATAATCTTTAAGGTAATGGCTTCCTGTCAGTAAATTAGAAGAAGCAAAGGAAAGTTTTATTTTAGAACAAAGATTTCTTTCAAAATTGGAGTTCTTACACTGAAAGCATGTAAAGAAAACTCTAATAAGCATGGTTTTACTGGAAAAATATTAAAATAAATATTTGCATCTAGAACATTTTAGTAATTGAGAATATTTTTTCTAAAGAAAATACACAAAGAAAAGTAGAATATCATCATTTTATGATATACTTTACAAAGATTCTAAAAATGCCATTGCTAAATACAGCATAATTAAAATATCGTCAAATTAACTTCAAAGAATAATACATAATTTTAGTTTAAAATTAAAAAAAAATTGATTGAATTTTTACAGCTTATTAACTACAGAATATAATGTAGAAGATTTAAGAGTAAAATCTATACTTTTTCACTTCCAGTCTTGCATCTCACTTACATTCTTAAAAATATTAACCAACCTCATTTACCTTTAACTTATTCAAGTACTCTTGAGGATGTACTACTAACAAAACTTCTTTACTTGCTTCAATAGGTTC
>CM063506.1:121516335-121616773 GCA_032207245.1 Pardosa pseudoannulata | reverse complement strand
CAACATATGTATCTTTACTAATAATTTTAGCACCTATAAATGAACAGAAGGTTAGTTTCAGAAAATTGATGTTAACTTATTTCTAGTTCTTTTTATATCTTCAGCTTTAAGTTTCAATAATGATAGATGGAATCTCTGTAGTCTACAATTTGTTTAGAAGTGGAGTAGTCAAAAAGTGAAGTATTTATCAGAACGTAATCACACCAGGACAGCCTTATAATTGCTGATGAACCTGGGCAAGCTAAACTTTAACTCCCTTAAAAGTATATATAATTCTCTTAACATATCTTTTACATCTATTTATATTTATATCTCTTTCTCTCTCTATATATATGAGTGTATATGTATATCATTTTATAATGCCAATTTATTACAATAAAATCTGAGAAAGTAAATTTCTATTAAAAAATTAATAATTAACATTTTGTTAAGTCTTTTTTTACATGATTCAATCTGGCTTCTAAATAACTGTAAAAACTAATTTGGGTTTGTTTGGAGTGCTAAAGAAAATTTTTTGCTATATAAAGGTTACTTAGACTAGGACTAACTGCTTAGAGCCAATTTCAAATTATTATGTATATACATGCCAGTAGTAGGGTTTGAACCTGTTGTTTTCTGAATTGAAAGTCCCTATTAATTCATCCTAAAAATATCAGCAGTTGCTTGAATTCTTAATTTCAATTATATTCTGTAATTAATTTTCCTGTGTATATATTGTTTATTAATACAGCAAATTCTTGTATTGATTAATAAAATGTATCTTGTACTATTCATTACAGATTTATGATAGAATTCAGAAATAACATAATGTGATGTAAAAGTATGACTGCAATATATATATATATATATATATATATATATATGTATATATGCATATATGCAGTAGAGAGCCTCGAATCTGAAATGGTTCAGACTTCAGCAAATCTAAATGTTGAATGCAACTTTGCAATTTTTTTTTATAATGTATAAAAAAAATTAATACTAACATCCCCCTACCCCTGACTCCCTCCCACTTTGTGAACCTGTACACATGTAGCACCTGAAATTTGTTTGCAGCAGTTATGTGTTAACCGTCTAATCTTAAGAAAGAGAATGAAAATGTGATATTGTTAATTCAGGTTTTGGACAATCACTAGTCCAGTAGTTTCTCAATGAACTGACTCCTATCAGGTGTATACTTAAATTTCTTCTCTGACAGATCCTCCATTTTTTTAAAGTATTTTTACAACTGATTTGAGGTGCAGGTTAGTTAGTTGGTTGGTTGATTAGAGGAAGGTGGAATGAAAGAGAGAAGTTTTAAAATATAAAATACAAAACATTTAAAACAATATTAAAAAATTTTTTTCAAGATCATGTAATGTAATAAACATTTAAAATGTTTATAAAAAAATAATAATATAGATTGGTGTTTTACAACAGGGGTGATGCCACTGATCTCTAGGCATTGAAGAAATTTAAGGAGGCTATGGTTTAAGGCAAATTTAGGAGACATTGAGAACTAACTGCCATCCATATGGGCAGCACTCACAAGAATTCGCTAAAATTTTTGATTAATACTTAAAATATTTTGACGGATTTATCAAAACCTATTTCAAATATTTCTGTCAATAATGAGTAAATTGTTGTGGTTTAAGATTGCTTCAATGTAATATGAATTGATGAATATATTAATTTATACTTGATTAAAATGAGCATTATTAAAGACTATTGAATATATATTTTTTATTAAATATAGAATAGTCCCCCTCTTCCCCCTTTTTTATGGAACGAGCCATGGTTAATGACTTTATAACTTGAGTGCACCACTGTGGACGAATTTACATTAGATCCACTGAGAAAATAATATAATGATATTGTGTAGATTGTGATAGGTTCAGTAGGTTGGGGAGCTATTCTCAGTAGTGTGAATAGCTTCACAATTATGACTTTAATCTATTTATGGAGGATTGGGAAGAGTCACAATTGAATTACACATATGGAAATTTAGAAAAACTTAATCCAGCTCACTAAATTGCTATGACTGAATATAAATTTTTTCCATAGGGAATAGTTCCGCCATACTGAAAAGCACCTTTAGATGCTCAGCTGTAGTTCATCTCTGTAACTACACATTTAATTATATTTTAACAAAATTCCCTTTTTGTTGGACACAAAGGTTATAACTGTAGGACATAGAGTTAAGACTAACTCTTTAGCCAATTTTTATATAATGTAATATATACATGAATTTATGGTTTTAATCTGGCTTCAGCAAATTGTTAAATAAATGATTCCAGTAATTTTGCTATTAATCTTTGATATCAATTTTAAAGAATGTCTTGACACTAGCAGGTATTAATATAGATTGTAAATATAAGTAAACAAATAATATACAGACATGTAACACATGAAATGAATTGATCTAAGTAACTTAATGCAGTAATAAATAACATTTTTTAATTTACTGTAGAAAGATAGTATGTACCATGTCTAATTTGTAACTAAATATTTGACAGTTTCCTTCATAATTATAAATAAAAAGCTTAATTAAACAATTTAATATCCCATACAATGGAAATGCTTTATAAAAATACTTGTTACATGTATTAACTTATTGGTAGGATTTTTTTCATCATTTTATTTTTCCAATTAGAAGTAAATATGTAGAATTTTAAATACAGAATTTCATACCATGATCAAAATAAAAGGAAATATATCTTAAGTTTACAAAGTAGTACTTTATACAAAGAGCCAGATGCAATCCCTGAGTGCAGATAATAAAATGCCTTATTATGAAAATACAAATCAATCTGTATTAGAATGGCTAATACAACATTTCTTTATATTCCAAATGAACTACTTAATTGACTATGATAGATGTGGAAAGATGCAAGGTTTGAAATTTGACTAAAAGACTGGAAAGACACTAGTGCATTCAGAACACATATATTATAAATATTGTATAATACTAAAACATGAAATAATACCTAAAAGGGATATAATAAATTGAACAAAAATAGGAAAATAATTACTTTCTAGCATCCGGAAAATCTTTCCCCATTTAGCAGAATCAAATGGGTGTAATTTTTCCATTCCCATAAAATGTATATCATAATGTGGTGAGTAGATGATTGGTAACTGTACATCTTTAATTTCAAGGTACACATCCATTCTAAAATATTAAGATAGTAAAATTTGAATAAAAATTTTGAAACAAATTTAAATACAAAAGAATCTATGTAAAACATATGCATTTATTTTTTAAGTTATTATATAACAAAAAGGCCAAGTAACAATGTCACTGAAATATAAATTTAAACAAGCTATATTTTCTAATACAAAAGCTAATTTAGAGTAAGCTGTCATTTTAATTATATCAAACAAGATCACATAAGGACCAGGCTCTGCTTACTCTAATATAAAAAAAAATTATTTCCTGGGCTGAAGAAAAAAATAAGATCATACATTTTTCCTAAGCAAACCCTCATATCTTCAGCAGTTGTGACATTGTTGGTGAATAAAATATAACCTATCGAGGCAGAGAACATAATGTCGTTTAATTGAGCCTGTAGATAATTATGTCAAGTAGCTATATAACCATAATACTTGAGACCTATTTCAATGTATTCTTAAAAAGCCCAAGATTTACCAATATATATTCATTTTTAAAAAAAATTTTAAATCTGATAGTTTTGGAGTGTTTTTTGTTTGATTTCTTTTTAGGATATTGCAAATGAACAGAAGTATAAGAGAGAATTTAAAGAAATGGATCTTTTGTAAGTTTATTGACAGTCTCATTATTTGATATATCTATAATAGCATTGATCAAGATTGTTGCTACAGGTTGTACCCCTTTAAATGAATAAATACATAATATGGTATTCTAAAAATGACTGGCCATACTTTACAATTTGTATGGATTGCTTACTTAAAATATTTATGCATTTACTTTTTAAATTAGAAAAAGACAGCTGATTTTACTTTGAGAGATAAAGCAGCTTCTTTTGAAAGGAAATTTAAGTACATAAATTTAAAAGGAATGAAAATAAACAAAATGTAAAACAGGTTGATTATTGTAATCAGAAATTTAATTTTTATGCCAGAAATAAAAGGAAGTCAGTAGTGATCTTATTAAGAAGCTAAGAGATGTAAAGTGTAATTAGTGACTGTAAATGATGGAGCTAACTACTTGGGGACTCTTTTGCAAAATACTTCAGAGGGCCTTTCTCAAAAAAAAAAAATGCATGATGTTTTTAATAGTTCACTTCTAGTTATTTATAATTTTTTTCAATGTAAATTTATTTTTTAATAAACAATTATATTAAGAAATATTTTAAACTTTAAAAAATTCAAAATTAGTAAGATGAAACTTGCCAAAATTATACAGTTGACTTATTTGACAGATTTATTTTGAACTCTTCAACACAACAGAATATCAAAGTAGAAAAGGTAATTGTTTATTTTATTTTCAGAAAAATAAATTTATAAAAATCTTGTTCATAATATATTTTTTAAAGTATTTAATCAAGTTTCAATGCTACAGAACAATGATGACAAACCTATGACACATGAAGGCATTTTACTCAATGCTCATGTTGGTTTTTATAAACTATTTTTTTATATCATAAAAAACGAGTGTGGTCAATTGATAATTTAAAAAAAATTAAAGTATGAATATTCTATGCTGAAATTTAGGAGAAAAAAAATCCCAACAGACTAACTAATTTTCTGTTATATTATAACTGTTCATAACTTATAACAATCAGTAGTATAAACTTTGCAGCATATTTGTAACATTGCCGAATAGGGAAGTACCAACTTGAAATAATTAACAAATTGGTTGTCTTGACATATATATTTGTTGATAATTTTTTTGCCATTTCCAAACTATTGGTAACTTTTTACTGCAATTTCCCCTTCTTTTAAAGTAACAAAACTAATGTAGTAACCTACAGACTGGTATTAATTAAAAAATTAACAAAATTTGATCTTCTTCTTAAAAAGCTTAGATATTATAGAGACCTCTATAGACAATCCTCATTTTAAATCTCTAATTAAACTTGATTAATTTTCTCCTTTTCTACCTACCTTACTGATTTCTGCTTACAGAACTTCCTCATGTTCAATACTTATAACCAATAGACAATTTAGATATATTTCAGCTGTGGTACATTTTAAGCAAAACTATATAAATTTTACCTTGAAAAACTTTTTTTGGCTGCCAAAAATTTCAATTTTCAGTCTCTTGTTGGACACTTTCTGTACTGCTGCCCTATATCATGGCAGGGTAACTGTTGTTGTACACATGAGGAATCAGTGACTAATAACAACAGGGCTAAGAAGATCAGAATTTTATGTACAAAGTTACTTCTCAGACATTTTTGCTGAAAATTCAATTTGAATGCATGGATTAGCCTTCAATACCAGCCTTATGATTCATTGTTCAGTTCTTAAAAAGCCCCTTTAGATATATTACTTATTAAAAATAAAATCTTATTTCAGTTCATGTAAATGAGATTTTAATTGATGTATGTTTTAGTTCAGGATATCTACTGAGTTTTTAATCACCAGTTTTATGAAAACATATATTAAGCTTTTAGTGATGACAGTTAAAAAATTTAAAAAAAAAAATTTGCTTTTTATTAAATAAATGTAACTTCTATACTTCATATTGAAAAATCAAATCATACAACTAAAAATAAATATTATCAACTGTTATACACTATTTTAAAAGTACCAAAAAAAAAAGAAAAAATTTTCCAGTAATTTATATTTGTAAAGATAAAAAATATTTGTTACAGTTTTATGCAAATTTCTACATGTAATAAGTAAAATATGTTTTAAAATAATTTATTGGTGATTCTTTTCATAACTTGCAGTACCACAAAAGTGAAAAAATATCAAACATAATTTTGGTGTTATTTAAATTCAATTCTTAGTTTTGTGCATGTGCCAATTTTATAATGATAATTTATAGTCAGATATTATTTCTGCAATAATTGGTTTTAAAGACATTAATCATAAAATTATCTTTTTTTTCTTTTAATAAACTTCGAAAGGCAGTTTACAAAATAAAACACAATTTTGTAGCACATAGAAAATGTATTAATTTACTGCAAATAAAAATATATTTACAGGCTAATGAAGAGAAAATCCCAAAAATTATCTCTAAAATAGAAAAGTAATTATCCTTTTTTTTTAATGAAATACTTATATACAAACACATGAAAAATTGAGATACTCTACAAAACTCTACAAAATACTCTTATATTCAGAGAGGTATTTTTAACAAAACTTCATTAATAATAATACCTAAGTGGCTCAATAAATAAAAATTTCACCAAATTCATACCTGAATAAATAACAATTGCATGCTTTTATTATTTCAAATTAACTTTCTGTATTACAATCCTGCGTGAACTATTGATTTTTAAGGGATACTTAAATAGGAAAATTTATGAATAAAAATTTAGTATACAGTTAATTTACTTTCATCATTTAAAACAGGGTTTATGACATGTAATTTAACTATAATTTTCAACTAACATTAAAATTTTGTCAAAAATATATTAAAAATTTCCAATAATTAGTTAATCAGATAAAATTCACTTCAGAGGAAAATCTAAAATTTTTTAGAAAAATAAACCTTACAATTTTAATACTTTACCATATTACATTATAAACAATTATACTCTTATTTAGAGATTTTAAAGTTTATTAATTACATAACTTTGGACGCATGTAATTAAAATTAAAATGCAGGAACTAATGGGAATTTCATGAAACCAATCCCTCTCTTTATATATATATATATATATATATATATATATATATATATATATATATATATATATATATATATATATACATCACTTTGAACTGGGGTACAGTTTTATCTTCCCTTAATTATATTACAACTAATAACCTGGTGTTTATTATGGGTATAAGATAAATTATAAGAAAAACATCTGTCCAACTAGTAAAATATTTTGCATGCCCTATTCACTGTAAAAATTCTGTATTAATGCTACACATTTTGAAAAATTTTAACTAAGGATTTATAGCGACAGAAAAGCACTTTAGATTAATAAAATAAAGCGCTTTAGATTAATAAAATAAAACTTACTAAAAAAGTGTTATCTTTAAAACACACAAAAACTTTTTGAGAACACGTTTGAGAATAGTCTAAAAACTCGAGAAATCAAAAGTAAACAGAAACCTAAACCGAAACAAAAAGTACTTACTCAAATTATCAGGAAAAACTAAAATAATAAATTTAGATTACTATAACGAAGCACTGAATAAAAACTGAATAACAATAACTAATTTTGAAACTTTTAAACAATAAAGAATAGTCAAAAATTGTTTACCATAAATGAAGGCTAATAAATGTTCATTTTAAAATCATGTTCTATAGTTTTATAATAAATTTTAAAACTCCCAATAAAGTAATAATCAACGTTAAACATACATTTTTAATAACACGAAATTGTGTATTTTGAAGAAAAAAATTAAATCGTTTAGTAAATGTATTTTATTTCACAAAAACAAAATTTAATTTTTCGCGAAAACACATATCTCGGTTTTTGCCGATGCGCAAAAAATGTTCTATCGATTATAGAAAGTATATCGTAAAAATTTTAAGAATTTAAAATTATCTAAAAATAATTTTACATCTTTAGTGGAGTTTATTAAAATCTTTTCTTCAAAAAAAATTTTTTTTTAAACTTCAATGAGCATAATGCTGACTGAATGCAAATTTTATGTTACAATCAGAAATTGTAAAGCAAATGTGATTTTGAAATAATTCGGATACTAAAATTTTAAACAAATTACTTTTTCAAGTAGTTTTATTGCTAATAAATGGTTATAGATGGTGAACATTTTTTCATGCTTCACATCCTTCCATTGTTGTTTATTATTTGCAACCGCGTTCGATATATTTGCTTCTGGAGTAATTTCGGAATCGGAGAAGGCGGTGAGTTGAAGACTTAGATGCGAAAATGTCTGCTCGTGGTGGTAAGAAAAGGAGCAAAGCTACATCAAGATCTGCCAAAGCTGGTGTTTTGTTTCCGGTCGGAAGATTTCATCGGTATTTAAGAAATGGAACTCACCATCAGCGTATCGGTGCTGGAGCACCGGTGTATATGGCAGCAGTAATTGAATATTTGACGGGTATATATATTATATAGACTTTTAAGTTGTTCATGTTATGTAAAATCCTATATTGACTATCTGCTGAACAATGATTTGTGTTAGATTTTGAACATTAATCCCTTATATAAATCTATTAATATACGTATGCATTTATCATACAATTTTAAATTTGTGTCAATTTGAGATTTAAATGTAAATGAAGAAAATGTTCTCTTTAAAAAATTTTTGTAAAATATTCTATCCTGAATACATAAATAGTGATCAAAAGATAATATTTGTATCAATCAATCTTTATTTATCTTTTATTTAAATTTTTATTATTGTTGTATTTTTAATAATTGTCTTTTCTCATGATAAATGTACAGCTGAAATTTTGGAATTGGCTGGAAATGCTGCAAGAGATAATAAGAAAGGGAGAGTTACACCACGCCACATATTATTAGCAGTTGCCAATGATGAAGAGCTTCACTTGGTAAAAAAAGAGCTTTATTATTATATTTTATTAATTTATTAGGTTTTTACTACTTACAAAAGCTTTTTATTGCTTATATTTTAACTGTTTTATTTCTTTATTAACATAAGTAATGTTAATTCCCAAAAAATGGTGCTGTTTACAGTAAGTTTTTATCATACAACTCTTTTAACTACTCTAAAGTTGTAATGGGGGTGGAAATGATGACTGTAGAATAGAAATTTTGATGGACAAAGTTATTTTTCTTTAAGATTGAATCAAAATTAAAAATTTTGAAATAAATCAATATGAGAAATAAGTTATTCACCTTTAATATTAAATAAATAATCTGTTATTTAAAAGCTGTATGTTGAACAGCTGTAGCTGGAAAACATTTATCCTTGTTAACAGTCTAAAATCTGTCATACAGTTTAAAGACATTTCCAGATGAGCTCAAAAAAGTAAAACTTGAAATGAATTATGTTTTCTGACTAATGCAACTATTTAAAAAGTGCATTGCTCGTCTTTTATCAAAAATCTATTTATTAACTTTTGTTAATTATAAGTATATTGTTAATTATATATTTAAAGATTTAATTTTATTGCGTGTTTAAAAAAAAATTTCTTACATGTCAAAATTTCTTAGCTAAACATAGCAATTGCTTGCTGCAGTTCTACATCTTTTAGACTGCATTTTAAGTTGCTGAAACATTAAATGGAACAATGTTATTATTTGTTTTTGTTTACTCTCAGTATCTTTTGCACACATTTATCATTCACTATTTTATAATTATATTTACTTCAGACTAATAAGTCCTGAAACAATTGTAGTAATCTGCTTGATATTATGTTATCAAAATTGTAAAAATCTAATATGGACAGTACATGCTTTCATTGTATACCTATTAAATCATTTATATTTATATATATTTTGATTGTTTTAAGCAATTTTCTGAATAAATTTCATTTCTTAAGGTTCATTTGATAGTGTTGTCTGAGTAGAGCTCAAATACTGCCATCTGATGATAACCCAAAACATCAATAACCATTATATTTAGGTTTATATATATATATATTGAAAATATTTTCAAAATTTCAGTACTATCTTTAATTAAGAAATGATAAAACCGTGAAATTCCTAAATTATTCTCTGTAACTTATAAATCCATTTATTTTTATTGAAAGTGAACCCGAGCATGAATATTTTAATATAACAGTCCTAACAACTGTCATAAATCTAAAATTTCAACATCGTATGGTTATACATTTTTAAATGTAAAATATATTTGTATCTACAAGTGTCAGAGCGAAATTGCTCAGTGCATTAAGGGATGAATAAAATGTATTTTTCCAGTTTCAAAGTTAAAGTTTTGTTGTATGTAGTACTAGTATAATGCTTTAACTAGTCAGAATGAATATTTCTGTACGATAATCTACAAGTCTGAAAACAAAGTTTTCAAGACTGCAACTCTTCCTTTACTTTGTACAAGGAAGTAAAAAGAAATGAGCAAAGGTATTGTGTATATAATAATCAGATCATTCACTGATAAAACAGTTTTACTTTTGTCCATTTACTATCATGCATATGTTTAGTTTCTTTTCTCTTTAGGCTTGTTCACCATAAGTCAGGTAAATTATCCAAATCCAGTAATGGACTTTTGTTACAGTTTTGTCTATTAGCAACAGTTTAGATTTTTTTCCTTTTTAAGTTTCTAACTATTTTTCATAGTTTTACTTTATAATTTAAAAGTATAGAAAACTGAAATTAGTTTAAAAAGTGGGTAAATTTAAAAAACAAATTTCAAAGCAAAACTCTGCAAAAAACAGCTAATTACTAAGGTTAATAATGTTATGGGCAGCCAATAATACTTTTTTTATTTTATGAAGCTTAATTTAATATGAAATGGTCATAATATTCATAGATATGAAGAAATAATTAAATTACTTTTATGAGGCCATAATGCTTCTTTTTGGTGGCATTTGCCCATATTTCTGTTATATTGACCTTTTTCCTCCATATTTCAATCTTTTTTTTTTTTTTTTTTTTTTTTTTTGTAGTAATCTTTAACTATTTTATTTATTTTACCTTTTAATTTTGTTGGGGGATTCAGAATTTTTAATTTGTTATGCTAGGCAGAGACTGAATACTTTTTTTCTCAGTCAATAATTTGTCTGTCCAAGCAAAATAACGCAATGAAATACAAGAAAATTGTGCATTCTGCCTGTTTGCTGCATAGGTGCACCTACAAAGGGTAGCATAGACTTGTTTATATAGGCTAAAGAGTGGCATAGAAAAACTCAAGAGTTTTGTAACCTAGTTCCATTATGATAAAAATTATCCAGTAATCAAAATAGGAAAAAAGGCTTTGTGGAGAATAATCTATGGTAACTTTATATCAAATGCAATCCAAGGGGGCAAATAAAATATTAGATAAACTTTTACTCGATTCGCAAGGTTGTCAGCATTTCAGAGTTAAGTTGGTTTTTATTGTATTTTTTTATCTCCTAAGTTGAAAACTGCAGGATATAATGATGTATGTTAGAATGCTTTATGTAAAGTGTGTTTATATATATAATATATATATATATACACTCATGTTCAAAATAAAGAGAAATTTCATAACTAATCAATTATCTCCTGAACTACTGGACTGATTTTAATGAAATGTGATATGTACATACATTCAAGAGCCAAAGCATTATGACCACCCATATATTTTGCAATGAACTCGCCTGGATGACATGGAAGGCATGTGATCAGCTGGAAGTGGTATTTAACTGCTGCTGGAGAGTCTGAAGAATCATTCTTTCACTTACTTCTGTGTGTAATAGAAAAGGCTGCAGATCTAAGTGATTTTGATAGAGGGCAGATTGTAATGGCTCGAAAGCTCGAAACAAGTATTACCAAAACTGCATGACTGGTGGGTTTTTCATGATCTACAGTTTCTGCAATGATATTGGATGTCCACACGCTATCAAAGAAAAAGGTCGTTAGAGACTGTCTCGCATGGTGAAACAAAACCGGAGCCAGACAGTGGCTCAGCTGACAACCCAATACAATGCAGGGTTAAGTAGAATAGTATTGGAGCACACTATTCAGCGGACACTGTTGGACATGGGGCTATGCAGCAAATGTGCCACTCGTGTGCCTTTGCTGACCAAGCATTGTTGTTAACTGCACCTACGCTAGGTCCAGGAACATCATGACTGGTTTATGGATCAGTGGGAGAGAGTTGCCTGGTCAGATGAATCACAGTTTGTCATTTATCACACTGATGGCTATGTCAAAATACGCTGTCTTCCAGGTGAACAGTTGCTCCCTCAATGTACAGTAGGTCATACACAGGCCGGTGGTGGAGGTTATGCTTTGAGGGATGTACTCTTGGTGATCTGTAGGACCCGTGGTTGTGGTAGAGCAGACCATGAATGCTACAGGGTATCTGAACATCATTGCAGACCAATTGCACCCTTACATGGCCTCTGTTTTTCCAGCTGGAAATGGAATGTTCCAACAGGACAACGGCCATGTTAAAAGGCTAAAATTGTGTTGGAGTGGTTCTAGTAACATGATGCTGAATTCCAGTTAATGTCCTGGCTGTCTAACTCACCAGATCTTAATCTGATAAAACACATTTGGGATATCATGGGATGACAGCTCAGAGGTCAAAGACCACCAATTTGTAATATCTCAAATTTGTGTAACCATTGCTTAAACATCTGGTACAATCTGTCTCCGGCCATCTACCAAGGACTTGTGGCATCCATGCCAAGGTGTGAAGCTGTGTTGCACACCAAAGGTGTGCCAATTCGTAATTGACAGGTAGTCATAATGTTTTGGCTCTTGAGTGTACATTGATACAACACTGAGCAAATAACTGTTCAACATTTATAATACAAATGCATAATCATTCATAACACTCATTGGAATTTGAAGGTATAAAATATTAGCAGCAGAATATAATTTAAAATAAAAAGGGTTAATAGGAGGTATGGTTCCATCTTACAGATATACAGGCATTGCAGTGTGATTTCTTACTTAAAATAAGGCAGTTTATGAATTTTTGTGTCAATTGGACCTAGTTGTTCAGAATGTGGTTTTTAAATCTTGGATGGATCTCAGAAAAAGGTTGCAAGCTGCAATTGCCCTCTCCAAAGCATCCCAGACATGCTCTATAGCAGTGTTTCCCAAACTTTTAATATGTGTACCCCTTCTTTAATATTCATAACACTGAGTACTCCTCATTAAAATATAAATAAATAAATTTTAAAAATATGGACGGATTTCAATAAAAATCAAAATATATTTTTTTGTGACAAACACAAAAAAATATGAAAAGAAAAATAAAATTATTCATAATAAAATATAAATAAAAGTTATAATTAACATTTATCAATGAGAATTAACATGATCAATGAGAAGGATGAAATTGTTCATGCTGAGATGATAGATCATCATAACTTGGTTCCCTGGTTAATTTTAATCAGGTGCAGTTCCACATCCAATAGTCTGTTCCTGTTTTTTTTTTTTTTTTTTTTAAGTAGTTTCACATGAATATGAAGTTGGAAATAGCAAGTTGTATTTCAGTACTCTTTGTGTTAAAACCAGATGCATGTGTTGCCTTTGTAATGAGAATGATGTTAAAGGCTCTCCTTATATTTATTTTTCAAGAATCCATCTGAAGCCAATTCCAACAACTCTCATCTTCCACATGCTACAAATCTTCTAGCATGCATGTTGTGTTAATGTTCAACAGATATCTTATCCATTCCATATTTTTGTTTAAATCAGATAAATAGTTTTTGAAGCCCGCTTGTAAACTCTCCAAATGCTGTGTTATGCATTTCAGAGGATCAGCATCAATTTTAGTAACTTGTTATAAACTCATGAAGAGAGAGAAATGAGTCTACTCCATTACCAAATTTCTTTTCTGTAAATTTAGTTTTGTGATGGCAGCATTCACTTTATCTTGAATGGGAAACAATGAAATTTCTTTACCCTGTAAGTTGAGACAATTTAAGACTGAGAATAATATCTGTTCAGTATGCTAGTTTACTAAACCATTTCCAGTCATGTAAACAATTTCACAACTCAAATTTGTGATTAAGAAAACATTGAGGCTCATATTTAAGTTCAAACAATTAAAAAATTTTCCTCAAAATATCCAACAAACATCGGTATGAAAAAAATGCTAGGTATGACTACCATACCTAGCCATTTCTTCACATATTTGCAAAAAAGCATGCATTCAAAAGACAATTTTTAATGTAGTTAATGATTTTAATGCTTTCATCTAGAACTTTCTGTAGATTAGTGGGCATCTTATGTGTGCCCAAAGTCTCTCTATTTAACAATGTGTGGATATGACATATGGGGCAACATTTTGAATTTTTTCAACAAGTCCTTTATTAATTCGAACTACATTTTTGCTCCATCTGTGCTTATTCCAATGCATCTATTCCAACCAGTTTTGTTCTATTGCATAAATTTATTCATAATATTAAAGATATCTTCGCCTTTTGTGTAATCTGGCAAAATGAAAAGTTGTCATGAGTTTCTTGACATTTTTCATATTTAACAAATGCTGTAAGATTTGCAATATCAGTGGACTCATTGACTTTGCATAATAACAACTTTGAGAATTATCAGATAATAACATCTGTTTTACATCATTACACATATCAACAATTAGTCGATAAACTGTATTTTTTGAGAGAGAAACATGGTCAAAAGTTTATTCTGCTCTATCTCCTATCAGTACTTCTGTCATTATCTTGGCAGCAGGCTTGATTAAAATTTGACTAATGGTTTCCACTACACCACATTTTGCAATTAAAAGTGACACATGATACAAAGTTTCTAGTATTTTTAGATTGTCAACTCCTGTTAAACCTTGCATTAATTTTCGAGATTGATTTAAATCCTTAAGTTTATTTTCAAAAAAATCTATGGGTTTATCTTTGTACTGATTATGGTTTGTCTGAAAATAGTACTTTAAGTTGGATGGTCTTGTGCTTTTGTTTGTTAGATTTTCAAAATAAATGATGCAAAGGGGAATAGGTTCATTTCCAGTCCAGGAGAATCTAAATTTGATATTCTTTGTCATATTTGCGAGTTTTCCTTGCTTCGATCTTGACAGGTTCTTTCAGAATTGAAGTTGATTTATCATAATTTCCTGTTGATTGCTACTATAATCATTATTTTTTGTTGGAGTAGTTCTAGATTCCAACCAGCGATCTATAATCTATATTAGGGATAAAATTTATATTATATAAAAATAATCACATAACAAAAATAAGTACATAAACATTTCCTGTAAGAAAAATCACACAAAAGCTAAAAAATACACAGACACCTGAAGAAGTCACTAACTATTAAGAAAGTAAGTTGTCTCTGTAACAAAGTATGATATATTCCTTCCATGTTATACCAGATCATCTCACGCCTCACAAAACTGTCTTGACTTGACTCATGAGAGCGTAGAATTAGATACAGCTAAGCAAAGTGCAGTGTATATCCCCACCAAATTATTTCTGTACCCCTTGGGGTATAAATATTACACTTTGGGAAACACTGCTCTTTAGGGTTGAGGTCTGGAAATTTGCTGCCAATCCATTTAGCAAATATCCTCATCCTCTAAAAATACATCTTCCAGAAGAGTGCTCTGTGGCTTCCCATTATTGTCCATTAAAATGAATTCCAGGCTAACTGCACCCCTGAAAAAGTGAACATAGGGCTTGAAAATCTTATCCTTAAACTTCACAGCAGATGCAGTGCCTCTTTCAAAGACAATAGAGGGGTGCACAGACATCCAACATGATGCCTGCCCAGAGTATTAAGCATCCATTCCTATAATGGTCGATTTTGTGCTAGTTCTTTTTATATGAATGTACTACAAGAATTAATGGTTAGGCTGAACTGAGGCTCATCAGTGATGAGAAAGGTAGCTCATTAATACTTATGCACATGTTAAACTGACTCTCCTCTTCATAAATGTGAGTGTAATGTAAATAGCAGGTCATAAACAACCCGCTCTTATGAAGTCTCCTAGAAACAGTCACCCTTGAAATTTCTGTTCCTGTGGCTGCATAAAAGTCACAAGAGGGCTGAGAAGCTGTAGCACCCTGTTATGTCTTGATATAATGGACAAATGGTGATCTCCTCTGGTCATTGTGGCTCTTGATGACCTTTCCCAGCCTTTCTCATGATGGATCTAGTATCCTGGAACTGTCCATAAGTTGCACACATTGCTAGGCATTGAATTGAACTCTAAAAAGGATGGAAATATTTTTCAATTGAGTTACTTTATAGACTGTAAAAGGCTAGATCAATGCTTCTTTACCACAACCTTTTTTTACAACCTTTTTTACCACAGCATCAAATTTAAGTACAGTGGAGGTAGAGAATCAGCCACACCTCGAGACAAATACAAGGACATGTCTTAGCTTGTTTTGACAGTGGTTTAGGAAAAGCAACTTACGTTTTAGATTTTAATTAACTTCATGCTGTCTTTTGTAATATCACAATCATTTTTTAACAAAGAGTATTTTTATTAAAGATAATCTATTAACTTATAAATATAATGCATTTTTGTGTTAAATGCTTATGCTTTTAAACTGCAGTTTAATCATTAGTTCTCAAAAATCATCATTTTATTTGATTTTATGATGTAATATGATTCAGTATATTAGAAATTGTAATGTTTAATTTAATTTCTGAAATATTAGATAGTGTAATTATGTATGGGTTATGAAAGGCTATTTGTAGTCTGAGCTGATATTCATAGTAAATATATTTATATATGTTGTTCTAAAGAAATATGTTTAATCATATTCAAATCTTTTAACATTAGGATTTGGAAACATAGAGTAATGATCCAGTACAAAATATTGATAGTTTGAATTTTAATAGAAAAATATTTTTAATATATTCTAAAGTATGACTGTTTGTTTTTCTTATTTTTTCAGTAGCTTTAATTAGCTTCTGACAAAATTGTTATATTATTTAAGATTTTGAAAATATTTATTTTAGATATGAATTATTAGATTTTCATATTATGATTTTTTTATGTAGCTCTTGAAGAATGTAACCATTGCATCAGGTGGAGTGTTACCTCGAATCCAGCCTGAACTTCTTGCAAAGAAAAGGGGACGCTTTGCAACTATGCCTTCCCCTGGTCGTTCTGGTCCCTCTTCTCCAGCCCCTGTGATGTCCGGTAAGAAACCAAAGCCAGTGTACACAGCTCCAAAGAAATATGTCAGGAAAGCTGCTGCAGCAGCAGCTATAAAGACTAAAGGACGGGGCAAAGGCAAAGTAAGTTTGTATTTTCTTAAAACTATGATATATGTTTTGTCAACTCATTGTGTATTCTGATTTTGAGATAAGGTTTTTAAAGTTATAATGTTAGTAAAAATATCATACTTTTCTTAAAGAGACACAAAATTGCAGTAGAGAAATTACAGGGGTATTTGTACGACCTTTTGGATCTAATGTTGCAGTGAGATTTTAACTTTTGACTTATGACCAATACATAAAGTTTATTAGATTACTACCTCCAAATTTAATCTAGAGGTGTATGATTCTTGCTGTTGGAAGTTCTCAGAAATTTCTAATCAGCTGATAGTGTAGTACGTTAAAGAAGTGAATTATGCTGCCTAAAGTTAAGTATTACACATAAGGTCAAGTTTTGGACTAAAATTGGGCTTATTGGTATTTGCAACTCATCAGTACACTAGGACAAGTAAGCAATTAGACATAATTTAGAATTATTTAAAATTATTTAACACTTAAGATGTCCTATTCATGTAATTCCAATTTCATTCATATATTTGTAATATAAGATGTTTGACTTTTAAACCTTTTCTCCTAAAGAATTTTCCCCTTTCTTTTTCTTCCTAAACTTTCTTTTCAGATTTATAGCTAAATATAAGTTTTACTGAAAGGGTGGTGCTATAACTGTATTTTTTGAAGAAAAAGGCTCATGCCAATATTTCTATACAATATTGAAATCCAAGGCTTAAAAGGTTTAATTACCCTGTACAATTACAGAGTAAGGCTTGTAAAGTTTGAAAGCTTTAGCTTTCAAACTTTAGGCTTGAGAACTGAAGGCTTTTGCTGATAAAATCCATTATGATAATGTGAATTTTGGACTGGAGGTGGCTTTCAATTGAGAACTGATAAATAAACAGTTAAGTAAAAGGGAAAAAAAAAAAAAAGATAGGTTGCTAGATAAACAAGAAAATCATTTTGCTATTATATCTTCTATGACTTGTATTTACTATAATGGCTTAATTTAGTGAAATTTAATAAACTATTCTATTTCCACCATTACCTTGATTCCTCAAGTATGTCTAAAACCTTCCCATCTTTTGCCTGAATTATTGCACAAGATTTTATACAAATCAATCCAGTTATTTTGAAATGTATTGCAAACAGATATATACATACAAAGTATATATAAATCATGTCTAGAAAATTTCAGATACATATTTTTGGAGATAATAAAGCCTATATTTGATTTACTGGGGCTATACTTGGAGAGAGTTTGTTATTTCGTCAGGAGGGGATAAAAATCATGATCTAACAAAAGGTAGTCAAAGGCTAAAGTCCTTAAAAAGATATAAAACTTTATTCAACTACGAGAATTCAAATGGCCAGTGAAAACAATCCATGCTGATGAAGTACAAGTGGGAATGATTTCTATTGCCTTTTAACAGTGAGGTGAAAAATGTGTACTGAAATGTCTATTTGAGCTTTTTCTGGAAAATAAAAATTTCTGACAGAAGTTTCAGGCATAACAAGAATTTTGGATAGTCTTGTTATATTGTTTTAAAGAGTGCCAGTAAAATATGAAAGTTATTTATTTTGTGTAATGGGACAGTTAAGTTACTGCAATATCAAGAACGAGGTTCCATTTGTATTACTAAGTACAAATAAAAATTAGTTAATATTATTTAACCATTGTTCAAATAATATTTTATTATATGTATCATTTTATTATATGTATGTATTATATGTTTATATGTAAGTATTTAATGTCCCCAAATAAAAGGTTATTTCAAAATTTAATTTTAAAAATTTAAGCTGTATTTTAAAAACAAATATGTACTTTATAATTACTTTTCTATTACCTTATGTGTGTATATATTTTGATTTGTTTTATTTTATTACATTAAACAGATGAAAAATTACTATGTATTATTATAGGAAGATGTATATAAATATATTTAATTGAAATTTATCTTTATTTCTACAAGACTTGTACTTTATTGGTTTGTTGGTATTATAGGTTTTTTTTTTTTTTTTTTTTATAAAGTTGCATAAATAATAAAGTTGATAAAGTTCTCATTTGTGAAATATGTCAAAAAAATCCAGTTGCACTTGCTTAACCCTTCATTGTTCACAGTGCCTAAAAGGCCCATTTGGTATGTTTGCTTTCATCCCTCTTTTTCTAAAAATGTTAAGAGTCTGTCTTGCTGAGCAGTCTATTTAATTTAAATATCTCCAATCCTCCTACTCAGTTGACAAACTTACTTCATGAAGTGCAATGGTTGCCATGTTGATCTCATTTGCACAATGCATCCAAAATCATTTAATATTTGAAAATTAGTAAAATCTGATTATTTTTTTTCTTTAACCCAAGTGTTTATTTTATTTATTTCATAACTGTATTGAGTAAAATCACTCTCTATTTCTCAGAAATATTACAATTTTTCAAAATTTGGAAGAAATTTAAAAATAGAATGGTGAAGAGACAGAAAATAAAAAATAAAAGCTCATTTGACACAAATTTTTTCTCTACTTTTTAACATCTCCACAGATATTATTGAATACTTATAGAATACTTACATTAAAATTAACACACATTAAATACTAATCATTATTGTTTTATCTGGGTCTGTCAGTCTCATGGTGCCCAAACTCATAACTCCAACTGTTGGTCCTGATAGCAGTTTCACTATTTAATTTAGAGTATACTATTTTTAATGTGTTATATCCTCTATATTGATCTCTTGCTAAATGGCTTTAGATATAATAGATTTTATAAGATACTTTTTCCTTTTCTGAATCATCCAAAAACCAAACTTTTTTCATGGCAGAACTCTCAATTCTTGAATCTGATTTTGGTACACATAATTAAAATTTGCATTTAATATTTTAAGTTGAAGATGACTAAATTTGTAAATTAATTTATTTCTAGGCTAGTAAAGATCTTCCAAATTCAGTAAGCCATCAGAGTGGTGTGACTATGCTGTCTGAAAAGAAACTTTTTCTTGGCCAAAAGGTAAGAAAATTGTTAATTTACAAGATATTTTAAAGTTTCAATATAAAGTGTCATAAAAATTGATTGTGGCTATACATAAGACTTTTAAGAGATTTAGATTGATATTTTTGGATTTTCAGTTATGGAGTAGAAAGCTTATGATGCAGTACTTAATTTGGCAATCATTGCTAAGCAAAAGTATCTAATTAAAATTAAAAATTCTAGTTCTTCCTTATGTCAATATGTGTGTACTTAATTTAAACTAATATTTTGATCTATTATCTAATATTCTTGTATCTTGATTAAAGTATTTACTTTTTTTAGTTCTTCCCATAAAAGATAATTATCTGTACTAAATGGTCTTTTGATGAAATAGTCATATAGCATATGTAATTTGTTTAACTGGGGCAACTTATTATTATTGTAATATTTAATTATGAGGTTAGAAATCTAATTTTTAGTAATATATAGACTTACTAAATTGATACTACTTCATTTCCTTTTAAATATACCATGTATAAAGATTATTGTTCATAATATAATTTGATTTTGGGACTACATGTCTTAAAATCAAACTCTGTAGAAAAATTTCTCCATGTGAAGAAATATTGAAACATTAACTTTCCGGCAACTCTCCTTACCTTAATATATATATTTTATTCTTCAGATTCTTATCTATCATTGTTTACTATCATCACTTAAACTTTTTTCATTCACGACCCTATTTTATCATTTTTTATTTATTTTTTTTTAAATGCTGTGAGGGAAAGAGATTAAATATAATTGTCAAAGTTTTTTTTTTTTTTTTTTTTTTGTAAAATATATGTTTATGAAAAGGAGCTGTTTCAATATTTATATCAAGTTTACAGAAATTAATGGCATAAATCACATTTTGAAACAATGGATGTCCTATCAAACTTTTGGATCAAAATAGCTGCTTGATAGATTAAATCTTGGTGCACGATTTAATGCTGATGATCATGGAGCATCTTCAGAGTTAAACAAAATTTAGATTTAATAAGCATTAAAACTCTTAAAGTCATTTGACATAAGAATATTGTACTGAGTGATTGAAGAATATTGCAACTAGCATTTTAAAATATTTGACTAAAATATTTTTTTGACATCATTTGATGTCCAAAAATTACACTAGTGGCACAATCTAGTTTTCTGGATGTCACATGAAGGTCTATGTAAAACATAATTTTTTTTTAATATTATGTACTAGAATTTTTAAAGTATTCCAATAAGATATTTATAAGTGGATTTTTATTTTCCTTAAATAGTTGGTTGTCATTCAAGGTGATATTTCTAATATAACATCTGATGCTGTTCTTCATCCGACAAATTCTACATTGCAAATGAGTAATGATATAGGTTAGTATTTATTTCTAATGACATGATTTGTTTATATTTATGTATTTTTAGTAATTTCTTGACAATTTTCATAAGTTTTCTTTTTAGATGATTCCTAGATTGGATGAAAATTCATTGATTATACAAAATAAATACCAACATGTCATTAAATTTTAAAATTATCTCCAATATTCAGAATCAAACAAAAATTATACTTTTTGTTACTTTTGATCTTCCTAAATTATGAGAGGGAGATCTATAGCAATCAATGGTAATTTTACTAGAAAATAATTGAGCAATAAGTAATTTGTAAATGTTTTGCCATAAAATATAAAATTTATTGACATTATGGTTTGTTGAAGTTCTGTAACATCAGGCAAAATGAACATAAAATTTCAGTAAGTTAAGATTTTAGTTTACATGAAACCGTTGGACCTGTAAATCAACCAATTAAAGTAATTTAATTGTTTTTATTAACAAAATAGTTCCAAAATTAAATAAAACTCATTTATGTTTCATGTCTATTAATATACACAACACTTTAAAATCTTTTGTATTTGTATGGTGGATTGATATATATATTTATATTTAGGTCAAGCTTTAGAGAAAGCTGGAGGTAAAGAGTTTCAGCAAGAAGTGAAAGATGTGTTAGCTTCAAATGGACCTCTTGATACTGCTGCAGGTTATTATACATTTCATTATACAAATCTGTATTTTGTATCTAAATGAGACTTGGTTTCTGTTAATTGGATCTAAATAAATTGTTATTTGAATATGCTAAGAATTAGCTTTAACTGTTACTTTTATAGTTTTTTTAGTTTTACATTAAAATATAGAAGATTTTCACCCAAGGAACTTAATACTAAAAAATTCTGAAAACTAGTTAACCTATTAACTGATGGTACACTTAGTAGTTGTATGTGATCACTAACCAGCTATAAATGTTGTACCTATACTTTAATGGCTATAAGTATTTGGCATATTCAGGCATTTTATATTTAAGAGTCATTAACCTTGTAAATCAACTGTTAGAATTTCCATATAGGGTGAATCAATCTTGTTTTCCTGTAGAAATGATTTTTTAACCTTATTTCTTTTACAGTAAAGATAGAAGGTTTTACCTACTTAACAGTTTTTGCAGTTTAAAATTTAATCTAGTCAATTTAAGCTTCTTATATTTTATTTATGTTGCTCCTTCGCAAATTTTCAATAAATTTAACCATATATATATATATATATATATATATATATATATATATATATATATATATATAAAGTATCCACCAAGAAAATTTTGTCACCTTTTCCTTGTATCTAAATTATGATTAAACTACCTAATTAGTTTATTTTTCATAAGGCTTTGAGTTATAGAAAATTCTTGCAAGCTTTTGCAATTCATTGCTAAACAAGAGTTTTCTACTTTGATTTCGTCTACTTATACTTCATTCTTTAATTATGACAGAAAAATAAGATATTTTTTTAATCCTCTCTTTTTTTTAAACTGTTTTACCAATTTTTAATTTTTTATTATACTGCATCAGTTTTTTTTTTTAAATATGTGCTAAGATTTGATTTGTAGCTAGTACTAGCTGTGTAACCTGCAAATAAGTTTTTAAATCACAGAAAAGAGCTATTTTTTCAATAATAATTCTTAGTTAACTCAAAATTTCTTAACTTTTATTTTATACCAGTTTCTGTCTTAAATTATGCAAAAATAATATTTAAAAGTTAAGTCTGCCAAATATAAAGTAACAGAATTTGTTAAAAGCTAGTCTAGCTATGGGAAATGGAATATTATTGATTTATAAGGTAACTGATAAAACATTTAAAGACTTGGGTATGTATGTTACTAGTGTTACATGATTAAAAAGCTATAAAGTTCTAATTAAGTTTTCAAAAGTAATATATGTTATTTATGTATCTGAATTTTATGAAATGCATAAATTTTCCTCTTTATCAATTTGATTGTTTAAAAAACTACATAACTAAAATTAAAATTAGCACATGATATCCCTTGTTAAAATTTGATTCATTGATTTCATTCTATCTCTGTTCAGCTATCCCAGTGTAGCTCCTTGTTGGCATTAAAATTTTGTGTGAATTTGAAACAAATTTCATTTTATCTGCATAGAAATACTTTCCTTTTTAGCTGTGATTTGTCCTGGCCATAACTTCCCCTCTAAATATGTGATCCATTGTAACATACCAGCATACAGTGCTGCAAACTCATCTGAGTTGATGGAAAAAGCGGTCAAGAACATTTTGGCTCTTGCTGATGAAAAGAATCTTAAATCACTAGCAATCCCTTCGATTAGTACTGGAAGGTATGTTTGTTATATTTGTATATGTTGAGTTTTGGGTTCTGTTTATGTTTATTTGTAGACTGCACTTAAGAATGTTAGCCTGCACACCAGAGTTCCCTTGGTTTGAAAGGTGGATTGCTGTTGCAGTCCCATTAAAGATCCATTGTGTATTTTTGATAGACTTCAATGTTAGATCTGGTGGATGATAATTTTTTTCAGATTACAGATTAATGGTAATAAGGTATATGCTCCAGTTGAGGTACTTTAATTTTTAATAGTGATTTATTAAATTATGAAGTCCTTTATTGAATGTAATTTTGGCTTGTATTGAGCATACTTCATTTAATTCCAATGGTTACTAGCAGATGACTTCAGACAAAATATTTGTCACACAATATATTTTCAAGCAATATATTGGGAAAAATGTAATTATATATGTTTAACTTTTAAAAAAGTTACTATAAAAAATGTTTCATAAGTCAGACTAAATGTGTCTATATTCATATTGCATTATGTCTATAAAAGAAATTTTGATTTCATCATTTACTCTTATGACTAGAAGGGATTTTCTTCATAAGCTTTTTGCACAGTTTTAGAATAATTTTGATTGTATATATTCAAAGCTTAAAAAAAATTAGTATTATGTTTCATAGCATTTTCTTTTGGCGATGAGTATGTATTTAGATTTTGAAGATAAGGAAAATGAGTTTAAATCTGTTATTTTGTACTTTATACCACCTTCTATTCCTCCACTGCTTTAATGTGTAAAAAGAGTTTGTCCAAATTTTTTTTCATATGCACAAGCACAAGTTGAAGGATTTCATAAAGCTTTAGTAATCTTTCTGTTCTGTGCTCATCTGTAGGCATAGACAAAATGTTTAAAGCATAAGATTTTTTTTTTATCTTGCAATTACCTTTAAAACTTCTTTCTTTTTCTTTTTTTTTGTTTAAAAAAATAAAGAAAATAGTTACACAATTACCTTTATAGTAATCTTGTTTGTTTTTTATTCATTCAAACACAGGTTTGATAATTTTTCTCTTTGGTACTGACTAAAAAAACACAAAAAAGAAGTAAATAAAAGTTATTTTAAGATTATTTTTCTCTGGATAAAACAAAAGCATATCTTTGAAATTTTGAATGATTTTTAATGAAAGCCATTTTTTTTAATTATAAAGACAATCATTAAGTTGTGATGAAATTTACTGATACTAGATAATTCTTTAATTTTATACTATTTCTAATTGTTTACTTGGCTATATAATGTAGTTTAGGAGGAATGTATTGTAATCAACCAAAAATATTTTACCCCAAGATTTTGATTGATCCTCACATTTTGGACCTCCCTGTGTCCGAAAATACCATTTTTGGAATTGTCACTCTTAATGAATACAATAAGTGTAGTACATTTTGATTTATAGTAACCAATTTTTGTGTATGTTGCATTATAGCGAAAGTTTTCCATTATCATTTGAGTTACATTTGACAACTGAAAGTAACAGTTTACTTACTACTACTTGCTGTGATTCCTAGATAATGTATATTTTTATTAAAGTTTATAAAATAAAAAGTCAAAGGGATGCTACTCCTGTTTTTTTTTTTTGTTTTGTTTTTTTTTTTTATATATATATATATAATTTATTTTTAGTATCTAAATTCTTTAAAAATGGGTAGATATTTCTTACATTTATAATTGGTTGACAAGTAAACCAATATTTGCTGGGTTTAGTGCTCCATCTATTAATCTTTTCTCATAAGAATTAATATAAATGTTAAAATGTCCATACAAAAATATTTTAAATACTTTTAGTTTAACATCCTTAAAAACACTAATGTTGCTGAATTTATTTAGATATTATCTTAATCTGAATCTGTATGGTAGATCAAAGATTAAGCAGTCAACTCTCAAAAGTTTACTTTAATGAAATTATCAGTTATCAAAGTAGTAATAGAATTTTGTCAAAGAATAATTTTTTATTATTAAACTGTATCAAAGAAATCTTTGTAAAAATTGGAAAACACATACACCGAAATAAAATAATAAATAAACTTTTGTAAATGTTTAATTTTACCTAATATGTCTGGCTATATTTATAAATAATTTCAAAGTGAAGTGTTTATAATCATAAAAACAGTGTGTAAAATCACGAAAAGCATTTATTTATTTATTTATTTTTAAATACATCTAGCTCTAGTTTCCCAAAGCAACAGGCTGCCCAGATTGTCCTGAAAGCAATCTCTAATTATTTTGTGAATGTGATGTCCAGTTCATTGAAACAGATACTCTTTGTCCTTCATGACATGGAAAGCATTGGTATCTATACAAGTGAACTTGCCAAATTAGATTCATAGCAGCTTTTAATCAAGTAAGTTAAGTTTAATTTTATAATTTCGATTTCTTGCGAGCTATTTATTTTTTCTAATAAAGTACATTTTATTGCTACTAGCTGCCTTCTACCCAAAAAGATATCCAGAAAATGTCAAAATTTAAATTATAAAGAAATGTGGCAGATAACATCAGATAAAATTAAATAACTAAAATAAATCTAGTAAAAAAGCAGCAAAAAAAATTTTCTATCTTAAAACACATTTTAAACACTATCAGATGAATTAAAGCACTTATGAGAGTCTTAATAATTATTCCATATTTTTAAAAGAAAATTGTATTCAATAGTTCCTTAATATAGTCACCTGACTTGATGGAGGGAAAAATAGTATTCTAGCTCCATCAAGGCCTTAAACTATGATTAAGTTGTGACTACCTAAAATCTTTCTATGTTTTATGTGAGTTAATAAGCAAAATTTCATTAGCATTGATTCTGCTGTTTAGAATGCAACAAACAGACATGCAAAGGATTTTATATGTATAGATTAAGCATTTATGGGTTTGTCTTTCATAATATTTAGTAAAATAAATAATGCTTAGAAACCAATGAGAATTTTTTAGTAAAATAAGTTTATTAACTAGAAATATTTAATTGTTATAACTATTTCTTAATAATTTCCATTAAAAATAGAAAAAATATTTAAATAAAACCAGATTGTCATATTTTACATCCTTGTTTTTAATGTTAAGACTAGCTGCTTCTCCCCCAGCCATTGGTGTACATAATAAAGATTCCAGGATGAGGATTTTATTTATTTTAATATTCAAACTAGTTTTTAGATTATATTACACTAACGATAAGCAGTTTAAAAAATAAACAACTCATTGTCATAAAATGATTTAAAACATTCATTTAACTTTAATTTTTATCTTGTTTAATAGATATAATGAGGGATAAAAGAATAAATAAATAGAGGAATAAAAGAATTATAATTTAGATTTATCCTTGAACCCTAAGAGAAAAGTCCTTACTGTATATTTCCCTGTATTAGCTAAGAATTTTTAGGTTTTTTATTAAGCTAAATGCCAGAGATCTGCTTATAAATGGATCTGCAAAAATAAATGAGATGTTTAAAAAAACAAGCAAAACATAATTAATCTCGTAAAATGCATACTTTTCCGTAAGTCAGTAATAGGTGATAAATTGCTTTAAAGAGCACTTTTATATTTTTTGTATTCATTTTCTTTTACAGTTCACTTTAATATCCTGAATTACAACACCCCAACACAAATACATAAACTTGCTTTTCTAATTCTATAATTGTATAATTATATATTATGGGTTGTGTTACTAGCAAAATTTTTACTAAATTACTTGATGGATTATACTAGATCCCAAGTGCCTGAGACTAAGATTATTGTAAATTTCTTAATTTGATTTTTTGTCTTAGGTTAACATTAGTTGAAGTGAATGTGAGGCATTTAATGCTGCAAAAGATGCAACAGTGGACCAGTCATGACATGGGACTTGTGCATTTTTTAGATATGCAAAGTTTTACTTTAGTGTTTTAGGCTGATCATCACTTGAGTGAATGGAAAAGGTTCTTCATTTTTGTTTTTAAGTGGAATCCTGACTGGTTCCAGAGATGGAGGAGAAAAAAAAATTGGTCTTCCAAATAATTACAATTCCATTCAATTAAGTGTAAATTTGATAATTGTTGCTAGTTTTGTGCTGTTTTGTATATATTTATTAAGTTTCCCAGTTGTCAAAATTAATTTATTACATGCAATTTTTGTTTTGTATGTTTTTGAATGACTTGTGATCAGTTTAATGAGCTTTATTTCAGATTGTGTATCTGATTGTCTTTCAATTTTTTTTATGTGGAATAATTTTCAAATTGTTTTCTGTTTATACCTTTATAAAGCTTTACTGTGACTATTTTTTAATGAGATGAATTCTTTTTTGGCTTTAATTTATGGGAATTAATTGGTTGTTTCA
The DNA here is from genome assembly GCA_032207245.1 of Pardosa pseudoannulata. Classification (NCBI taxonomy): domain Eukaryota; kingdom Metazoa; phylum Arthropoda; class Arachnida; order Araneae; family Lycosidae; genus Pardosa; species Pardosa pseudoannulata. Next base: position 121,588,943 of record CM063506.1, on the reverse strand, counting down.
GTATTAAATCAAATGTTTATTTTTTAGTGTATATTTTATAGAAATTGTTAAGTGTGTCTTTTTATTTTTGTTTTATTTTCCTAAAAAATCACATATCATAAAAAAGTTTATGGGTTTCATTTAAACAATTCATATATCTTCCTCTCTAGTCTGTTTAATATACCCTCCAAATAGTAGTAAAATTTGTTTTAATGGTAGATTTTCAAAAGCTGAGAACTTGTTCATTAAAAAGGTTTTATTACATTTTTCTTTCATTTACTGGAAGCAGTTTGCACTTTATGGATATTATTTGAACAGTTGATTTTTATGGTGAAATGGTTGTGTTTTGCAACAATATGTTTTTGTGTGATATTCATGATCCTGTACTACCTTGCTAGTTTTAAAATAAAAAAAGTAAATATTTTAAAGTAAATTTTTTTTATCACTGTCATGTTGAGTGAATGAATTAGTTTATAATTTTTTCTTATAGATGAGTAAATTAGTTTTGATTTTTCTTAAGATTAAAAAAAAAAAAAAGAACACATTTTTGGATTGGTTTGGAGCTGTACAGTCTTAATTTTTTTTTTCTCTCCACCCAAGGATTAATGAGACTGGGATCTATTGCTTAAAGTTGATTCTGAATTGCCAGAAATATCCCTGTCAGAATTAGGATACAAACTCTGGTACCAAAGATACCTACTCATTCAGCCCATTGTTCAGCTTAAAATTTTTTCATTTTGCTGTCGTAACAAAATCCTGGAACTACAGTCGAACTTGGTTAATTCAAGTTGTACAAATTCTTCTTGAATTTCTTATACAATGTAATAGTAAAATTACATGGTTAATTTTAAGAAAATTCAAGAATGCTTGGATAATTCAAATTTTTAAAAATATGTCCCTTTTCTTTCCCCTAAAATGTTCAAATTTTCATTTGAATAATGCCTTTACTTTTTTCAAATCTGTTAGCAGTTGATGCTTGTAGGCTATACAATTTGTAGGCTATTGTGGTTCTCTTAAAACCAATATATACAAGTGATTGATCTTTAATTAAGGTTTTAGACATAATACTGGGTTGCAGTAATATCCAATGTCATGAATCATATTTAAATGTTATTTAAGAAATTGCTTTTTGGGGACAATTGACCAACACAGAAATTATTGGTCAGATGAAGATTAAAGATATTGATTCTTCTGATGAAGAAAGAGAAGATAGTGATTAATAACATGTAACTACATGAAAGCAATATACTGTACTAAATAGGAATTGAACTTTTGGCTTAAACCCATCTCTCTTTCTCTCCTTGTTTACTTCAAATATTTATGAGGAATTTTAGTTTAGTGACATAAGAGATTCCTAGTTTCAGTGTCATAGATCTTTGAGTCAGCAGATTTTCTTTTAGGAGCTTCAATATATTGATGCATGTCTGCATTTCATCAATCCAAAAATAAGATTTTAGGGTTTTTATTTATTTTTATCTAAGACTTGTTTTTTTTCTCAAATTTAGTACATTATATATAAATGCCCTTAAAAAATGCAAGTCTCAATTTTTACATTATTCTATAATTGATACAACCTTCTATCAATCTATTAATTTTTGGAGCAAATTTTAAAATAAATCTCATTGTGTGCACTTCAATCAAAACAAAATAGTAACTGCTGTCGCCAAATTTTTAACTCAAAATGAAAGCAAGAAAAATACTAAATTTTTTCCATAAAGTGTGAATGATCATCTGTAGGTATATATGTATACACATGTAATTGTTCAAATAATAAATGTTTTTTCAGATCTGTGAAAATTTTTAGAAAGTTTTAAAATAAAGGAGTTTAATTCAGGTGCAGTTTTTGTTTGTTAGATTTTATGTCTGAAGAAAAATTTTGAGTTTCATTCATCATTTAAAAAAAAAATACTTTTAATCTTGCATTTGAGTAGATATTTTTAATGTTTTTATTTAAAGATTTGTGAGGTTGAACATAGAAAATTACCAAACTAATTAAAAATTATATACAAAAATAATTTTAATTTTTGTATAGAATTTTTATTTCTAAGAAAAGTTAAGAAATGGGTAGATGCAATTGTAGCTATAATTATTTGAGAAAAATGTACCAATAAGTTATTAAATTTTGTATTATCTGACTTTTTGCTAGATACAGAAATGTTTCTTTTTTAATTGAATACAAATAGGAAAGAACTTCTAAATTTGGAAAAACAAAATCATATTGCATTTTGAACTATTATAAATGAAAACAGTTTGCAAAGCAGTCTGAATTATGCTATTTTTGTTGATATCATATGGATTTTTTAGGGATATTGCAAAATGAAGAAAAAGTGTCTTCATATTTATATAAATAGTTTAGAATTTTTTTTTAACATATAGTTAAATTTTCAACTATTTTATCTATATCTATTAGTGGGGATAGATATTCTACAGCCAATGTATATGGTATTTTGTTGAAAAAAGGTCATTTAGTGTGTATAACATTTACAATTATGTAGACATTCTAAAAAAGTTACAGGTGAAGACTTATGAAATTAGGTATTACTTGAAATAAATGCATGTTTCCCAAAAATAAGTAAAGTTATACCATGAAATCTTTTCAAGTAGAGACTTTGATTTGGAAACATTTTTTAAGGGTGTTAGCATGATATAATACTGCAGAGAAATTTTTAGATAATTTCAGTGTCTAAACATAGCTTTGTTTTATCTCAACGCTTACACATAAATTAAATTCTTTGAGCTGCAGTAGCAGAATGTATTCATAGTTACATTATTAGTTTTAATATTGTGTTGATAATAGTTTGTTTCTAAAATATGCTCTATTTTATAAATTTTCTCTGCATTGTAAATTTGATATTGTCACATTATTGTTGTATCAGTACACTATTTCAATTTCTAAAAATGATTTTTCTTTAACTCAATGCTTACAGCTGCATTAAATCCTTTGCAGAGTATGCATAGTTCAACTATAAGATAAATTTTTAATTTTAGGTTTATTATCAGTTTGCTTCTAAAACAATTTTAGCTTTCAATTATCTGTATTGAAAATTTGATCTTAATATTATTATTATTATTATTTTATCGCTCGAATATTTAACTTTGTATTATTTATGATTTTGTATGTGATAAGACACTAGTCAAAATAATTTTTTGAAGTAGTATTTTAGAGATTCAAAAGTATTTTTAGTTATTTTCTTTATTAAGTTCTATTTTTATTTCAGAAAAAATTCTAGTTAGGAATTTAATTTTTTTTTTTTTTTTTTTTTTTTTTTTTTAAGAATTTATTTTGGGAATTTTATTGATAATTGTATGTTTAGAGTCAATTTAAATTCTTCAATTTTCAGTTTTATTATAGGGGTTTTGAATCTAAAATTATGGTTCTTAAAATTCTGAGTCAAATATCTTGTGCAAGACACAACCATTAGAATCTACATATTTATGTTAGTTCATTTAAACTCCTTTTCAATTTATTTTGCTGATGGCATGTTATATCAAATTATTATTTAAAATCTTGCAGATTTGTAAATTTTTTTTCCAAGTGGTAAATTATTTTTGTTATAATATGAAAATTTGTTGGGAATAAGACTAAATATATAAATTTGTAATAACTTTTATAAAAATGATTTTATTGATCATAAAGACATTTTTAAACAGATAAATGGTGATTTTTGTGAAGTCATATATGGTTTTATTTTAATTTTTATGATATTAATTCTAATTTTCCTCCTAGCAACATTTAAACAATTTTAATTATGCATTGAGCTTCCATCTATATCATCAGTAGTCAATGTGAATTTGTGGTTTAATTTTAATTTTCTTTGAGAATTGAAAAAGAAATATGAATTTGAATAATTTGATGGATTTGGGCCTTCTGCTAGTTCTCAAATGTTTGTGAGTCTGGTACTAGTCAGGAGAGTTTCTTTTCATTGAATCGTCCCTTCCAAAGTGGCATTCATAATCTTTATATAATGGAGTAAGTAGCTGTATAATATGCAATAAGGTCTTGTATACGCCACGAGCTTGGTTGAATGAATCATTTATGTCTGTTGTATATAAAGTGTCATCGTATCAAAATGAACAATTTTATAGTATTTTTAAAGTGTTCCTGTATTTCATATTGTAAATCTCACTGCCTTTTATACCTGCTTGTAAATGATGCTTTTGTATAAAAAGCAGTCTTTTTTGTTGTAGACTTTCTTTGAAAGCAGAAACATTTTTCCCATGTTCTTGGCAAAATTACTTTAGCTATGTACTTTTAGACCTCAATAAAAAATGAGAATTTTGTGGAAATGTTTGATGAAATAATACACATAAGTTATAGAATGTACAAGAAAGCTTTCTTCAAAAATACTAAATGATTATCATATTTACTCATGTATAATGTGTACTTTGAAATTCAAGATTTTGTCTTGGAATAATTTTCACTGCTTTTAGTAATTACATAATCTATGTATTGTTGTGTGATGTCAAGGAAAATATATATATATATATATATATATATATATATATATAAATCTTTCATCAGAAGTATTAAGGTATCCGTCTGCATTCAGAGAACTTTTTTCGTTAAACGTAGAAACTAGTTCATTTTTTTGCAATTTTAGATTTATTTTTTATATTATCATAGAGAATTGCACTTAAAAAATTTATTCATGGAGAAGTTTTTATAGAATTTCTAATAAATGAGGAAAATTTAGTAAAAAAAATAAGGTTTTTTTAAAAGGTCTAATTTTTTAATAAATTATTTCAATATTTTTGATACAACTCATTTCTTATACACTGGACTAATGAATTATCTAAAATCTTTGCTTAAATTTACATTTGGTAAAAAATTTTGGCTCTTCAAAATCATATACATTGAATTTTTAACGAATTTTCATTACCTTTATATCTAACTATGAGTGTAACATCATTTAAAATTATCCAGATTTAAAGCTTATAGGTCATTCACTAGTAAATACTATCAAAAGCACTCATAATAATTTTCAACAAAATATTAAGAACTTTTTGAGAAATCATATTTCAAGTTTCAACATTTTATTAAAAATACCGTTCTGAGAAAAACGCATTTGAAGTTTATAAAAGCAACTTTAACTATTAAAAAATTAAAATAAATGTATAAAATTACCTACACTTTCTTGCTTCAAAACTTTCTAATTGCCAAGTTGCTAACTATTAAAAATACTAGAAAAATGTTTAAACTAATCTTCATGAAAATTAAAAAAGTTTTGTCCAAAAAATGCTCTTTAAAAGGTTTTAAATTCACAACTTCCGGTTCTGAAGTCGCTGTTACTGATGTTTAACAGCTGTAATTTTTCTTTAAAATGCCATAGAGACAAAAACAGATTTAGAAGCCTAAAAGTTGAAATTTTACAATAGAGAAATTAAAAAAAATTGTAATTTTTGGCAAAAAAGGATGTTTTCAACATAGACGGATACCTTAAGCTATGTTAGCTCAGTTGACTCAAGCTGGTCTTCCATGTTTATTAATGGCAGCTGGGGCAGGTAAAATAGGTTTGTGACTGAAATGTCCTTCAAGTTCCCAAACGATACTCTGTGGCAGGCCAAGCCTCCAAGCAAGGTTTACTTTTTGGTCCCTGCTTCTAAATTGCAAGTACTTGCTCTTAGATGACCATTTTTTCAAGGCAATGGGAACTTCCACACAAGTCATGACTTCTAAATGGACACAACCAACCATTAGAAGTATAGCTGCATCTTTGACTCCAGCTACACTTATGTACAACAGTGCTACGTACACTAATTAACATTGAATGTCTAATTTCCAACTTAGAGCAGAGTTACCATAATTTTTTTTTTCATACTGATCTTCTTAACTTAAATGATGAAATAAGACTAGATCACCTTTTCATTTAGCTTGAATGTTGTTAAAAACTCTTTTATAGAGTAAAGAGAAATAAAGAAAATGTAATCCTTCTTACATTGTTACCCAGGTAGAATAAATGTATCAGTTTATATTGTACAAATGTTGCGAGTATTTTGAATCTTGGTCTTACTTCAAAAAGGTGTGAATGAACTAGTTTGCATGTCAAAAATGCCATTCACACATTCACAGCACTAAATACCAAAAAATGGTATTCAGGGATATTGAGGAGTATTGACCTACATTGTTAAATATAAAAAAAATTACTATTCAGGGATATTATTAAGGGAGAAGAGATCCATTTCATGTAAGCTGATATTATAGTTTTGATGTTGGCGTATGAAGTCTTCACCATCAATTACGACCATCTGAAAGTAGCTAAAACTTTCCCAGTGGCTGCAGACACCTGATAACAAACACAAAGGATTTTGTCGAGAACAAAGTCATCTGAAGAATGACATTAAAGCAGCATTAAAGGTTGAATTACTTAGTACCCATAGCAATTGGTTTACTATCAGGAGAGTAATAAGTGGAAAATTAGCTATTGTGATATAGTCCAGTAGAAAAGAAGTTTTAGCAAGAATGTCTGCAAGTTCAGTACTGTGATAAACTATGGGGGATTTAATCCATTTGATTTTTATATAGTAACAAACTTCTCGTATTTCCTGAATAATTTTTGTGTTTGGGACTAATGTAAGATCTAATTGTGCACATCTCTTTTTAGTTGCAACCTTCAATCTATATAACAAAAATTTCAATATAACAGATATCACTGCCGTACAAAACTCAGAAACGTTTAGTCAAATTGAATGTTAAAATTTGTTATTTATGGCTGTGCGACTCTCCATTTTTTATTGTGGTGTGCAAAGGAATATCTTAATAGAACAAATATTAAAACTACCGGTCACTGCTAGATGGCAGTACTTCAGATCTACTTATTGTTGTATTAATATATACTCCTTATTGTTGAATACGATTTTATCCTTTGTTGAGTTAAAGCAAAAAATTTTTGTTTTTGTTGAATAGAGACAATACTTGAGCAATTATCTATTTTATTAAAGAATTGAAGTGTCATATCGCATTTTCAAATTTTAAGAGATTAATGCAGTGCAACCAAAATATTTGTATATATCTCAGCTATTGGTCTCTCTGAGATCTAATGGTTATTGTTTCTTAACCTTGTGCTGGAGCTCCTTGCTCCAGTGAATGGGGGGGCTTTTCAGTACAATAGGCCTTGGACTGCAGTGCTGGTGCCCTTGTGGGCCGCCCCACCCTAAATCTAATCTAATCTAAAATATTTGTATAATTTATAATGGGCATTTAAGGAAGTTATGTGGTGTCCACATCAGATTTTGTACCACATAAAAATTATGTATTCCAATATTTTGAGGAAATATTTATTAATTGGTAGTTACTGAGACACAAAAAGTTAAGCATATTACCATAGAGAATGAAATCTGCAAACATCAAACGGGACTGCAGAGTATTGAATTTGCTAGTCTGGAAAAGTAATTTTACTGTATCATTTTCATTGCTATAGAAAGTGTCTAATTATTACATTCATATTTTTTTTAACACTGTTGCAAGTGAGAGGCAGTAAAAGAAATTTTGATTACATCGTTACTGAATCGAAAGGAGGTCAAACATGGTGTGCAATTCAGACCTATTCCAATTTATAGTAAGAGAGAAAAACGGCACGTTTCTTCCGTTAACTATAAGATTCGACCAGAACATTTTCTGCTGGATTTAATTTTGTTTCTTTCTTATTTATTAAATTTATAATAGATTTATTTGGGTTATTTGAGACATTTGCATATTTATTCGACAAAGTATCGATATTAATATATATGTGTCTGTGTGTGTGCGCAATATATCAAAATTACTACACCTAAAATGTCTATCTGAAATTCTTTTCCCCTTCTGATTCTTTCATACCTAATTTCCCAACCACAAAATCTCAGATTTGAAGGAGTGTCCGCCGATTTAAATTCTTTTTACCAGTCTCCCAAAACTAACGCTAGAATAAGTGCTAATTTTCTACCCAATCGCCCCATTTTCCAGCTGTCCCAGGTGACTAATTTCATTCCTCCGATGTCTACATTGTTAATAACGCTGACTAAGCTGTTGATCTCTTGGGAAAGAATTCGTCTGATTGCTCGCTGTTGGTAGAAATTTGTTATAGAAATGTATTTTCGTCATCATTCGATGCTTTGCTCTTGTCTTGTAAAGACTTCCATCTTTACTATGAAATAAAGTTAAAGTTCCATCTCGGGTTTCGCCGTTATTTTAATGGAGCGACTGCAATTTACTACATAGGTTTCCTTATTGCTCAGTAAGCCCGGGCAATTAAAAATAATATGGGCTATTATAACAGTGTAGCGGAGAGTAAAAATTTAGCACGTTATATATTTATATATATACAAAGTTATTCCGTTCTCTGAAATATTTTTGATTCGGGTTTACTGAGACTCAAAATGTTGAACACAAGAAAAAAAAATCTTCATACTGAGGTATACTATGCAAGGCAATGAAATCTATAAACAACAAACTGTAGAGTTTTAAATTTGGTCGCATGGAACATGTGTAATTGCGTTTCTTTTCTTTACACTGTTGCAAGCGAGCGACATAAAAGAAATTAGTATTGCTGAGTCGAAGGCAGGTTAAGCATAGCATACAAACACATACTCCTCTTTATGGTATGAGAGAAAAAACGGTAGGATTCGACCAGAAACATTTTTGATGAAATTCAATTTCTATTTTGTTTCTTATTTGTTTTTTAAATTTATAATCCATTTATTTTGGTTATTTCAGACATTTATTTGCATATTTATTCGATACCAGGTATATATAACGTTGTTCTGGCCTCTGAAATAGTTTTCGACTCGGGGTTACTGAGACACAAAAGTTTAAATATACAAAAAAATTCCTCCCATACTGAGGTATACTATGCAAAAGAATTAAAACTGCAAACAACTAACGGCATAGTTTCAAATTTGGTCGCCTGAGAAACTTACTCTGCTGTGTCGTTTTTTTTTTTTTTTTTTTTTTTTTTTTTTTTTTTTTTTTTTTTTTTCCCTTTTTTGCCACGGAAAGTATGAAATTATAACACTTCATTTCCTTACATCGTTGCAAGCGAACGATAGAAAAGAAACTTGGTTATTGAGTCGAAGGCAGGACATACAGTCCTGCATGCCATGGAGAGGCTTACTCGTCTTTATGGGAAGAAAGACGTAAAATATAAAAACGGTATTTTTTAAAAAACAAATAGTTTTTATTTAACAAGAAAAACTTAAAAATACACCGAAAAGTTAGTTTTGTTTCAGTGTTTAGTCATGCCTTTAGCAAATAGATGGCGATGCTAGTTTAAAATCTCTGCAGTTGAGATCCGAAGTGCGCTAAACAAACTTTTTGCATTTGTCAGACTGTTTTTTTTCTCCAATCTAATTTATGATTGAGGGCCGATCCCACCAAAGTCGTTTAACGCTAAGCGCGATTAATCTTGGTTTAAATGGAGAATTGTGTTCCCTCATTGGTTGGCGCCAGGGTTAATCGTGGCTAATCGTAGTTAGCCGTTAAACGACTTTGGTGGGATCAGCCCTGAATAGTGTGTTGTTACCGTAATTAAAACTAAGTGCAAGATTTGAGATAGCTAGCTAGTCAGGAAGGTAGTTAAAAACTGATTTCAAAATTTAAACTGACACATAAGTGTAGTGAAGTAAAGTAAAACCGATTAGAAACGGCAAGATTCATCCGTCAACTTGACTGTAGGTTTTGAAGGAACATTTTTTGCTCTGTTCCTCTCTATTTCGTTTTTTCCTTTATTTTTTTAATATATAATGGATTTATTCGAGTTTTTTGGGTCATTTATTTGTATATTTATTCGACAAAAATCGATAACACAATTCTATAGAACAATTTGTCGCAACGTCACGAATTACTATAATGCCCTTCCCATTCATTTTTATGTTTACATAAATAAATATTAAAAAAATAATAAATAAATAAATAAAACAACAGCCAATAGACAAACAACTGCCCTTCCGTTTGAAACTAAAGCCAGAATTGTCGTAAGTTGAGATGTGCCCTGCTGCGTGAAATCGCCTTATACAGAAAGTTGCTCAGTCTTTTGAAATAATGTTCAAAACGGAGTACTGAGACACAAAATGTTGAACATAAGAAAAAAGAATCTGACCATACTGAGCTCTATGTACTCTAAGCGAGAGAATGAAATCTGCAGTAAACGGGATTGCAGAGTTTTGATTTTGGTCACCTAGAAAACTTACTCTACTGCATCATTTTTTGTGGCCATGAAAAGGGTGTAATTATAACATTTCATTTCCTTACATTGTTGCAAGTTAGCGACAGAAAAGAAATGAGAGGATTACATTGTTACTTACTCGAAGGCAGGTCATGCATGGCATGCAGTGCAGGCCTACTCCTCATTACGGTAAAAAAAGAAAAAAAGGCAGGATCCTTCTGTCCGTTTCCGAATGCAAGTTTCGGCCAGGAACATTTTTTGTTCTATTCCTTTCTATTTTATTTCTTTCTTTATTTTTCAAATTTAAAATGGATTTTTTCTTTAGTTTGACACATTTGCATTTTTATGCGTTAAGGCTTCGACAGCATAGTTATGTATAGTAAATCATTCTGTCGTTTGAAATACTTTTTAAGATAAATTATATTTTAAAACAGTCCTGTCCAACGTAAAAGAACTTTGCGCTCCACTTTGGAAATGAATTTTACTTCTGCTGTCTACCTTTGTAATTAAGGTTCCCAAAAAATTGTTATATTTATTTCAAAATTCAAATGAGTATTTAGATTATATTACTCTAACGATATAAGCAATTTAAAAAATGAATCAATTCATTTTCCTAAAAGGAATAAATAACATTCATTTAATTTTCATCCAGAACTGAAAAAATATAATCTAAAGCATAGGTTTCCAAACAAATGCGGATCTAATGCCCCAAGAAATCATTAGGTCCTTTCAAGGAGGCAGTGAAGTTTTAGAGGTAAATGGGAGGGGGAGGGCCTGGCGTACCTAACTATTTATTAAATTAATAAAACACTTTGGAAATACCTTCTGTCCTATAAATAATCATTCTAATTAGATTTCTAAAATTTTTATTACGTTAAAAATGAAAACATTTTAATAATAATAATAATGAAGGGGCAGTGTTAAGTATTCGCCCCTACAACGTCAGGTATTTTGTTAACCATTTTATTATGAAAGTATCATAAAGGCAGTCAACATTACTCCCTACTACAACACAAAGTGAATCCTTGTAATTTTGAAGCATAGATCAAGCAGAAATCCTCCGCTTGGCGTGCTACTTCCAGAGGTATCGTTTAGGAAATTGAAGGACATTGCGACCACGAATCTATTTTACGTACTCCAATTACCATTTATGAACACGGTGGGCCTGTGGCAGGCTCAAACCCTTCAAACCTCCTGTTACGAGATTGCTGCCTTTGCCAACTGAGCTGCCGCAGCTCAAAAACTTAAAATTAAGCATGAAATTACGATGACCCTGTTTAACAATAAATGTTATTTTAATAAATAACTCTACCTCCAGAAGTATTACTTGAACTTGGAAGATATTGTGACTACGAATCTATTTTACATTTCTATTACGCTATTAATGTACATGGCAGATCTTTGGCCGGTTCGAGTCAATCCTACAACTCTCCAGTTACGAAATCACTGTCTATGCAGACTGAGCCACCTCGGCTCCTGAGATTGATACAAGACATTGACTAGTTGGTAAAACTCAATCAGCCCTAGTAATCTAATTATATTTTTTCTTACTTTTAAATTTTTAACAAATAATTTGAAACACACCTGATAGCCGTTCTAAATAAATTCTACTTTTTGGATTTTTAATAAATAAATATTTTTTTTCTTTCCTGTGCAGCAGACAATACAAACAGTGTGATTTTAGTCGGAACTGCACGTCTCTTGGCTGTAGCCGGAATATTGTCGAATCGGTATAGCGCTGTCTTTTGGAATCGGAGTCCACTGGATACAATCCCGCTGCTAGTATGGATGTTCGTAACTGTTCAAAATCAGTTTTAAGAAGTACCGTGCAGTCTAATAATTCCTAATGTTGCCAAAAATATGATCATACTGCTTCGAACGAACTTTATAAAATCCAGACTCTTGTCAATAACAAAGTTGTATTAGCTGAATGTTATGCTCTTAATGAAGTTTTTCATATATTTTTTAACTACGATGATTTTAAAAATGGATCGTATTTTAGTAAAGAGCAATAAGCATTGTAAAGGCCTTATCATCCACCAACCTGTTCCAGAATCTGATTTCATCCAGAGCGCCGAAAATCTAAAAAGCTTGAGAATCATTGTGCATAACATCCGAAAATATGTGTCTGGTCTACCAATCATATCTGAACCCTTCGATACCAAATAAGATATACGGTTCCGTCATTGGATTTTGACGGTGTAGAATTTGACATCAAACCGCAGCAGTTCACGGGCAACATTATTCATGTATACATTGATCACTGATGATTATCTATTAATAATAAACTAAAATATTCATTGACAATATACAGCATTCAAACTTTATTTCCTATTTTTATTATTACGTTTATTGTAAAGGTTCTAAAACTTTATTTGGTAACATTAATTACCCATTCCGAAGGCTGGGCTTGAAACAGCTTGTCTTTTAATAAATAAATCCTTATAACTGAAATACACTCCAGTGGGCTACTTTGTAAAAAGTGCCTGTTGCTCTTTTATACAATATACTATGAAATAATCTAATGTCAGCAAGAGCGCCAAAAACCTGGAAAGTTTGAGAACCATTGTGATTACTAGTAGCATCGTGTAACGTTTAAGTTTCTGATCGAAACTTTCTTCCCTGGGCTTTCTTAGCGAGCTCTGAGCTGAGCCAGTTTCTCGTCGGTTTTCTCTGAAGAGATGTTCTACCGTTCACCGCAGGTATTCCTGAAGATGCTTTTTGTTTCGCACCCCCACCCTACTCCGTTAGTGCCTCGAGACCATTTCTCTCGCTATTCGCGGCTCCTATGAAGAGATTGGCTTTCGCTTTGTTGTGGGTCTGTAAGAACATTTCTTTTCCAAGGACGTGGTCATTCCATCTACTCTAAGCCCAGCGGGTGACCCGGTAGTTACAAATCACGAACAAGAAATTCCCGTAGGAGGAAGAAAAGAAAATCTTCCCACGCCTTCTGGTGCGGTGGGGGTGCCCAATAATCGATTGGTAATGGCTTTCGCTCGGAAAATCAGTTAATTGTGTTTGCCCAAGAAAAAAAAGGCCGCATTTTTCGAGCATCCCCGTGAAGATTTCGTTTTGGGTGACAATTCGTCGGGAAGAGGCATTAATTGAGCCCATCGTTCGGAGGCTAACACCAGTAGCTCTCTATTCAACATCTTTTAAAGAACGAGAGAAAAAAATATTGCATTAGTACCTTTAACCCCTAAGAAAGGGAGCCACTTAATCGTCATCAACATGAACTCACATACGTTTCATCCTTGAGATGTTAAAGATTCGCATGAATTTAAAGTTTAACGATGTTAGCCATGCATATATAAAGCTAACAGTAATTGATTACATCTATGAGAACCAATGTCATATCTCCGTAAAAGAATGAAGATACACCAAAGACTAAAAAAAACGAGGTATGGATATTCTAAAGCAGGGATTACCTAGAGCTCCTATAAAATCCTTTATAGGAGCTTTATTTTAACCCCGCAAGACCCACTCTGTGATAGATGATACATAGGCCACAGTCAGCAATCGTTTTCAAGAGAAACAGCTGAAAATTATATTTTTGCTTCAATAAAACCTATATCTAGAATATATAAAGACTGATAAAGATGCAGTCGAATCTTCCCAAGAAGAAGACGAACGCAAAAATCTTTTCGTACTAACTGAAATTCGTATTAACCGGTGAAACAGCAGAATGAATATAGGATAACTTTTAAATAAACACTAAAAAAAAAAAAAAGTAATTACGCGATATCTGTAGAATAATATAATCTGATTTTTTAGAGTTAATGAGTATATCTCCGTACAAGGAATTTCCTTGCATGGACAAACGTCTAACTGCTTTGACAAATCATTTAAAGAGGACAACGGTATCTACGAAGAAAAATATCACCCGCGTGACAGAAATGATACTTTTTCAAACGATAGCTCTGTTAGCAATAGAATACGATTGGTTTGGAACGCTGCTGTCTAATTTTGACACATGAGGGTTGATGAGACGGAACTAAGTGTTAAACTGATTCCGAAGTGCTACAGCCAGACAGACGATGCCCGAATGAATTTGGCTTCAGTAACAAAGTACGTGGCTTCTAATCAAGTTGCTGGCATAAATATTCGTAGCCGTTTGGAATCGGCTTTAAGCAATAAATCCCGCTCTCATTAGCCCTCATGTAATAAAAGAATAGACCAAAGTGCTCCAAACCTAATAAAATTGGCTCTACTGACATCCATGGCAAGAGTGGGATACGAACTTTGGTACCGAAAATCAGCGCTTTACTAATTCCTCCGTAATTCGACAAATTGGATAGGCGTTTAAATCTTTTTACTTAAAAGAAAAGAGTAACAAAATCCGAAATGAAAGAAATATACCATATTAAAATTAATGAAATCAAATAGTTCAAGTAAATGCAGTCTAAATGCAAGAAAAATTTACTATCTGGGAAACACATTTTCCGTGCAAGGTCAGTAACCGAATATCACCAAATATAATTATTTTAGTTATTTAGATTCGATTTCATGAGGAAAATTAAATTTAACTTAGTTGTTAGCCGTCTAAACAAAACGGTTAAGGTTTCCACACTATATGAATTGAGACGAAATTTGTGTTCTCCGTTTATTTTTAAATTCTACCCTTGCTGAATATCCTCCATCTATAGCATGTTTGGGTAATCCTCTGGGGACAAATTGGTGATCTATAAAACTCATCACCAACAATATAATTTTAAAAAACTGCCAACATTTCGCGACTTCAGCTACCGTTTGCAGTCTATGTTGACGATGCATGTTTTCAGTATTGTAAATACAAACTGAAACAGCTTAGAATTAACGATTTGGATGACCTAATACAGGTTTGCACACGTGATGTAGCGTGTCCATATTAAAAAATAAACTTCCACAAAACATGTAGAAAAGAGCGCTGTGCTCGGGAAAAAAATATTAGCATAAACTTTTCAAAAAATAAGTAAACACACGTAAAGATTGAATGTCGCTATATGCAGAGAAACGTTCTCATTGCATTGAGCATGAACATTTTCCCAGACGTAATGAGCATGCGAAGAAATGTGAATTTCAATTGCGAACTCCCGCAAATGAATGCCTATTATTTTCAGAAAAACTAACTTTTGCACGTCTATGAACAAATATCTTTATTTTAAAACCGAAACGGGAAAGACTGACACTGTAGTTTCTTACCATGCATTGTTCGAACGACGGCTGAATGGGTAGAACGCTTCTCTTCGGTACAGGAGTTCGTGGGTTCGAATTCTTTTCAGGCATGGATGTTCGAATGCATTCGTAATCGGCTTCAAGCAGTAGGTCCTGGTATTGCTAGCCCTCGTGAAGCAAAGAAGAAAATTCCCGCTCATCCGACCAACTGTGGCGTTTATAACCACCTTAAAGAGGCTAAAAAGTGAGGAGAAAGGTATATTCACTATTAACGCATTGTATGCGGGACACGTACTAGTACGTTTTCTGACGATTGATACACTAATAACTAGAGGAAGCATAAAAACAAATTCTCTTCTTAAAATGTAAATTTATATATAAATCGCATACTGTTAAAAACTTAGCACATTGTATGCGGGTCACGGAATAGTAAGGGATAGTGTAATAACATGATCTGTTTGTGGGTACAAAAATAACGGTGTATACAGGAAACCGAAGCCGAATGTTCTCCTCTACTACATAGATTCTAGAAAAATTTAGGTTAATAAAAACTAGTTTTTGCATCAGTCGATACGGAACCACAGATCGGGAAGGTTGATTAAAAAAATCAATTTAGATTTAAAATTAACTTTCTATTTATCCTTGCGAAAATGATATGATATGTATGTATATTTATATATTATATATATATATACATACATATAATATATATGTATATAATATATATAATATATATATAATATAATATTACATATTTTTATTTATTTATATATATATATATATATTTGTTCATTTGTCTATTTATATATTTCAATATAAAATACGAAAAGTTGGTTAAAAAATTAAATAATTTTCGATCTATTGAGATTTAACTGAATAACTAAATTTACGCGTAAAACGCCCGCTCCCGGTACAATGAGGAATTTGCACATGTGGGGGATTCGAACAACTTAGTGTTTTTCTGATAATTTCAGACTCGTAGATTCCAAAAATGTTCTCAAAAATGTAAAAAACTGGGTCCATCATTTAAAAAATTAATTTTAAAGTTAAGCGAAAATCACGTGACATCAAAACGCTCCGTGATTGGTTGTGATGTCATCGTTCATGCAGACCAATATTTTTGTATTGCTTTTAAGCGTGCACTATTTTCCGATTTTGTTTTTGCAAGTTCCTGAAATTTTCTAGCTATCAAAATTTATTTTTATTTAAACCTGAAGGTTTAGTTTATCGATCTAGATAGCTTAGTTATCTCAATTTGTCATAAATGTCTCTTCTACCTGGATTTACCAAAAGACAATCAGACAGCCTCCCGAAAATTGACAGCATGTCAATGTTTTCTTTCTTGGCAAAAAACCCGGATTTTATGGGAGCAGAAATACGAGGAATTAAAACCCAAAGGTATGTAAAATCATTTATATTTTTTTCCAATTTTACTTAACATGTATTAATACTTTATTCATGCTAAACACAGCTCTTTTGTTTGTAAACACAAACAAGTCAAATAAATATACATATATCATATACACACACATTTGTAGTAGCATCGTTTTTTATAAATAGAGACGGATGTAATATTAAAATAAAAATTAGAGGAGGTATTTATTGTGAGACCGGTCTCATTAGCCTTCGTGTTGCAAAAAGTAGACCGTAGCACTCCAAAACCAAACCAAAACAAAATCAATTCTTAGATATTTTAAATATGATGAAAAGAAATTTAAAATCTTTAAACGGCTTTACTTAATTATTTATACATTTTTAAATAGCAATACAATTTTATTGCCTTTAATATTAATGTCAAATTAAAAAATGTATAAAATTTCTCAAATTAAATTTAATTTTTAAAGTAATATAATTATTAAGTATTTTAAAAATATTATACTTTTTTTTCAAATTAGTCACCAATCGAAAAATATCACTGTTACATTTGATACACAAGAAAGTATGCATCTCTGAAGAAAATATTTATAATACATTGAAAATACATAACTTTCCCCTCCCCCAAGTTATTTATTAGATAATTATATGCTTTAGATATTTATATGTTTTTCGATATTTATATGCTTTATAAAATATTTATTGTACTTGAACTCTGTGATAATACTCGAAAATTAGCAGTTTTAAAAGTTAAATAGCAGTGGTTAATCAACAATCCTTTTAAAGGTATAGCTGTATTTTATATACTTTAATTGTTCTAAATTAGTAATATTTAAACAAATGCAAGCATTTATTTACCGAAAAATGGTCTTCACAAACCCATAGAGATGATTTATATGATAATTTGAGGTTTAATTTCTCCTCCCTTTTCATCTCAGTTGTCCAGATTTTACGTGTATGTGGGTCTTTCGGGACGCTGAAAAATATCTTCTCATTGCAATTAGTTGTTGTATTTTTACAGAGTGGCACAATACAATATTTAGAGTATGATTTTTTAATGCCAGACATAACAAAAAAAAATTTCTATTATATGCGATACTTTACACAAAAACAAATTTAAAAGTCGACTTTTAACATGTAAACAGCATAGGCGCTTGGTGTGATTAAATGAACGATGACGTCACAAACTCGGCGGAGAAAAAGTATCGTTTTTGAGAGACGTTAAAGAGTCCGCTATAAAACTCATTAGAAATCACTCATTAGGCCCCCAAATGAAAGAAAAATAGCTACTGTCCTGCTTACTTTTTTGTCTTCTATCGTTTAAAATCAAAATTAGAAAACGTGAAAATTCCTCAATGAGGAATTTTCGAAATGTACCCGCACACAATGCACACACAACCCCAACCCTGGAAACGTGACTCTCAAATAGTCAGCCAAAAGGCCCTTCTTTATTTATATAGTTTGAAATATTTACACATTGTTGCATAAAGATTTTGTTCACAAGAGTTTGTAATAAAGATGAGGTTATATTTCATACAATACAGTAAACCTTATAAATTATAATACATTAACATTATAGCAAGATTTGTACATTGCAGATAGCTGTTTCTTAAACATTTATATCATTTCCTTAAAATATTCAGTAGTAATTTCCACAATAAAAGAGTTTTTGTCCATAGTAAACTGCAAGCTGTAAAATATTAGCTTCTTAAGAATTATACTTTAGGAGTTTTACTTGATCACATATATTAAATAAATATTAGTAACAGCAAGTAGTATGAAACTTAATACTGTTAAAATGAAATAAGTTTTACAGTGAATAATACAGTGTAACGGAATTCGACTAATAAAGTATATAAAAAGAAAGTACGTGAAAAGAAAACAAAACAATGTAGCGCTTCCAATTAATCTGCTCTACAGTTTATTTTTTGTTCTTGCAATTGCCGAATGGTAGGACGCTATTCTAAGGTACTGGGGTCCGCGGGTTCGAATCCCGCTAATGGCATGGGTGTTTTATAGACTTTTCACCACGCACGCACTGTCGAAATAGAATGCGTTACGTTTTAAATATATAGATGAATGTGTCCTTTTTATGATAATGATTTGTATTATTTTCAAAATTGCTTATATTGTAAGTGTAGTATAATTTAAAGCTTATTTGAATTTTGAAAAAAATATGAGCTTAATTACCTAGCTTGGACGCGAAGCCGCTAGTTTTTTCATAATGTACTAAAATCTACTCAACTTCAGCGATACATCTGTTGAATCGCGACTTATTTCTTTGTATGAGACGTAAGCTTGTGCGGGTGTGAAAGTGGTAAGGGAAATTACCAAGAGCGCAGGAGAGAGCAATACCTGGATCTATCTAAACATTGCCCCACTGACCCCATTTTCTCGGACTTGTAAACTTGTTGGTAAACATTCATCTTTTTAATACATTTTAAGATTAAATGTTCTTTCTTTGGAACAGAGACCGCATTCTCTGGTTTACTCTTTATCTATGGGTTTAACCCCTTGAAGATCACGATTACAAATTCTCTGGTATTTAATGCAATTAGGTTTTAAATTTCATCTATGAGAATTATAGATTTGAAATATATGAAGAAAAATATTTTTACATTCTTTAGGGGGGGGGGTGCGAGATTTAGAGAGGGTGATATAACTGTGAAACGCTGCCCTTGTACAGCAGGAAAATATTTCTTTCTTAAAAGTTTAATTACTTTAGGAGAGTAATGAATAATTACCCTTAAAATAATGTAATTAATATATAGCTAAACAATTTATAAGTAATGTTTTAGGTAAGTATTTTCATATGAGATAATGAAGAAAATCGAACTCTTGATTCTTCCATGTAAAGCACATTCAAAAAAGTATATTTCAAAGAGAAATAAATTAATTTTAGTAATACCATCTATTTATAGTTTAAAGTGTAAAAAAAAAAGAAAAAAAATACTGTGTTTAAAACAGAGAAAAAGTATTAACAGGTGGTTTCAATGCGAAACCACTGTCCTTAAAAGGGTTAAATCATAGGTTCCCAAATGGGGCGTTACCATCACCCAGTGGGTGCCGAGGACTTCCATGAAGGTAGCCTCGGGTTCAGAAGAAAATGATGGGCGTTGAGGGAACACATCGCCTTTAAGTAACTTTATATGTAAAATCGAGCTATGGCAGCTCAGTCGACAAAGGCGACGCTCTCGTAACTGGAGGGTTTCGGGTTCGGAGCCTGATCTGCCATGTTCGTACGTAAAATATGTAAAATATGTTCGTGGGGACAATGCCTTCCAAGTTCTCATTCAATGCCTCTAGGAGTCACAGGCCAAGCCTATGGGTTTTCTGCTTGGTTCCTGCTTCAAAATGACGAGGACCCAATTGAGCAAGAAGTCGTACTTTCATCCTTGAAGTGCTCGTTAAAACGAAAGGTGTACCCCTTTGCCTTAAATCGGACTTGTTTTGACCAAGTGGCACAAGACAGAGGCTAAATCCCAGTTCAGGGGGCCTGTCGAACCAAGTTCAGTGGGCACGCCAAACGTGGGCGATGTCGCCAAATTCTAGAACCCAGTTTTCTGGCAAACCTTGCTCTATTTTATTTATTTATTTATTTATTTTTTTAAATTTGTATTCATCTTAACAAAATTTCAAACCTTTTTTTTTTTTTTTGTTTAAAATATGCTTTGAAATTGGGTATAAACTTGGTACAAAATGAATCACAAATTATAAACATCACTTGGCGACAATTTGGCGATCACTTGTACAAAAATAGAGCCAAAAGCTAGGCGGCCGGTCCCCAGAACTGGGATTCTACCCAAGACAACAACAACAAATAGAAAAATTTTTTTCCGCATTATCATATCTTTTTTAATTATTATCCTAAATTATGGGATTTTTAGCATTTGTTTTTTTATTTTAATTTAATAAGTTTTGTTGAATTTACTTTGTTTAATAAGAACTTTGTAAAGGAAAGAACGACAGCTTGTTTCAAAACTTTTTTAATTTTCTGACACACTTTACTCAGACTTATAACAACACAAAATATTTTTTTTTTTTTTTTTTTTTTTTTTTGTAAAGAATAATAATTAGGCGTCATTTTTCAGCTATTTAAATTTTGAAAAAGTATCAGGATTACACAAGGAAACTGAATTTTCAAAAGAGTTAAAGTAATGTTTGAAAAATACTATTTCAGATTCTATGTATACTAAACAAAATACACAACAACGAAAAAAGGAAGTAGAGTGTTATTGAAGGTTTATAATGTATTGAAATTAATATGTACAATAGTTTTTTATTTGCAGTGCGCGTAAGTTGAAAAAACACAATTTTCAGTAAAATGCATTCAAAGTTTTTAATAGTTTCCTTATAAGCTATGATTTTAAACCCAAAGATTATTTTAGTTTTACAGGTTCTAACTGGAATATTGTAATGGGGTTTCATTAAAATAATCCAGATATATATCCAAAGATTTTTAAAAATGTATAAAAAAAGGAATCGAATTTTTGAAGGTTTAACACTAGGTTTACCAAACCAGTCAAAATGACTGGTTTCGAAATTGCAATTCAATATATCTTTAAATTGATGGTCAATCCAGTGTAAAGGGGACATGTCCTCTTCAGCCTATCAAGGAGGGAGGTGGTATTGTACCTATTTAGGAAATTAATAAAATACTTTGAAAATACCTTCTGTTTCCATGAGTAAGCAGTTTTTTTAGCTGTATAAAATTTTTAAAATGTTAAATTTTAAATCCTTTCTCAATTGCAGATATAGCAGCAGTGTTTTCATTTACGCGCTATAGCGAGTGTTTACGCTAATTTGTAAGAATGGAAGTCAACTTTGGTAAACTTTCTCACTGTTTTTTGTTGCAGAGCCCACATTTATTTCTTCAGTCCGTGCTTGGAACTCAGCTTGCGGATAGCTTAGCTCGAACACTCAGCAGAATCATCAATTTTAGAAGATAAGCTCTTAACTCACCAACGATTTGGTTTGGTTTGGAGCGCTACGGTCTACTTTTTGCAACACGAGGGCTAACTCACCAACGAAGAATTAAAATTAAAATTAAAATTATTATTATTTACAAATATGGGTCACTTGCCTTTATTATCATTTTACCATAATTGTCCGCTGATTTGTTGTCCTTTTTATTATGGAAGAACCGTATAGATAGGACAACATCGTTACCTATGAGGAGACAACACACAAATGTATCTAAGCTTTACTCGAGAATCGAACCATCGGGTGGGAGTATAACGCTAACCACTATACACTCCTGGCGGCAAGTAGAATTTAAAGTAAAATTCAGCGATGGATGCCAAGAATTTGCTCACTGATAAGCGTAGCCTTAGGGCAGTAGCTAACTTATTTTCTAACAAAAGAAAGACTGCACATCAGTGAACGTGGAGATTTGCGAATGTTAACGAAACTGGATTCCGATATTAACAAATTGTTGAAACTCCACCAGCCTCAACCATCGCAATTTTCTTATTTCTTATTGATTTTATGCTTGTTTAAATTTTTAATAAACTGTTTTTTACCAAGTTTGATGGCCGTTCTAATTTCTACTTTGTGATTCTTATTAGATATCACGTGTTGTTATCAAAATATAAAAAAATAAGACAGTTAAATTTATTAAAGCCAATGGCATTCGATGGCTGGGACATCTTTATCGATTTGACGTTCAAAAATCCCGCAACAAAGAAGTAACATTCTCTAAACCAGATATCAACATAATATGCAACATTATTTTCGTATTTGGTGTAATTAATTATTATGGAAGAGGGCACAATGGAATTTTTTTCCTTGAAAAGATGGTAGTCCAGAAAAGGTTGGGAACCTCTGGTTTACATGCGTGTGCAAAATATCAACACAGCAGGATCTGAAAATTGTTTTTTAATTGCTTTTACTTCACTTCACTTGTACGGCAGTTGATATTTTAAAATCAATTTTGGGTGCTGCCATATTACAGTCGACATGTGTCAATGGTGACTTCTGCTTCATAATGATGTCAGAGAGGGAAATTTATGGTACCAAATTCCCATCTCTAACGTCATTAGAAGTCACCAGTGACATATGTCGACTGTAATATGGTAGCAGCTTTTAACTAGCTTCTTGACTAGCTAGAGATGTAAAATTTTGCACATAGGTGTAATTCCGTTGACAATAATGTAATATTCAGTCATGAAAAATTAAGTTGGAGAAAAAATAAATAAAATCAGTTTGATACATGCAAACAGCTGTTCACCTTACTTGGAATCCCAATTGCAGAGATTTTAAACTAGCATCACCATTTATTTGCAAGCGGTATAGCTTTTTTTTTTAAACTCCTTAGTTACTTTTTATTTGTTTCCTTGTTAAATAAAAGCGATATTTTTTTTAAATACTTTTTTTATATTTAACTTGTGTACATCTATTTTTTAAAAAATGTAGCTACGATTTATACCGGAAGTGGCTATTTTGTCTCATTATTATTATTAGTTCTTTTATACCTGAACTTTTGGAAACTAAAGCGTAGTATAAAGAAAATAAATAAATAGACACCTCATTGCAGTTTGTTAGGGCGGGACAAACCGGAAAAAGTATTTAACGTTTCCGTCAGGTGAGTAATAATTTTCTTTGTAAAAACAGTTGTTCTCTTGAAATAGGTTGGACTTTATACCAAAAACAATTTAAAATTCGGCAGATTTAGTGGAATTGTATGGGTGGTTAGAAAAATAAGGCGTATATTTCATTAAAAGCAAATCATTTATTCATTCATTTTAATCATCCTAGAAATATCTAGAAACTATACTAAAAGGCATTCAAAGCAAAGAAAAACATTATATGCTACACTCATTGATTTAGCAGTCTCCTGCTACAGCCTGGGAGTATGTCACCTTATATTAGATGGTGTTTGCAGCTTCTTTTAACAACCAACCAATTTTCTGCCACATGAGTTGTATTTTTCTTTGTAGATACAGTTGTTTTCTTTAAATAATCTGTGGAGAGTGTGGAAAATTTAACACTTTATTTTAAATCGAAATTGCGTTTGATGACTATATTTTGCAGTTATTCAATATATTTTTCTTTTAATCACGTGCGAAAATTATAAAAATATTTTAAGTAACTTAATTCAACTGATAGCGTTTGAAATGCTTTTTCACATAATACAGTTTTTCTTGCTTTATGACCATATTTACTTGCCTTATTCTATTGCTAACACCGTTATCGTTTGAAATTTTGTTTAAAATTTATGTAACACGAGTTCTAACATTTTCATTTGTCGATGCAATTGTTCTCCTTAAATGATCTGGAAAAAAGTTAGACTATTTTCTGTTAGTCTGTGCAAGGATAAATAATACAAATATAAATAAATATATAGTTTTTTATTACTTTAGGTTATATTACATGATGGAAATTAAATTCAAATGAATGTTTTTATTATTATTATTATTATTATTATTATTAATATTATTATAACTTATCGTTTTATTTTCAAATTGCTTGTATTGTAAGTGCGATAAAATCTAAAAATAGAAGTACAATATAAAATTTTGAAATAAATATAGGGTTAGCCTATATTTGAGGGTGCCCCTTGATTCTCGCCAAGTTGTGATCGCGGTTGATCGCCAAGCTAATCAATGTTGTTTTATTTATGGAAACGTCTGTAGTTTTGTTTTTAAACCCAATCTTGATTTTGATTGTTTTAGATTTTAGATCTATTTTTGAATGTATAACAGTATATGTAATTTCAGAGGTCAGTTAGTTCTGCGTTGGATGTCGGCTGGTAATGTTAATAAGGCAATTTTACGCAGTAGGGCAAATTATCAAATTATGATCAAATTATATCAAATTATGGCTTTAGTTTCAAACGGAAGGGCAGTTTATTGTTTGTCTATTGGCTGTTGTAAATATGAAAATGAATGGGAAAGGCATTAAAGTAGTTCGTAACGTTGCGAGAAATTGCTTTATTTTGGATTGGCGCCAAACAAAAATTGCCAATTTCGCCAAGGGGGCACCCTCAAATATATTTTTACCAAATATAGTCTTTATTTACTCAGACCGAGGCAAGCTATGTCTGGGTTTGAGGTAAAATTCTGAACTATCTTTATTATGAAAAAAATTACTTTAAAATATTTTGCTAATTTAATTTCCTTTTTGCTTGGAAGTCCCACGCAATTATTTAATGCATTTTTTTTTTTAAAATTTAAATGAAATGCAGAATCTTTTGACTGAATTTTCACTGCCCTGTTATAGAAATATAAATAACGATTATGTTGTTTTATCTGTGTTAATACTACGCTCAGGAAGAAAAAAGAATCCAAAATGAAAGAAATGTTCCAAATTGAAGCTGATAAAAATAAATAATTCAATATGGTTTAAAAAGCCAGAAAAATTATATTTTCTGAAAACCCATTTTAAACACTTTCAAATTAATTAAATTTCTTAACTTTACCAACTTACTTAAATTACTTAACTTTACTTTAGATTTTTAGTGATTTTATCACGCAGTTAAAAGGATTAATCGAATAAGATTGGTGTCTAAAAATTAGATATATAATGAAATGTAAAAAAGTTTTAAAAAATCGATTTCATTTAACAAGAAAAGAGATAAAAAATGCACTAAAAATAAAAATTTTGTTTGAGTTTTTAATTATGCCGCTAGATGGCGTTACTAGTTTAAAATCTCTGCAAGTGGGATTCCGAGCTTTTTGCTTTCACCAAATTTATTCTATTTATTTTCCTCTAATCTAACTTTTTTTATGATTGAATATTATATAGTCACCAGAATCGAACCTATGTACAAAATGTCAGATCTCTAGCTAGTCAGGAAAGTAGTTAAAAATTGATTTCAAAATT
This sequence comes from Pardosa pseudoannulata, assembly GCA_032207245.1. NCBI lineage: Eukaryota > Metazoa > Arthropoda > Arachnida > Araneae > Lycosidae > Pardosa > Pardosa pseudoannulata. The sequence continues at coordinate 121,563,477 of CM063506.1, read as the reverse complement.
GCAACTGACTTGTAAGTAAAGGCGACTAAAAATTCATTCATCAATTTCTGACTGCAGGTTTTATAGGAACATTTTTCGCTGGATTCCTTTTTATTTTGTATTTCCTTTCTTTATTGTTTGAATTTATAATGTATTTATTCGAGTTCTTTGAATCCCAGTGGCGTTGTGGTAGCACTTTGCGCACCCACGACACAGGTCAGAGTTTCGAACCCCGGTCTGGGCAAAGTTAACTCAGCCTTTCATCCCTTCAGTGGGTAGATGAACTGAGGACCAAGCGTGCTTGGGAACTAAACACTGGGATTTCCGCGTAAGATTGACCACCTAACCGGAACATATGCTTCGCACCCCAGGGCCCTTGGTCACGTAATTGGCACCGTAGGCCCTGGTCCCCTAGCGGCTGTTGCGTCAAGGAGTTTAGTTTAGTTTATTTGAGTTTTTTTGGGTCATTTATTATCATATTTATTCGACAAAATATCCATAACATATTTCTATGCAGAAAGATGTTCTGTCTTTTGAAACAGCTTTCAATACGGGTACTGAGAGACAAAAGGTTGAACATAAGAAAAAAATCTGCTTATGAAAAGTAGTCAGCAGGGACAGCTCAAGCACTTCTACAACATCTGCCTTAAAAATTGAAATTTAAAAAATTTTTGTTTCAATAATGTATATGGATTATTAAAAAATTCTTAAAAAAACTTTAAGATCAAAAGACTTTTAACTACTTGATTTTTTTTAACACATACTTGAATAAACTTAGTTTTTAAGCATAGAGTTATATTTCAATTTAATTTCTATTACAATCAGAGATTTTTAATTTCGAAAGTAAATTTTTGAATTTCATAACAAGAGAGTTACTGGTCAACGTGACTACTTTCCTATGCAGTATAAAAGTGTTTATTTTTTCGAAAATCAAATATTTTTTATTAATTTTTTCTTTTGACTCATACGATAACGAAACAGATAATGAAAATTTAAAAAAAATCTTAATAAAAATGCACACCATTCATTGTTAGGTGGGTTACATAATATTATATATTTACTTCCTGTCACTATTTTAAATGAGCTGTAAATTTTTTTAAGTAACACTATGGAAGTGTATTACTTTTAAGAAATATCTTTTAAAATAATATACAGAAGAAGGACATCCAAACGGCAGGAGATGCTAGAAAAATCAGTTAATGTTATTTGAAAATGGGAAAGAGGTTTGAAATCAAGGAGTAGGGTCGGTTAGTGAGAGAGAGGGGTTTGATTTGGAGTGTTGAGGTCTACTAGGTGCCACGTGAAGGCGAATGAAAGAAAGGGAAAGAAAAAATACGAATAACGGGAACTCAGTTGTAGTTCTAACTCCACAAGGCGTTAGAATAAGACAAAACAAAACAAAACAAAAACAAACTACCCTAAAATGAAAAGATGGGATAAAAGAATTTTTATGGCAACTCTAAATTGTGTCTAGTGTGCTGTAGCCTAGAGCCGGGCGTGGTAATCAGTGTCGTAAAGTTTTTGAAATGAATTAAATGAATATATTTTGTTTATACACTTGAAAAAAAATCTACGTCCGGGGAAAATTTTATAATAATTTGTTTCTTGGAAGGGGGAAAAGGTGCCGCCTTTTTACATTTTTGTGCGGGGCTGCAAAAATTGCTAGAGTCGTCCCTGTTAAGAGTTCTCCAAGAAGCCGCCGGCAGAGAGAGGTTAGGAAGACCTCGGACTTAAGTGCATGTTTGCACGGAGCTGCGCGAGGGGCGTTTGTCGCGCATTGGGTCCAGAAGAGATTTTGCAGTTATGCGCGGGGGTCTGGAATGCAATCTCAGTGTTTCTGTTCGATTCCGGATTCTGTTCGAGAGCAAACAAGCGGAGATGGAATTAAAACGTAATCTCTGCAAACACACTGCAGGGGTTATCTTCCCACGGTCTGGGCGTGGCCGCTCAGGGGTCAAGTGCGCAGGGCGACCGCGGGGGGCTGGGAAAGAGACGGGCCCGTCTTCGAAAAGCGGGGCTCATTACGATGTGCCGAATCCGGATCTAGAGCGACTACTGATTAACCACCCACCCAGCTGCACACTTTAATACCTGTTTGCGCCATTTTGTTGCGCGGACCATCTCCATGTTTGGCCACTCTCCAAACCACTCCCGGGCATGTTCAGCGGTCGTAAACGCGAGCTTTAGAGCCAGCATCTTCCGCCCCATGCGCACCAGTCAAAACAAACAAATGAAATCGTTTTCGCACAGACGAGAAAGGTCTCTGAGCTCCAAGTTTTCATCACTCTTACTGTTTTAACAGCAGGGCCGGCTCTGTATGTAGGTAGCACGGTCGGATTTGACGTTTGAACCACTCCGTGCAGAAATGAATAAATAAATAATTAAAAGTAAATAAAATAAATGCATTCCCATGGGATCTAAGAACTCTGAATAAAAGTACATGGTTGCTTTTAGATAATTTAGCAAACGGAAACAATTAACTCAGTAATTGACACGAATACTTATACTAATAACTGTTAAAATGGAAACAGGAGAGTAACTAAGACGTATTCACATCGAATTCATACGGGGAAAAAAAAATTTCTTCGGGTATTTCGGAACTATGCTACCTTTGGAACTATGCTTTAAATCAGATTAAGTTATAATACTAACAAATTTAAAAAACGGATGTTATAGTAGTCTCTTGAACGTAATTAAACTAAAGGATAATGACGAAATATGATACAGTAAAAGATAAATGATATTGAATAGATTGTAACTAAAAAAAGAGACCATAAAGCAAATTGTAAAAACTGTAATTATCTGCTTCGACTTGGACGTTTAAAGATATTGCCCATCAATATCTCAAACATTTCTTTCTCAATCTTACGCTCTTTTAACCCTTTCTAAGGCTGTGCTAAATATACTTACCACCCAAAAATTCTAATTTTAAGTCTATGGTAAGCCATTTTATCCTTTCTAATTAGATTTACCGTTTATTAACCCTTTCGGTGGTTGATATTTCAACCAGAATGTAAAATCTTTAAAAAGACAGCTATGATTGGAATATAAATCAGGCACTCCTTCGCCCCGCTTTCCTTTATTCAGCTGTAGTACTATTCATTCAGCTTCATACTATTCATCAGAAACATCATTATTAATCGCAGGTTTATGTTATTTTTGGAGGGCTGAATTTTTTTTGCTCAAAAGGAGGAAAGCACTAATGCTTACACTCCCGTCTTTATCTACATCAGTGGTTCTCAAATTTTTATACAATCGCCCCCGCCCCCTACGAAGACGAAATGTATTTAACGCCCCTCTTTGTAAAAATTCCGTAATTTTAAAGCGGGGGCTAAAATGAGGGTAGGAGAAATGCTTAATAATAAGAGGCAAAATCTTTAAATAATATTCTTCGACAGAGTTACAAATGAAATTTTTGTTACTGAGACACACCGAAGCAATTCCCAAATAAATGTTGTGGCCGAATATTTAGGGAGCTTATCTTCGGTTCCATAGTTCGTGGGTTCGAATCCTACTGCTACATAGATATTCGTAGCCGTTCGGAATGGCATTTAAGTAGTAGGTCCCGGACTCAATAGTCCTCGTGTTGCGAAAGAGTAGATTGTTGAGCTCTAAACTAAACCAAACGAATGCTTTTGGTTAAATATATATTTCCGAATATCGGGCCCAATTTTAAGCGAACATAGGGAATGAAAATGACTAGTTCTGGAACCATCGCATAAGTCTGTTTTATTACTTTTAAAAAATCGTGTAAATTCGGTAATTAATGCAATAAATTTATTTAGTACTTTCAAAATTAACCAAAATCTTCTCACATTGCAGCCCTATCACCTGAAACCAATTCACTGCCCCCCCCAGCATTATCCCACCGCTCCCTAGGGGCTGTATCGCTCTCGTTGAGAACCACTGATGTACATGAATGTCGACAAAACTCCCGTCCCGAAAAGGTTAATAACTTCAGAGATATCAGAAGAAACTGATAAATGTCTGGACCTCCTATCATAGTTTTAACAATTAAAATTAGCTTTGGATGAAGATGACATTAGGAAGTCAATTTCTTCGGCATTTAGCCGTTTGTTCATTTGATTAAATTTTATTCATTCGATATTTAGTGTTTTACTTTGGGATATTTGCAAAATAGGCTTTAAAAATATTAGAGAGTACAACGTAAAAAGAAATAAGCACAAAATGATTTACATTTTAATTGTCCCGTGCATGGTGGTAAACATATCTCCGATAAAAAAAAGAACTTAAAACCAAAATGACCTAATCCTAAATGAATTAATTTTTTTTAAATCAACCTCAACTCAAAAGTATTTAAACATACCATTTTGAGGAAAAATGTCCTTAAAGGCCATATAAGGCCATTAAAGGTTAAATGACCCATTATTTTCTCTACACATACTGACGTAAGTTTTCTCGAATGGCGAATATATCATATTTTTTTTACCATTATAATGCCTAGTTACTAAATTTGTTACTAAATGTATTTATCTATTACTGGAGTAGTGTTTTGAACTTATTATCATTAGTATGCAAAATTAGATATTTTTAGGATATTTTCAGGGAATTTTCTAATGCATTAAGAAACTTCGTTGCAAATTTTTTGTGCTTCAGTGTAAGTAATTTTGCTCCCCTCGATTTTTTTACTTCGTATCAGGGCACGGTTTAACGGAACATTTGTCCGGCTGATGTGTCGCTCCGAGTAAAATCATAAAGTGTTGCCTTTTTTTCATATCAGGTTTGGTTTGGTTTTCGAGCGCTACGGTCTACTGTTTTGCACCCGAGGGTTAATGAGACCGGAACCTACTGCTTAAAGCCGATTACGAACGGCTGCGAACATTCTTGCCATAGTTGGATTCGAACCCACGAACTCCGGTACCGACGATCAGCGCCCTAACCAATCAGTCAGCGTTTGGCCTTTTTCATATCAGAGACGGCTCTAGTAGTGTTGCTGCCAAGAACGAAAACAAAAAAATGATGTTCCCGGTCTCCGTACGATAAAAATTCCGATTTGTAAAGAACAAATTCTTGATAGATATAAAGCTATAAAATTTGGATACTTCTTCAAACAATTAAATAGCTTTCTTGCAAACAATTAAATAGAAAAATGGTTCCCAACCTTTTTTTCAATCACCACAAACTTATCTACAAAAGTTAGTTACATCAAATATTATAATGTTGTTGCATAGTATCTATATTTATTTTATCAATCTTTCTTTGTATTGAGAATCACAAAGTACAAATTAATTCAAACGGCCATCAAATGTTGTAATTTTTTTTAATGCAGAGGCATTTGCCTATTTCAGCATTCTCCGATACAAAAGCCGCGGAATTTGTTGCCCATTTTTTTGTTCTTTTTTTGGGGGAAGCACAGTATAGTTGGCCAACTTTACCCCTAGAAACAACGCAAATATACAGAGAGTGTTCCTCATAATTAAGTATCAAGAACCTGCAAAAGACCCCAGGACTTGGCTTACCATCCTGATATTATTTCAGAAATTAGAGGACATTGTAATAACGCATTTTATGTACGTAATTAACGAACAAAATCTTTCAAATCTCCTGTTACGAGATTGCGCTGTAATACTAGACTCAAGACTCGATTGGTGTTACACTGGGCTGCTTCCGACCGAAGATCACCCGAGAGAGGGTGGGCAAGCTTGTTCCAAGAACAGGATGTACATGATGCGACCCCCGTCCCGCCAGCTGAAAAGGACATTAGGAGAAAGCTTGACCAAGATTCCACCCGGCCCTCGCGAAGAGGAGTGGCGAAAGAGAGTCGGAACGACGGAGAACGTTCTTGTGAAAGGAGCTGATACCGAGAGATGTTTGAGCACCATTTTTTCTCGGTCTTATTTTAGCTGTTTGAGTATGATTTGTGTACATATGTCTTAAAAGAATTTGTAAATAAATGTTAGTGTTTTGTCGCTGCTGGATTAATTGTCGGCCATATAGGCTTTAATCGAAGATATGCTAGTACAACAATAGAAATAGGCGTGCAGACATCAGAAAGTGCAGCCGGGGACGCGTGAGACGTTACAGCTGCCTATGCCGACATAGCTACCACAGCTACCACAGCTTCAAAAACTTAAAAATAAGCAAAAGAAATAAATATTAAGAAGAAATAAAAAATTAATAAGATGGTTAAGGATGGCGGAGTTTTAATATTTTTTTAATATCAGGTTCCGATTTCATTAGCATCATTCGTTAATCTCGGCATGTAGTGATATTTTTTTCCTTAGGCAGTCAACTATATATTTCACTGAGACCATGTTTTTCAACCAAATACAACGAAAGAAATGCAATTAAAATTTCTGTAATCAGTCACGGTCAAAACAAATATTTTCGGTGAAATTTGAGCTCTGTAATTTTTTGTGATTACCATACTTCCTTTAACTTTGTGCAAGGAACTAAAAAATTCCGAATTTATTATATGAAATACCAATTACTTTTTAGTTATTTTTGAAATTTAGTAAGCAATAAAAATTAATATACAGCTTGATGCCCCTCAAAGCTAAAAGTCTCATGAAGTCTGAAGATTGGGATGGCCTCACACGAATGTGGTGGCTGGTAACACGTTCTACTGAAGAGTGATTTTTGAGAATGTTCTTAACAGGATGACTAGTGAGAGGAAGAGCTCCATGTTGACTTTTGGATTTGTGGACATTTGAAACATCTAGTCAGTCTTGATAAACGAAGAACTATTCCTGATCTGAAATACAGCATTTTACGACATGTTCTTAGCATTTCCCCGGACAAGCTGCGGTCTACTGTAGAACATGCTATCTTATGATTTCTGGTAGCTGAAAATGATGCCCGTCATGTTGAATATGTCTTGTAGTAATAAATATATTAAACTGGGTTAAATGTTGGCTAAATGTGTAATTAATCAAACTCGCCCTCTGGTGGTGAAATTTTGGACTAATTTTTAATTTATTCGCTCAAACAAATTCTCATCCCTTCATTGGGTCCTACACAACATTCCATAACTTTCTGAACAATAGTTTCGTCTTTCGATAAGTTTTATTACAAACACCCTATGTTTATTATGTATATTAAGGAAACAAAGTTCTAGTTTGTGACTTCGTTTCATTTTATGTCTTCCGTAAACTTCATATTTAACTTTTAAGCTTAGAAACACTTTTAAGATGAAAATTAATAGATCAGGTTGATGCCCCTCAAAGCCAAAAGTCGCATGGGTCGAGGTCCGAAGATTGGGATAGCCACACATTAGGAAAGCTGAGGGACATTCTTCTGTAAGTGATTTTTTTTTTAACAGGATGACGGGGGGAATTATCTTGGATTTGCGGGCATTTGAAACATCTAGTCGTCTTGATAAATCAAGAATTATTCCTGATCTGAAAGACAGCATTTTACGCCATGTTCTCAGTATTTCCCCGGACACGCTGCAGTCAAATGTTGAACATGCTATCTAATGATTTTACATGGTAGCTGAAAATGATGGCCATCATGTTGAACGTATCTTATAGTAATAAATTTATTTAACTTGGTTAAATGTTGTCTAAATGTGTAATTAATCAAACTCGCCCTCTGGTGGTGAAATTTTGGACTAATTTTTAATTATTCGATCAAACAAATTCCCATCCCTTTATTATGTCCTATACAACATAAGTTTCTGAACAATAGTTTCGTCTGTCATCTGTCGTCTTTCATTTAATTTTGTCCTCCGCAAACTTCAAATTTAACTTTTAAACTTAGCAATACATTTAAGATGAAAATTATTAATTGAAAATTAACTCCAGACTTTTAGAAAGACAATAAATTTGAACACTTTTAAGAACTCCTTCTGAAACCTTAACTCTCCTTTATATTTTTACACTCTCAGCTTTACAGAAGTACGGAATAGAAATCAGTTTTTTCTCGTAAGCGATTTAACTGTTTTACCTCAATCAGAAAGTGCTACAAGAACGCACACTACAGTACTGCTACTGAAGTGAGAGATTTCCATCTCTTCTACATTTCAAGTTTATTTCCGTTTGTTTAGTGTCCTATGTTTAATTATTTGCATCACAAGAGCTAATTGGATCAGGATTTCAAACGACTTCGTAACCAGTAGGGAATTCAGATTGTCGCTACAAGAACGCACACTACAGTACTGCTACTGTAGTGAGAGATTCCCCTCTCTTCTACATTTCAAGTTTATTTCCGTTTGTTTAGTGTCCTATGTTTAATTATTTGCACCACAAGAGCTAATTGGATCAGGATTTCAAACGACTTCGTACACCAGTAGGGAATTCAGAATTGGTGTCGCTACAAGAACGCACACTACAGTACTGCTACTGTAGTGAGAGATTTCCATCTCTTCTACATTTCATTATTTCCGTTTGTTTAGTGTCCTATGTTTAATTATTTGCACCACAAGAGCTAATTGATATTTCAAACGACTTCGTACCAGAAATTCAGAATTGGTGTAGCAACAAGAACGCACATCAGTACTGCTACTAAATGAGAGATTTCCATCTCTTCTAAATTTTATGTTTATTTCCGTTTTATAGTGTCCTATGTTAATAATTTGCACCACAAAAAGCTATTTGGATCAGGATTTCAAACGACTTCATACACCAGTAAATCAGAATTGGTGTCGCTACAAGAACGCACACTACAGTACTGCTACTGTAGTGACAGATTCCCATTCTTCTACATTTCAAGTTTATTTCCGTTTGTTTAGTGTCCTATGTTTAATTATTTGAAAGAGCTAATTGGATCAGGATTTCAAACGACTTCGTACCAGTAGGGAATTCAGAATTGTCGCTACAAGAACGCACACTAGAGTACTGCTACTGTAGTGAGAGATTCATCTCTTCTACATTTCAAGTTTTTTCCGTTTGTAGTGTCCTATGTTAATTATTTGCACCACAAGAGCTAATTGGATCAGGATTTCAAACGACTTCGTACACCAGTAGAATTCAGAATTGGTGTCGCTACAAGAACGACAACAGTACTGCTACTGAAGTGAGAGATTTCCATCTCTTCTACATTTCATGTTTATTTCCGTTTCTTTAGTGTCCTATGTTTAATTATTTGCAAAGAGCTAATTGGATCAGGATTTTCAAACGACTTCGTACACAGTAGGGAATTAGATTGGTTAGCTACAAGAACGCACAAAGTACTGCTACTGAAATGAGAGATTTCCATCTCTTCTACATTTTATGTTTATTTCCGTTTGTTTAGTGTCCTATGTTTAATAATTTGCACCACAGAGCTAATTGGATCAAGATTTCAAACGACTTCGTACACCAGTAGAATTCAGAATTGGTGTTGCTACAAGAACGCACACTACAGTACTGCTACTGTAGATTTCCATCTCTTCTACATTTCATATTTATTTCCGTTTGTTTAGTGTCCTATGTTTAATTATTTGCACACAAGAGCTAATTGGATCAGGATTTCAAACGATTCGTACACCAGTAGGATCAGAATTGTGTGGCTACAAGAACGCACACTACAGTACTGCTACTGTAGTGAGAGATTCCATCTTTCTACATTTCAAGTTTATTTCCGTTTGTTTAGAGTCCTGTGTTTAATTATTTGCACCACAAGAGTTAATTGGATCAGGATTTCAAACGATTTCGTACACCAGGAGGGAATTCAGAATTGGTGTCGCTACAAGAACGCACACTACAGTACTGCTACTGTAGTGAGAGTTTCCCATCTTTTCTACATTTCATGTTTATTTCCGTTTGTTTAGTGCCCTATGTTTAATTATTTGCACCACAAGAGCTAATTGGATCAGGATTTCAAACGACTTCGTACACCAGTAGGGAATTCAGAATTGGTGTCGCTACAAGAACGCACACTAGAGTACTGCTACTGTAGTGAGAGATTCCCATCTCTTCTACATTTCAAGTTTATTTCCGTTTGTTTAGTGTCCTATGTTTAATTATTTGCACCATAAGAGCTAATTGGATCAGGATTTCAAACGACTTGGTACACTAGTAGGGAATCCAGAATTGGTGTCGCTACAAGAACGCACACTACAGTACTGCTACAGTAGTGAGAGATTCCCATCTCTTCTACATTTCATGTTTATTTCCGTTTGTTTAGTGTCCTATGTTTAATTATTTGCACCATAAGAGCTAATTGGATCAGGATTTCAAACGACTTCGTACACCAGTAGGGAATTCAGAATTGGTGTCGCTACAAGAACGCACACTACAGTACTGCTACTGTAGTGAGAGATTCCCATCTCTTCTACATTTCATGTTTATTTCCGTTTGTTTAGTGCCCTATGTTTAATTATTTGCACCACAAGAGCTAATTGGATCAGGATTTCAAACGACTTCGTACACCAGTAGGGAATTCAGAATTGGTGTCGCTACAAGAACGCACACTACAGTACTGCTACTGAAATGAGAGATTTCCATCTCTTCTACATTTTATGTTTATTTCCGTTTGTTTAGTGTCCTATGTTTAATTATTTGCACCATAAGAGCTAATTGGATCAGGATTTCAAACGACTTGGTACACTAGTAGGGAATCCAGAATTGGTGTCGCTACAAGAACGCACACTACAGTACTGCTACTGTAGTGAGAGATTCCCATCTCTTCTACATTTCAAGTTTATTTCCGTTTGTTTAGTGCCCTATGTTTAATTATTTGCACCATAAGATCTAATTGGATCAGGATTTCAAACGACTTCGTACACCAGTAGGGAATCCAGAATTGGTGTCGCTACAAGAACGCACACTACAGTACTGCTACTGTAGTGAGTGATTCCCATCTCTTCTACATTTCAAGTTTATTTCCGTTTGTTTAGTGTCCTATGTTTAATTATTTGCACCATAAGAGCTAATTGGATCAGGATTTCAAACGACTTGGTACACTAGTAGGGAATCCAGAATTGGTGTCGCTACAAGAACGCACACTACAGTACTGCTACTGTAGTGAGAGATTCCCATCTCTTCTACATTTCAAGTTTATTTCCGTTTGTTTAGTGTCCTATGTTTAATTATTTGCACCACAAGAGCTAATTGGATCAGGATTTCAAACGACTTCATACACCAGTAGGGAATTCAGAATTGGTGTCGCTACAAGAACGCACACTACAGTACTGCTACTGTAGTGAGAGATTCCCATCTCTTCTACATTTCAAGTTTATTTCCGTTTGTTTAGTGTCCTATGTTTAATTATTTGCACCAGAGCTAATTGGATCAGGATTTCAAACGACTTGGTACACTAGTAGGGAATCCAGAATTGGTGTCGCTACAAGAACGCACACTACAGTACTGCTACTGTAGTGAGAGATTCCCATCTCTTCTACATTTCAAGTTTATTTCCGTTTGTTTAGTGTCCTATGTTTAATTATTTGCACCATAAGAGCTAATTGGATCAGGATTTCAAACGACTTGGTACACTAGTAGGGAATCCAGAATTGGTGTCGCTACAAGAACGCACACTACAGTACTGCTACTGTAGTGAGAGATTCCCATCTCTTCTACATTTCAAGTTTATTTCCGTTTGTTTAGTGTCCTATGTTTAATTATTTGCACCATAAGAGCTAATTGGATCAGGATTTCAAACGACTTCGTACACCAGTAGGGAATTCAGAATTGGTGTCGCTACAAGAACGCACACTACAGTACTGCTACTGTAGTGAGAGATTCCCATCTCTTCTACATTTCAAGTTTATTTCCGTTTGTTTAGTGTCCTATGTTTAATTATTTGCACCATAAGAGCTAATTGGATCAGGATTTCAAACGACTTCGTACACCAGTAGGGAATCCAGAATTGGTGTCGCTTTGTTTAAAAAATAGTTCCATAAATGTTTTACGAAGAGATTTAAATGAACTTTCATGCACCGTGGTCTGAAAACAAAATTTGCTTGCTCATATTTAATGAAGTTTTGGATTTCATTCAAAAGTAAGTATCCAACTTTAAATACAAACATTTTAAGGATCCTCATTTCCCTTCGCAACATCCTATCTATTCGAAGCTAGATTTTCAGCTGTCGCTGTAATATAGACTTCATATCTTTCGAAAACAATGTGAAGCAAGAAACAAGGATACCTAAATCAAACTTTCCCTGATTCGAATAAATGTGTGAGGATCAACAATATTACTTATCACCCTAACTTTTTAACTTGCCGCTGAAGGTTTTTATTTTAGTTGTATTAATTTTTATGTTTTCTTGTCAGTTAAATCTGTTTTACTTTTCCAATATAATGAAACTAGCATATAGCCCATCATAAGACGGGATTAGTAAAATTTTTAATATTCCAGAACTGTTAGGTACCCAATGAGACATGTAAAAAATGGTTTGTTTTTTGACTGAGAATTATCTGGTTCACTCTCAATAATTTATTTATCGTCATACTCCTCTAGAGTCTCCCGTCCTGTGATGCAGTTTAGAATCCCAATGAATTCATTTAGTCAAACCGTGTGGTTATGTATAATAAACAAACACACAACCGAACAAGCTTCTTAATTAATTTCCAAATATATATAAATTAAGTTAGATATTTATTAGTCCGTGAAATAGACTCCTAGACTTATATGAAAAGAATTTATTGTTAACACCGGTGATAAAATTTTCAGGGCAACAAAAATAATCGAATTCAATTTAAAATTATCACACGTACCTAATCTATTATTTAAGCCAAATATAAAAGAAAATCATTTACGTAATATCTAAGTTCAGTGATAAAAGATACTAAAAAAGTGTAAACGATATTTAAATAGTTTAAAATATGAAATGATTAAATGAGATGTTTAAAGGAATGGCGTCACAATGCTAGGAAAATTGTTATTTTTACCTATTTATTAAGTGATAAATGGATAAATTTAATCGCCTGCTCTTAACCGGGGAAAATAGGGCTTGAAATAATAACATTAAACTCTCGAAAATGGGGAAAGGGTTGGATTTCGAACGTTTTAAAGACAACAGTATTTTTTGCTGTGATATGAAGCATATTTATACAAATTTATTTTAGAATCGGATCGATAGTTTAGGAGAAGATAAACTTTATTCTCTTTGAATGGATGCCTCTATCCATTTCAGGTCCAACCGCTTCATAAATTTGCGGACAGATAACTTAGGCTATTATTATATAGGGGATGTATTTGTTCTTGTACTTGGTTAATATTATAATAGATATATTGTATTTTAGGTGGCGTGAAAAAAATATTGAAATTTTAAGTCTGACACGCACTAGAAAATTGTGGAAACCCCTGACTTATAGATTTAGTACAGTTGTTGTGTAGTAAAGAATTCGTGTGGTTGATGTCAAACGTAGTAACTGTCGGATATATAATGGGAGACATTAGGGGACGATACCTTACAATTTGAATTCCAATCATCTCTATTTATCTTTACCCTACACATTTTACAATTCTATGACGTATAATTTGATTTTCGGAGATAAAGTACAACGTGTTATTTAATAATCAGCTTCGGGCCCGAAGATTGCATTTATCTATTTTTTCCTTCACTTCCCTGTTTTTCAAGGAAATTATGCAATTCCTTCACAATGGAGTAACAATTTTCTCCCGAGATATAAAATCCACATTAATAGGCAAACTGGACTCTAGAACCAGAGAGCCAGTCGGATGGTATAAGTCGTTATCTTGTGCTTTGATGCGTTTAATTTTAGAATAACACTCTTGGGAAACAATCCTTTATTTCTGAATACCAAGTAAACGCGAATTATTGATATCATCAAAAATCTAGACTTCGAAATTCGGATGAATATAGAAGTTTTAGATCTCATCAACCCCGAACAAAAATTATTATTCTCGGAATATCTAGGTGTGTGAACAATGTAACACAAAAACACAACGAGCTAGATCGATGAAACTTGGTATGTCACCCTTACATCAAATATTGTAGATCGGTATGAATTTTCCGACCTGATTCGTCAAATCAGAGAGGGCGTTTTAGAATTGATTTCTAAAATTTATCGGATAATATAATCTGTAATTTTGTTCTTCAAAACGGTTATTTTTAGACTGACATGCTTCATAAGCAATCTATTTTTTTCTTCTTGTTTGTGAAGTATTCATTAATTATTGGGATCATCAAAAACTAAACCTCGAGATTTGGATTAATTTAGACTTTTAAACCTTCGCTAATTAAAAAATCTTTTTTGGTAATGATTCTGTGTGTGAACAAAATAACTCAAAATCCCAAAGACCTAGATCGATGAAATTTGAAATGTGACTCATGCATCAAAATTGCAGATCTTTATTAATTTCTGGAACTCATACATCACATCGGCAGAGATGCCTTTGAAACAGGACTCATAAGAATAAAACTATTGAGTCAATCAGGTGATATAATTCTTTACCTTCTGCTTGAAAGTTTTTATATTTAGACCAACACTTTTCATAACCAAATATTTTTTTCTTTGCATAAAAATGTATATTAATTTTTAGGGTAAGATGTAAAAATTTGACCTGGAAAATCCGGTGAATTTTTACACTTTAGCATTTAAGACCCCACCATGTCCGAAAAAATAATTATCATTTTTTTAAAGTTATGTTTCTGTGAGTGAACAAAATATTCAAAACAACAAAGACCTAGACAGGTGAAGCTTGGCATGGGGTTCTTACACAAAATTTGTAGACCTTCATCGAGTTTTCGACTAATTCGTGTAACCAGAAGAAATTCTAGAAACTGTACTAGAGAGCTTATCGGATGATAGCTGTACAAGGACAAAGCAGATAGGTAGCTTCTTTTCCGGAATAGATTCCGTAGGTTCGAATTCCACTACTGCCACGGATGTTCGTAACCATTTAGAATTAGCTCTAAGAAATAAGCCCCTGTCTTATTAATCTTTGTGTAGCAAAAAAGGCGCAACCGTGGTACTCTAAACAAATGCAGTTGAATGCTATAACACATTAGGCTTTGATATTCTTTTTTAGAATATCTGCCTTAGGAAATAGTCCTTTTTATTCATTTTTGTAGGAGTGTGAATAAATTACGAAGATCGTCGAAAATTCGACTTCGAGATTTAAATGAAAATGGACGTTTGAGAGTTCTACTGTGGGGGAAAAAGAATCATTTTACGGATTATGTCTTTTTGTTTAGATTGAATAACTCAAAATCACAGCATACTCGATTTGATTTAAGGTTCGGTTTGAAAAGCTACGGTCATTTTGCAAGGAAGTCCAGTACCAAAAGCTAGCAACGTATCGATTTCGCCACAGTCAGGACGCAACGAATTAGATGGATGAAGTATAACAAGTGGTTATAAGGGTGAAATTGTAAATCTGTACCACTTTTGGGATCTGACTTGCCATATCGTAAGTGATACTCCTAAAATCCGACCTTTAAAACCATAAACCCAATCAGATGAGATAATCCGTTATCATGTGCTTTGATACTTTTATATTTTCAATAACTCTTAGGGAAATTATTTGAGTAAAGTAAAAGAAACACTGCAATTGCAAAAAATTTATTTTTTTTTTTCAGATTTCACCGGAAAAATCCATTTTAAACAGTGGTTGATGTCTTTTTTATAAAAGATTGGTATTTTTTAAAAAAATTGAATTTAAAATATTCTGCTGATAGTAAAGTCAAATAATTTTAGTTTTATTTGAGACTGTTTTAATTTTTGTTTGCTGTTGTAACAAAATGTTGCAATAATCATGAATCTTCTTCTGTAATTTTCTGTACATTGACGAAGCCAATTCGTACGGTCGTCATCGTCAGTTCAGTAGTAGACCATCGCCTTTTCTTTATTATAGTCATTTAAAAAAACTTTGCTTCATTGAACATTCCGAAAAATTTCAATTTTTCAGCAGCTAGGCATTTTTCATATAATTTTATGCATTATTTTGTACAATTTGTTTTTTCTTCAGCAATATGCTTTGCCTAAAGCATATTAACTTTAGGTTTAAACATTTTTTTTTACTTCTTTAAAGGATGATTTTTCTTACAGTTGCAGAAGATATATCTAGTATCAAAGAAATGGAAGTTTGAATTAGCGTATTTTATTTAGGATCAGAGATTTCCCTTTCTTAACATTTATCCGCTTTTGAAAAATATTAAGGTTTCAAGTTAATTTTTCAAAATTTTTCTTTTAGTTAAACTTTTTAAAATTCAAATTGAATACATTACAAATAAATTTTTTTAAATGCATTTACTGCAGTTTTTACTCCTTGTTATAAATTGCTGAACGGTGGTTGAATGGTTAGGCCGCTGATCTTCAGAACCGGAGTTCGTGGATTCGAATCCCACTATAACTAGGTTGTTCGTACTCGCTCAGAATCGGTTTTAAGCAGTAGGTCCCGGTCTTGTTAATCCTTGTGTTGCAAAAAAGTAGACCGTAGGGCTCAAAACTAAATAAAATCTCTTTATAAATTGATGACACAAATGATTTTCGTTGGAATGTTATGTATCTTTCAAACCATCTATCAGTTTTAGGAGCCATTTTCAGAACAAAACTTGTATTCTACATTTCAATCAAACAAAATGACTGCCGACAATTGTTCTGCAGTTGCTAAAGTATCAAAATAATCAAAATAAAGGGAGAAAAAATATACAAAATGTTGGGGTAAATTTTAACTTACTAGCAGAATGCCCCACGTCATGCTGGGGTGTGGAGATACGTCCAAAACACAGTTCATTTCATGGATTAGACGTTTATTCGTTCAGCTCGAAAGATAAAAATATAAACAAGGTATTAAAATAAAAGCAAGCAGTTTTCAACATAGTACGTCGTATTTCCTTACGACTGACTTACCAAAACAACATTTTTAGTAGCACCAAACAATCAGAGTTACAGAAAAGGCCCAAGGAGCTAACCGGGAAACTCCATTTATACCACGGCTCATAGTTAAAATACATTTGCATACGAGGAAATGCGGTTACGACCGAAATGAAAATTGTATCGATATTTTTATCGATAAGCCTTTCCAATAAAAAATCGTGTCCAAAATATCTGATAGACCTTCTGTATTTATTATTTTTGACCAGTAATTTCCCTTTAACAAGCAAAATTTATAATGTCAAGTTATTATTAACAAATTGTCTTTTATAACCCTTTCTTAAGAACTTAATTTTGATAATCAAATGAAGCTTAAACAATTATTTTTTTTATTTTTAGAATCACTCTTTCTTTTTTCTTATACTTAATTGACACCTTGTAACTTTGTTCTTCTCCTGTCTAGTTTCAGTTTGCAACTCGCATCGTTTGTTTACGATACGCTATTTCCCCCCCTTTCCCTTTTCTTTCTGGTCTGGTACAATAAATGAAACTGGGGTTAGGGGGATGGCGTTTATAAACAAAAAGGGCAGCGAAGTGCAATTCGTGTCTCGAAGCGTGTGATGCGCGCCCGTGGTCCGCACGCCTCGTTGGACGCCTTTTTCTTTCCCGCCCTAACGACGATTTGATGGTCGGGGCCGGCGTGCCTCGTTAGGTCCCAAGATGACGCGATACGCCCCTGGAATCGTTCGGCAGTCCAAGTGTCGTCGAAGACGGAGCATCCCACATCCGATGCCATTGATCCTGGAGCTAACTAACCGTTTGGGGAACAATAGAAGTGGCCGACACTAATCCCATCGGGGCACAAAAAGAAAGAAACAAAAAACAAACCTTACACGTGTGGCATGCCTTCTTTCTGGTTTTTAAAGCATTATACAAGTCTAGATCCGATGTTTCTGCCACTGTAATTATTTCTATCACGACAACACAATTAAAGATCACTGGCGAACATCTGCAAACATTATGTCTTAAGGGATTGCGTTAAGGTTGGACAATCACAACAGAGGCAACAGACGAAAGACTTGAGTTCTCCCAAAAAGTTTGCGTCTTTGATTTATTTCTCCATCAAAATACTGAAGTCTAAAAATTGTGTACGTAATTATTTATGATGAAAACAAATATGCATAAAAGTTGAGGATGAAAAGGTACGAAAGTATTCAATGTGTCCTGGGGAGCTCAGTTGTGTAAGAGATTCATAAAGTGAATCCATTACACAACTAATCCCTCGAGATTTGGAAGAAAAATCCGAAACATTGTAAAAGGCCTTTGATATTTAGAAGAATTACACCTGTGTCAAACATAAGAAATATCTAATATGCATAATCTGAGTGGTTGGACTATTATTCTATGAGTCTGTGGTTCGATGTTGGCTGGTTAACTAACCATTTGGGTTGCAATAGAAGTAGCCGATGATAATAATGTTGTTGAAAAAAGGAGATAAAAATAACCCAGACCTTACACGTGTGACATGTAACACGTGTAAGATGCTCTTACTCTGAATTTTGAAGCGTTAGGAGTCTGGACTCAGTGCTTTTGTCACCGTAATTATTTCAATGGTGACAGCTCTGATTCTATAAGCAACAGAATCAGAACAAATGCCTGCAATCAGATCAGTGACGAATAAAGATCAGTGACAAACATCTGCAAACATTATACTTTAAAGGACTGCATTAAGACTGAACAATCGCAACAGAACTAACGAACGAATTCCTTATAATAATGACCATTTACCCAAAATATTTTGGCTTGTTTATATAAATCCCCCGGCCCTCTGTTATAATAGCTATCTTGCACCAACTATAAACTATGTCGTGGATACTTTTGATATGGACGAACGTATTCATAGTTCCAGTAAGAGGTGGAGGAAAAGGTAGAAACGTATACTGTTAAAAAATAATCCTTCGCTCCCCGAAACCCTTGATGAACATCTAAACCTCCTTGTAGGCTTGTAATATTTAGAAGATTTACACCTGTGTCAAACTTGAAGAGAATTTATGGACCGGCACTGAAAAGCAGAACTCTGCATTTTTAGTTATTCAGTTTGGGGGTTAGTAAATATATTTGTGCACACACACACACATACACATATATATGTGTGTGTGTGTGTATTGTACATCAGAATTTATTGTCCCTCAAGGTTTTCAAAATTTCCCCAATGCACGTTCTATTTATTTTTAAATCTTAACTTTCCCAGCCATCCAAATTAAATCAAGGACGCGATTATAATTATATTCTTTTAAAGTAAAGTATGAATTAATAATTGCTGTGTGTGGCCTTCTTATACTTTTTCTAAATTAGATCCTCTCAAGGAAAACTGAGTATCTTTGCGAGTTTTACGTAAAGTGCGGAATTTTACCTTCCTCCCGATTGTTTTTAAAGGCCACAGCAGAACCTGTTTTAATCTTTCTGCCATGAGAAGTTGAGACACGTGATTACTTACTACTAATGCAATCCCTGGTAATCAAAATATATGGGTATTTTCTCTGTGATCGATGAAAAATAATTTTTACTGGTTTACAAATATATATATATATATATATATATATATATATATATATATATATATTTATATATATATATATATATATATATATATACTATATATATATATATATATATATATATATATATATATATATATATATATATATATATATATATATATATATATATATATGTGTGTGTGTGTGTGTGTGTGTGTGTGTGAGAGTTTCTGTGTGCATGCATCAACAGGTTTGTTTTTAAATACTTTATTTAACCACCACGTTTGTTTTCAAATAATATAACCGTTAATAAATATGGTATAATTGTAAAATTAATATACCTATGTATAGTGTAGTACATTTCTAGTATACAAAATAATAGTTAATGTTACTTTTATTGATAGAATAATTATATCTTGAGAAATGTCACAAATTAGCATTAAAATAAATGGAAAAGCTTTTCATTGATATAAAAAAACTAACAATCAAAAGTTCACAATGAAAAAGGATAAATAAATAAACCTGACTACAATATTGTTAAACTAAGTGCACTTTTCTGAGACGATACTTTTTGAAACAGTAATGAATATGGCTTTTTAATTATTTTATTTACGAATTGTTTGTTTACAAAAACTGGTTCTATCAAATTTTTTGAGAACTCTCTTTTTAAACTGGTCGCATAATTAATGCCAGACCATTAACTGAAGAATGCTTTTATAAGTTTTTTTAAGTTTAGCTTTTCATTGTTTACAAGTATTTTTTACTGTCCTCATCTGTTTGAAAGCAATTACATCTACTCCGATTTTTGCAGATTTCTTATATGCTTAATGCTGTAACGTAATGCTGTAAATTCACTCAATTACATCCATTCTTTTAAATATGAATACATGGTTTCTCAAAAACCTGGAAAGAAAGTAAGCGCTATTGTCTTTTTTGATTATAGGACTACTTTAATGCAGTAAGAAATTTATGACAGAGGAAAGTTTGAAATTTAGATGCAAAAAACTTATTTGTTTATTTTATTTTATTTAATTTTTCATGAATGTTTTATGAATAGAGTTCGAGTGTTCATTAATTTTCAGAAAGTGCATTAGTATCATAAAAGGAATAATTTCCATCTGCAAATTGCCAATTTATTTTTTATTACTTTAAAAAATGTATATTTTATCAAGAAGTCAAACGTTGTAACTGTCGAATTTGGGGGATGGGCTTGCAGAGCATTCGTGAATCCAAGACACATGAATGTTACAGTCCAAAAAGGTAATGTATGTGTGTTATGATAATGAAGCATTTGATTATACAATTTTTTTAAGACATTACAGTGATCGGTGACATCTGAAAACATGTTGCTTACAGTTTTAATGCCAGAGTTGATGAGGCAAAAGATTAGGAATTATATCCATCTTCGGAAAACCGGTTTAACCCTTCACTTTGCTCATCAAATGTGAGAATTTTTTGATGATTCCTTTTGTAAGATATGGATTGGCCATAGAAGAGATACATCTTAGCCTCTAAGATACCCGGAACTTACGTCTTGTCATTACTGGCTATGGGGTCATGTTACGTGTATGTCACAGTCCAAAAAGATAATGTATGTGTGTTATGATAATGAAACATTTGATTATAAAATTTTTTAAGATATTACAGTGCTCGGTGACATCTAACTCAGCGTGCTGCAAACAGTTCTAAAGTCAGAGTTGATGAGACAAAGGATTATGAATTATATCCATCTGTGGTAAATCGGTATAACCTTTCCCTTCGCTCGTTAATTGCGAGAGTTCCTTGATGATGCCATTTGTGAGATATTTATTGGCCATAGAAGAGATGCATCTTGGCCTCCAAGATACCCAAAACTTACGCCTTGTCATTAATGGCTATGGGGTCATGTTAAGACACTTGTTTATGCTGTTAAACCTAGTTATTGAAGACTTAAGTCCTGAGATCCATCATGGAATAGAAAAAATACCCGATGAAAACCACATAAAGGATGAAAACATGGACAAAAAGTTTTTTCTTTTTTAAATGCGTTATCGGAAAACACATTTCAAACGCTATCAGTTAAATTAAGTTACTTAAACTATTTTGATTATTTTAGCAAGTATTTTAAAAGAAAATATACCAAATGTCTCGTAAATATAGCTGCCAAACACAATTGAGAAAATAAAGCGTTTTATCTCTATACTATCTCTACCTCCGAACAATTTAACCTGCCTAAAACCTTCCTAGGGTTGACTTGAATAAGTATGCAATATTTTGCGAAGATTTATCTAGCCATTTAAGAATGCATAGTGAACAGACATAACACATAGCTACAAAATATTATATATATATATATATATATATATATATATATATATATATGTGTGTGTGTGTGTGTGTGTGTGTGTCTGCATGTGTGTGTATATATATATATATATAGGTATATATATATATATAATATATATATATATATATATATATATATATATATATATATATATATATATATATATATATATATATATATATATATATATATATATATATTATTTAACAAAAAAGTAGCATCATAGAATATATCCGTATTCCCATAGGAGTAACAGCTTGTTATTACTATTATTAAATTAATCTTTAATTACTTCTAGTAAACTTTCTACATAAGTATATACCACTTCAATAAAAATAATGAAATGATGCATTATTAAATAAATCCATTACATTATAAAAATACAATAAAAAATAATATTAAGTTGCAAAAAATAGCCTACGGACAGTAAAATTCTATTATTTTTTTCAAATCATTTCAATCTATGTAATTATATATTTATTAATGAAATAGCTAGCTTTTATAAAAGCCACGCGTTCTTACTTGTTATTTGCCCCTATTATACCTGTAAAAATGGTTTCCCTGCAAGCTAACGTAATCAGCAAAGAAAATGAAATTCAGAAATACTTTAACGCTAGATTTCCGAACATTTGCTACTTGCTATTGTGAAGAATGTCAACAATATATATACATATGTATATATACACACATACATGTATAGAAATATATAAACAAATGTTATGAATTTAATGTTAGTGTTCTAGTGTTATGTGCAGGTAATTAGAAACGTATAATATAATGTTTCAAAATCTCAAGTTACAAAATAATTTTCACTTTAGAGATTTCTCAGACAAATATTGCTGTATTTTATAAAAGAATATATATGTGCAGGTAATTAGAAACTTATAATATAATGTTTCAAAATCTCAAGTTACAAAATAATTTTCATTTTAGAGATTTCAGAGACAAATATTTCTGTATTTTATAAAAGAATATATATGTGCAGGTAATTAGACACTTGTAATATAATGTTTCAAAATCTCAAGTTACAAAATAATTTTCATTTTAGAGATTTCAGAGATAAATATTGCTGTATTTTATAATGTATACATGTGCAGGTAATTGGAAACTTATAATATAATGTTTTATAAATCTCAAGCTACGAAAAAATTTTCACATTAGTGATAAATATGCATTTATAAAAGTTTTATTTTATAAAGGAATATACATGGCTCGGGGTCAAAGAGACTTTAAGTGATCTAGAGTTAAATCGGAATAATCAACCAACTATTGCATTGTAAGAGTGCAAGAATTTTTTTATTACTGTTTAGAAACCCAAACCAAAAGTCTTTATAAAATCTTTAAATTAATTGACATAAATTATGTAAAAGCAAGAATTTTTCTTTATAGCATAAAAATTTATATTTTTAAATCTATTTGAATTTTAAGGTGGTTAAAAAATATTTTTTCTTTATAAAACAGAAGCATAAAATTGCGTGGAAGATCTTTCTTACAGTTCTAAATATCAAACTACTATAAGTGCTTTTCGATTAAAAGAACCTAGAACTTTTCCTTTTATTTTCAGGGATGTTCTTTGAAATTCGGACACCTTAGACATTTTGACCTCACATGAAAGAATTAGAAAAATCATAATTGTATGTTAATATGCACAAAATATTTTAAACTATTAAAGTTTAAATATTTAAAAACAACAATTAAATTTATAAAACAACAAAAGTTTTCACTCGCATATAAATTCTGTGTAATTTATAGAATTTTTATTACAGAAAAATAGCAATATTTAAAACATTAAAATCTCTTTTACCTTTAGAATCTTAATTATTTTTTTTTAATTTAAAGTAGTTTCATGGAGAAAAATACTTATTAGATTTTCTATAAATTATATATTTTTAAATTATTGTTTTTACTAACAGTTTTAAAATTAAAGCATAAATATATGTTATATATATTTGTTAAAATATTTGTTAAAATACAACATAAATGTTTAAATTACTAAAATTTATGAACAAAAATTAAACTTAAGTAAAATGTGTGGTACATTTTATGAAAATTATTCTCGTTGTATTATTGTCGAAATTGTGTATATCGCTGGTTTTATATAGAGTGTAAATTAAAACCGATTTGGAAATAAATACATACTTCATTTAGTAGCCTCACATTACTCAGATAGAAGATTAGGCGTGAAGCTACTTGTTTTATATATCTCAATTTAAAGGTGTTGATAATTATGGATTTATATATTCTAGACAATAATTTTAGCTCTTTATTTAATATCTCTACAATTTCCCCTTTTTAAAAAATAATTTCCTTTTAAAAGAATTGAAAAGAAAGTTTTCGCATTTCACTGTTTTTTGTTCGCAGACATATACTTTCAGTCACTAAAATATTTCAAATAAGGTAAACATTTTCTTTTAGGGTATTTTTATATTGAAAAAAACTCAACTTTGAGAAAATTACAAAATCTAAAATTTTACATGTTCTCCCGCTTTTTGTGATCATAGTTAGTAAAAAATGATACAGGTACAAAAATCTTAACACAAAAAATTCTACCTCTCTAAAACATAAATTGACCAAGCTATTTAAATTCAAAATTTTAATTTACTTTCTCCTTCCTTATAGGATCGGTTAATAGATTGATTACAGTAAATGTCGGTTGAAATATGGCTGCAACAACCTTTTTACGTTGAAAGGAGTGTTTTCTGATTATAAACTGGATAGGCGTGTATTCTTAGTAATGTGGACATACCCGATATTTTTTAGTAAAATAAGCTCTTAATCCCTTCTCCCCTTTTACTATAAAAGGGACATTGCAACCTGATTTCGGGCTTGAATTACTGTAGTTAATTTATTAACCAACTTAAAAGAAAAGAGAAACTATCTTTAAAATTAAGTTTTTTTCAATTTATGTATTTTGGTTAATTTTTATCTCAGAGAACTGAAATTTCTTGTATTACAGTTCTTAGTATAAGTTTCAATTTTTAATAAAAATAATGATAGGGAACGTGTATAAATTTAGACTTTGCAATTTTTGCAAAATGGAATTATTAAATTTAATACCATAAAAAGAATGCTTATCTTTAATGTCCATGTTTGACATTTAACAAAGTCATCGCACCGTGCCCTCTTTTTGCTCTCTAATCGATGATGCTCCCTGCCTTTTTCCGAACACATTTACTTTCCACCCTATATTTTTTTCAAAAAACAAATTTCTGTTTAGAGAAGGGGGAACAAGTTGAAACATATAATATATGCTTTACTGACAAATAGTTCCAGTTTGTTTTGTTCCAGTACAGAAATTTCCCTTTCACTTGACTAAAACTGCCCTTTCAGACTAAATCGATTCTGCCTTTTTTAAAAGAAATGTGAATATTATTTATCTTACTTGAAACATTTTTTTAATTAGTATGAGTCTGTGGTGAATTAGTATATTTACGGTATATGAACAACAGTTGCAGAAAAAAGGCTGATCAAGGACTTTAATAATACATTTTATATATTTATCATGGGTACTATCAGATAAGATAAGAGATGTATTACAGTGATGTGTATGATGGTACAATTGTTTATTTATGAAGCTATTAAATTTGCATTTGTTTTGAATAAAAAGAAAGAATTTTTCCTTTAAACTGATAAATTGTTAAAAATTTTGAGATGCTCCGTAACTACTTTTATTAATTATCTTAGTGTAGTTGCCTGTTTTATCAAAAATTAGTTATAATTTCATTAGTATCATATATTAGTTATTTAAAACTATACTATTATATGTATACTATTATACGCTAGATGGACAGATGCCATCATTTTCCCGGTTTTGGATACATTATTGATCGTTTCATCTCAAATTTATCAGCTTTCAGGCTTCTGATCTTTTAAACTTTTTAATTTTATATAAAATATACACATATTTAGAAATTTACATTCGGCTGTACAGAGAGCGAGAAAATGTGATGTATACTTATAAAGATTGAATACCGTTATTTTGGTCTTAAGAAAAGTTATCAAATTATGGTCTAAAAAAGATCTAAAATTAAACTTCAAAACCTTTATGAAGTTGACATAACAACTAAATAATAATAAGTCGTAATTTTATTTGTGTGAACTAGTACTTTTTTGTGTCTCCAAGTACAGATGTTTACACGTGTAGGCAGCGACGTGAAAACATCCGCCTATTCAATTTCGTTTTACATATCTGCATAAAAATATATCTAAAACGGGGATTTCTAACTTGTAAGAGTTCAAGAGTAACATTAGAAACCTTATACAGGATTGCGGACAGCAGTTTCCTAACTTGTCAATTTCGTAAAATTTTGCACGTAGGACAGAGAAGGAAATAATATGCATATGTAATAATATGCATAGTTTAATTAAAAACAAACATTTAGTCATTTAAGTTATTTAACACTAGATTGCCCGAGATTTCTTGTATACCTATATTGCCCAAAAACAGTCAAAATAACTGCATCGTGAAAGAATAACAAATATGTAAAGAAATTTGTTTAAAATTAATTTCTAATATTTCTTATATTATTTACAATTAAACAACAAGTTATTAGTAAATATTAACAATAAAAAAATTTACTTTAATTTAAAAAAAAATAATTTATGCATTATTATTTGTACATTTTATGCAAATGAAAGTGGAAATCTTTTTATGTGTACATCTTCCTCAAACATAGTTTTGACATTTTTCACATATATTATTTGTTTTGTTGTTGTGGCGAAGTCGTACTTGACAAAATTGGCGTTTGTGAGAATGGGTTGCATTTGATGATGTTGCAGTTGATCTTTGTGGGTCTTCATGTTCTGATAAATTTTTCTGTTTTGCAACTCTATATTCGTTGGAAAGAAATTTCAGAATTTGTTGCATTTGATTCTATATCGGAGCACTCTTCACTTACGTTCGTTAGCTTTTCCAATAACTCATTTCTGTTCGACATTTTTTTTCATAAAGTTAGGGCGCAAAAGAAATAAAATAAACAACTTGTTAGAACAACACTTTATAAAGATTCGAATAACTAGTACTACCGAAAAAAAAATCGTAATCGAAAAAAAAGTGTTATTTCAATACAAAGCCGGACAGGTCATTAAGAAATTTACTTAATTCAATAAATAAAAATCTTTTGATTATTTAAAATTTCTCAAGCAGTCAAAATGACTGCTTCTGGGCAATATAGGTATAACACACATATATATACGGAAATAAAGGAGGGCGGAAGTAACTACAATTATTCATAAACAGATTTATATGTTATAGAAAAAGTCATCAAATTCTAAGAAATTGTGTCATAATATTTCATAATTGTTTTTGTAATTGAAATTAAAAAACAGTCAAAATGACTGCCTTGGGCAATCTAGTGTTAAAATAGTAGGAAATCTGTGCACTATAAAATACTTTTCTAGGTCTCATGAGTATAGTTTGAATCTAAGAACACAAATTAGAAAGTTGGACATCCAAAATAGAAAAATAGCTTTTTTAAAGTCTTAAATTTTAAAGCTTTTATAACACTGAATATTTTACAAGTGTATAAAAGAGGGAAATTAAAAATAAACCAAAAACTTTTATTTCGCAAAAAAGTATAATTTTGAAGTTGATTATTTAACAGAGTCAATTTATGTGAATTGCCATTACAAATGACAATAAGAAAAACATTATTTAAATATGAACTAAAGTCAATGTAATCAAAATGAAATTAAAATAGTAATTTGGTGGGAATATTACAATGGTGGGAATATAACACAAATTAGGAAAGTTGGACATCCAAAATAGAAAAATTAGCTTTTTTAAAATCTTAAATTTTAAAGCTTTTATAACACTGAATATTTTACAAGTGTATAAAAGAGGGAAATTAAAAATAAACCAAAAACTTTTATTTCGCAAAAAAGTATAATTTTGAAGTTGATTATTTAACAGAGTCAATTTATGTGAATTGCCATTACAAATGACAATAAGAAAAACATTATTTAAATATGAACTAAAGTCAATGTAATCAAAATGAAATTAAAATAGTAATTTGGTGGGAATATTACAATGGTGGGAATATAACACAAATTAGAAAGTTGGACATCCAAAATAGAAAAATAGCTTTTTTAAAATCTTAAATTTTAAAGCTTTTATAACACTGAATATTTTACAAGTGTATAAAAGAGTGAAATTAAAAATAAACCAAAAACTTTTATTTCGCAATAAAAGTATAATTTTGAAGTTGATTATTTAACAGAGTCAATTTATGTGAATTGCCATTACAAATGACAATAAGAAAAACATTATTTAAATATGAACTAAAGTCAATGTAATCAAAATGAAATTAAAATAGTAATTTGGTGGGAATATTACAATGGTGGGAATATAACACAAATTAGAAAGTTGGACATCCAAAATAGAAAAATAGCTTTTTTAAAGTCTTAAATTTTAAAGCTTTTATAACACTGAATATTTTACAAGTGTATAAAAGAGGGAAATTAAAAATAAACCAAAAACTTTTATTTCGCAAAAAAATATAATTTTGAAGTTGATTATTTAACAGAGTCAATTTATGTGAATTGCCATTACAAATGACAATAAGAAAAACATTATTTAAATATGAACTAAAGTCAATGTAATCAAAATGAAATTAAAATAGTAATTTGGTGGGAATATTACAATGGTGGGAATATAACACAAATTAGAAAGTTGGACATCCAAAATAGAAAAATAGCTTTTTTAAAGTCTTAAATTTTAAAGCTTTTATAACACTGAATATTTTACAAGTGTATAAAAGAGTGAAATTAAAAATAAACCAAAAACTTTTATTTCGCAAAAAAAGTATAATTTTGAAGTTGATTATTTAACAGAGTCAATTTATGTGAATTGCCATTACAAATGACAATAAGAAAAACATTATTTAAATATGAACTAAAGTCAATGTAATCAAAATGAAATTAAAATAGTAATTTGGTGGGAATATTACAATGGTGGGAATATAACACAAATTAGAAAGTTGGACATCCAAAATAGAAAAATAGCTTTTTTAAAGTCTTAAATTTTAAAGCTTTTATAACACTGAATATTTTACAAGTGTATAAAAGAGTGAAATTAAAAATAAACCAAAAACTTTTATTTCGCAAAAAAATATAATTTTGAAGTTGATTATTTAACAGAGTCAATTTATGTGAATTGCCATTACAAATGACAATAAGAAAAACATTATTTAAATATGAACTAAAGTCAATGTAATCAAAATGAAATTAAAAGAGTAATTTGGTGGGAATATTGTAAATTGTCACTTGCATCAACCAAGAAATGATGTCCACCACCATTACTCTTATTATCCGAATTTCAGAAGATAAAGCAAGGGCGAATGCAAGTTGAGTATTGTATTGATTTTTAATGAATTTAATACAAAAGGAAATAATTACGGAGTATTGAATTTTTCCCTTTAAAAAGATTTTGCGAGACATAAAATTCGCCTTGAGGGCCACAAATGGAAGCCGCCATTGGAGATCTTTGATGTAAATATATAAAAATTAACTATTTTTTAGTATAATATATTTCAAAATTTAATACATTTAAGTGGTCTTTTTGAAAAAAAAATTATCTTATATATTTTATTTTATTACGTCTCATCGAAATGTTTGCGTACGAAAAATAAAAATCCTATCTTTCTACAGTTAATATGTGTATTATGTTGAGGAGACAAAATGTAACAATATGAACAATTAAAAGAAAATATTTAAAATGTTAAAAATTCCTTTCTTTTACTAACCTTAATTTAAACTTTAAAATATATTTAAAAACTAACTGAAATATCTGAAAATGATATTTAACCTTGTTTTTAGTCGACAGTTTTACAACGAAATACTTAAAATTTGTTTAAATTTAAAGTAAAATACTGTTCTTAAGAAAATTAAATTTTTCAAATTTCATTTGTCATATCTGCATTAAGTAAATATTTCTCTGAAACTAAATTATTTTGGATTTTAAAAATGGATTTTTCAGTCGATTTTCGATTAAAGCTTAGTTTAGTGGGCCCAGTTAGCGCTTTCGATGGTATTTTGAAATCATCAAAATGGAAAGTCAAGAAAGGCTTATTTTATAAAAACTTCTTGCCATGGTGTTAATAGGAAATAGTACCTTAACATGCATGGATTCCCAGCTATAACAACACTAAGTAGCCGCTATTTATAAGATAATTTGATAATTTGAATGGAAGCTTCGGAACAAATGTAGAATGAATATAGACAAAATTAATAAGCAAAAGGCGAAACCATTCCAAAAATCCAAGAGCCATAATAATATTTTTATTATATTTGTTACTTAATTTTTATCAGTGTAAAAAACTTATTAGGTAACTTGATAAAGTAAAGATACTTTGAGGTCCAACATAATGAAAGTGTAAATTGTAGTAGATCCGAATTACATTACTCTGCGGGTGTTTTATAGAAGAGCTTTTTTCACTAAAATTCAGGCTTAATCAAGGGGGGTGAAATTTTATGACACAGGATGTGTAAATATGATGCCAGTCCTTTGCGGGTTGCGGCTAGAAGCACCATAACAGGGAAAAAAATCCCGCTGTCATGGAAAAGAGCACCATCCCGGATTAGATATAAATAGCACAGGACGTCTACTTTTAACGACACCACCCTCTTTTAACCGAATTGAGTCACGGTCCCAGTCGATTAGCGAGCGGGTATGTTACACGTCCACCTGGACGGACGCCAGACCGTGACCCCCCTTCTGTCTTGGGGCGCAGTTCCCCGACACACTCGGTCAGCCGAGCCTAACGATACACTCGAGCTGAGGCCACTTCCTCTCAAGAAAAAAGCCACACTCGAGACTTTACCGTTAGTGAACACTTTCGGCGACCGCTCTCGATCAAGATTCTTTTCTTTTAGAAGACACTTTTTTTCTGAACTATAGACTTTTTTCATTTACACATTGGTATTAATGACCAGCACTTCATCATTTTCTAACATCGAATGTTCGACAATTCTTTTATTTAATTTGAAAGCCATTCTTTTTCAAAGAACCATCAACAGGCTTTAGATGTGTCTTTTAGTTTTGATAATAATAATCGCTTTCCATCTAGAATTTAATGAGTTACAAATGCTGTTCCACACCGAAATGCCACGTTTCAAATCTTGTACAGTTTTTCCAGCTCTGTTATATATTTCCTCAGGTCAAAGTCTACCATTTCCATAACAACACACAGGTTCCATCAGACATACGGTCTGATGAATACTATTTGGACTTCGACTAGATGTGTAATGGAACTTATGGGGAGTTAGCGAAAGGGTATACTTTGTGCTATTAATATTTATACTAAAGGTAAAAAAATTTAAA
Organism: Pardosa pseudoannulata; assembly: GCA_032207245.1. Lineage (NCBI taxonomy): Eukaryota > Metazoa > Arthropoda > Arachnida > Araneae > Lycosidae > Pardosa > Pardosa pseudoannulata. Next base: position 121,532,643 of record CM063506.1, on the reverse strand, counting down.
TAAAATCCAAATCCTCAAACAGTATTACGAAATGATAGAGAAAAAATATCCATAGTCCATACTTTGAATCTTATATATTTACAATTTTAAGATAATTATAAAGTGAATCAAAGTACACTATGGTAGCAGAGAAAACAATAATCAATGACCTGGTTAAGGCAGCGGCTTTAACAGATCTTTCTCTTAGTTTTAAAAGAGATCTTATGTAAAATCTTACATCAAAAGACCTAAAAATTCCAAAAAGTTATAGATTCATAGTAAAACCAGTATTCTGCATCATAAAAAAGACAAAAATATACTATTACTTTAAGAAAAAATTATCGAACTTTTAACCACACATTTAATTGCACAGTCTTTCAATTATTTCAAGATACACCTGTATAGATGAACATATATTTCAATTAATAATTCTGTTTTACCTATCTTCTCTACAGACATACGAAACGATTATTTAAACATACAAAATGGGGAATACTTTTCTGTCTCGATTTAAACTGCTTTAGCAATGAACTTATTTTTTTTAAACTAATTTATCGAAATTTTATCCACATATTTAAACGCACACGAAGTCTTTCAATTATTTCAAGATGCACCTGTATAGATGAATATATATTTCATTTTAATAATTCTGTTTTACCTATCTTGTCTACAGACATACGAAATGATTATTTAAACATACAAAATGGGGAATACTTTTCTGTCTCGATTAAACTGCTTTAGCAATGAATTTGTTTGTTATTTGATGTGGTACGACATAATCATCAAGATTCTAAATACTGAAAATCTGTACCAGCTCTTTTACGCATTTATAAAAACTTTATTTAAATAATTTCTATCTTTGCATTTCTGATATGTTTTCTTTTTGTTAGTTCATTTTTCTGTTTTGTTTATGTGTTTCAATGCTGTCGCTGACTTAGTATGACTTTATGTCATACAACATGCTGAAACAAAGTGAATGAAAACTGTTTCGCTTGAATTAGTATTGAGTCTAAATGTATACTTACAAATAAAGAAATATATGCATTTGATATAAATTTTACCAACAATTCATTTAGTAAAAGATATTTCTGTTTTATCAGTTTCATTTAAACGTATCTCTGCTGTTAGAATAGAAAATGTTCCTGTTAGTTTTCACTAATTAAACATCCACCTAGATCAAATTCATATTTCTTTCTTTTTCTTTTTTGTAAATAAAACAAAACTTTCGGAAATTTCCTTTCCCAGAAATTCTGATAGATTTTCTGAACATTACCATAAAGTGGGAAAATAGAGACTTGGGGACGGAATTGGCTTGTCAAAAAGCAGTCAACAGTGTTAAAGGAACAATGGTATCAGTAAACAATCAAAGGAACTGTGTTATCAGCGGAACCGTATCGACTTACTTGTAAGACTTTCCTTTTTTGTTAGTTTTTATCTAATAAAGACATGCTTCTGAATTACATTTGCGTGTTTGTGTCCTTATTCAATTAAAACTTTCGGAATTTTTTTTCAAGAAATACTAATAGATTTTTTTTAAACATTAGTGTAATGTGTAAGAATGGAACTACTAGATGAAGTTGAACAGAACCTAAAAGTAGTCTACATACACATTCCTAGAACCTTCTCTGTAAATTGCATGAAAAGAAAATGTGCAGAAGTGTGTTGAACTCATTGAAAAATGACTTATGTAGAGAATTAATATTTTTCTTTAACTGGCCTCTTTAAAAATAACTATCATTTAGACTGATACTATCATTTAGAATGATAAATATATACCGTAGAGTACAAAGAGACCCAAGGAAAAGTTAATTTTAGTTTAACACAATATATATATATATATATATATATATATATATATATATATATATATATATATATATATATATATATATATTGTAACGAATTCTCGTTACATTAAATTCCTGATACAGACATAACTAAAACCATAAGAAAAGACGGCATAACTTAGAAGAATGGCAGCCGTGCCTTTTGTGAGCACTTGAACTGAGCTCTTCTTTACCTAGTGCAAGGACGTTGTTCCGCGCAGAATAGGATGCTGAATAGAGGATTGTGAACACCAAGGACCATCTAAATCATTCTGTCTGAAAAATTCATTGGGATGCTGGCGAAGTGTTTCCAGTGTTCGTTTCAATGGCATCCCGAAGAAAGAGTCTCACACGACAGAAGTCCTCTACATTGTAAGGGAAGCAACAATACTTTACTATCTTGTTCTCCAAGAGATTGTCCAGGGACGGCGATTAATGATCGGCGAGATTGCTCCGATTTCGGCAAACCGATTACTGGTACCTGCTGGCGCTAAGCGCGCTTTCCCCACCACGTCATCAACCAGCTGTCCGATCAGCTGAGATGGACATTCTTGAGGTCAGACGACTATATAAAAGAGCAGACTTCGAGGCCCAGAGAGGATTTTTTGACCGATCGAGTCTCCTGTGAACCCATCGGCTCAGAACGACGAGGGAGCGACTGAGTGTCCTCCCCCTTTTTTTTCTCTTAGGAAGCTGATTCCTGCATCGATCATCCTCTTCATCTGTAGATATTCATCGTTTCATCTGTATTTATCATAACTTCAATATTGTGTTTCTAAATAAATATCATAGTCTGTACGTAGGCATCCCCTATCCTTTTTCGGGCTCACTTAGAGCCCCAGTGCGCTACAATATATATATATATATATATACATATATATATATATATATATATATATATATATATATATATATATATATATATATATATACATATATATATACATATACATATATATATATATATATATATGTATATATATATATATATATATATATATATATATATATATACATGTGTGTGTGGTGTCTCTGTATGTGAACAGAAATTTATTTGCACATTTTTGAAACGATTTTAGAATTAAGTTTCTCTTTATCAGTATAGTTTTGAAATAAAAAATTGGCATTTTCTGTATAATCATCTGCTACTGTTTTATTTAAATTGAAATGTAGATTAAAATATTTACCTAGAAAGTGTCTCTTACAATTGACAAATGGCTGGAAGATTATATAAATTGCACTAATATTAATATCAACAAATTATAATGTAGCGTTAAAATCTAAGTTGTTGTATTTTTGAGACAGATATTTTAATACATTAAATTTGAAAAGGTAAAAGCATATAGATGAAACCAGAAAAGGAAAAAGTGATTTAAAATCACCCTAAGACTGATCGAATGTTAGATACTATAAAGAAACTAAAGTGTCAAATCCAAAAAGAAAATCTATCTACTCAAAGATTCCCTGCACTGTATGCCTATATGTAGGCTCGAAGATTCTCTGCACCGTATGCCTATATGTAGACTCGAAGATTCTCTGCACCTTAAGTAAAATCATAATAAAATAATTTAATCATAACAATAAAATAATTTTTCTTCCCTCTCTGGATTTTTCGCACCGCCTGACGTCATTCGGTCGTCTCTCCGTGGTTGATCAGTCCGCCGCTGAAGCGAAGCCCCGATATTCAGAGATTCGTCACTAGTTGACGTCATCCTATCTGACCCGACCCCTATTTACCGAATTAAATCATTAAGGAAGGCCTATTAAAGGCATAACTGGAACAAACTTCTTTAGACTAGGGGTGTCATTTCCCTAGACTAGCAGGCGCTTCTGCTGTCCTTCCAAGTCGAGTATGTATTGTTGATTGAGAACTGGTGGTCACGACGTCACAATACACACTTAGACATTTTTTAATAACATGCGCTGTAATATTGGCTACGGAACTATATAGTAGAAGTGTGGATAATTATATAATAGAAGCATAGGAGTATTTTCTTTAATGCGATGTACAGTCGACTATTCAATTTTTTAATACTTAATTTATACCATTACGTTCCTCTTGGAAAACTATATCTTTTCTGCATATTTCGTATGTTATTGATGTAAATTTTAGAAATTTAAGGAAAAAAACATGCAAAAAACTTTCGATGTTTAAAAGTAATTTTATTGGTTACAAAAAGTAATTTTAAAAGTAATTTTTTGGTTACAACACTTCGAAGTTTTTTATTATTTTACAAAAAAATTTATAGGATTAGACTTGAATATATCCAGTTCATTTTTAGATCCTTAATCCAATATAATAATACTACTTTTACTAAAATAATTGCGGTATTTTATTCTATGGTGAATGCAACATTTCCACTGGTCTCCGTTTGGCCATCCCTGAGCTAGAGTACCAAAATTTTTAATTGCATTTTCTTCATTTTATTTGATTCACCATGGATTTGGTTCCGTAGATAATTTACTGTCTATGAAAAGAAACAGACTGCATATGAATGGACTTTAAGGTTTAAGAGTGATATTAATGAAATTGAAACCCAACATTAACAAATGGTTAAAATTCCACCAGGATTAACAATTAATCTTAACAATTTTATTTTTACTTCTTATTGAGACTTTAAGTTTTTAATAAACATTTTTGGCCATATTTAACGACACTTTTAATTAATTTCTATTTTGTGCTTCTTAATAAATAGAAAAATCAGGTATAGAAAATATCGAAGAATATTTTAATGTTTGGTATAATTAATTATTATGAAAGAGAGGGTGGTGGAAGTTTTTTCTGTGTAGCGAAAGTTTAACTAGTATTTGAAGTAGGTGGTCCAGTTGGATTTTTTTTTATTATTTTGGTAACAATCATTTTGGAGGTGGTGGTCCAGAAAACGCTAGAAAACTGTGTTTTAGATTAAGAATCGGGTTTTATGGTGACTTGAAATAAATCATGTAATAAGTAGTATCATAATTTCTGTAGTCTCAGTATTTTAGCTGAAACAAGGAGTAACATTGACCAACAACTTCTCAACTACCATCCAAAAGATGCCATATGCGAAAATGCATGGCATTATTAAATACCTATGTTTCTGAATGGATGATAGAAATGTCAAAATAGCATCTCGAAGTAGCTTTTCGTATTATGTTTAGGACATTTCTGGCGTGTTTAGCTTTCTCGTCTGTTTATTTTTAACATGAGACTTTTCAAAAACAAACCATTAACCCTCGTATGGGGAAAAAGCAGGTTTCAGAAAATAGAAAAAAAGCAACTTATCGCTGAAAGTCTATGGAAACGATTCTTCTTTGGGGTGGCAACAGTCGACTTCCGAATTAGGCGTTTCGACTTCCTAAGCTGCGGGCGTAGGCTTGCGGCACGACGCCCCTGCTCGGAGAGGGGGCGGCCGGAGGAATTTCGAGCAGTGGGCTGACAGACTCAGATTCGCCTCCGCCAGCCATGGTAAGTGCATTCTCTCTGTCTCTCTCTTTCTTTCATTCTGATATTGTTTCCCGAAGTTCTTTTCAACTAATTCAAACTCTGTACGAGAAGATATCCGTCTGGTTGAAAGGAACATCTTTGGAAAAATGTCCCCAGATCGGTAGAAGTGTGTGTGTCATTCTATATACATTGCACAACCTTGAAAAGAGGTATATGCAGATATTCAAGTTTCAGATCTATAGGTGAATCATTGTCTTGCCTTAAGTAGCCCAAGCAATAGATGTGTTAAAACTGATATATGAAAATTGGTTTCTTGTTTATGATTCTTTATCTTTTAAGGGGACACACCACATTTAATTAACTTTAAATTGAAGTTTTTTTTTATTTTTCACCCTATCATATCTTTTTTAATTATTATCATAAATACATGGTGTTTTCAGCATTTGTTCTCTATTTTTATTTATTAAGTTTTGCTAAATTTACTTTGTTTCTAAAAAATAAGAAATTTTCATACAAAGGGAAAAGTAAGAGCTTGTTCGAAAAATCTTTAAATTTTTCTGACACACTGTGACCAAACTTACAACATAAAAAGAGTTTTATTATCCATTTTTATTTTTTGTAAACAATAATTATTAGGTATAATTCTCCGAGTATTTAAACTTTTTAAAAAGTATCAGAAACATACAAAAGACACCAGGGGATTGAAGTTTTTTATAAAAGATAAAATGATGTTTTAAAATGTCATTTCAAATAATATAAATACAAAGTGAAGTAGCTAACAACAACAACAAAAAGATATAATTTCCCCATAAGTCTATAAAGTATTTATTGTGAAAATTTGAAAAGAATATATGTAATGTTTTTTTTATTTACAGTGCGCGCTAGTTGAAAATACCCTTTTCAGTAAAATGCATTTAAAGTTTTTGTAATTTCTTTAAAGGCTATGATATTTAATGCAAATATTGTATAGTTTTACAACAGATTCTAGTTAAAATTTTTTAGTGGGGCTTCTTTTAAACATTTAAAAAAAAATCCAAAGATTTTTAAAATTTTAAAAGTAAAAAAAAATTATTTTTATTATATATATATATATATATTATATATTAATTATATATATGTAAATATATATATATATGTATATATATATATATATATATATATATATATATATATATATATATATATTCACCAGGTACGTGTCGTGAGCAGAGTAGGCAGCACTAACCTCCAGGGTGAAATATTACTTAAAGCTTTGTTAATATGATAAATGAACAGAAAATGTTTTATGTTCTTAGAGTTTTTTAAGCCTAGAACTTTGTTTCAATTGTTTAAATACCGATATCCTTCTATTGACCGAACCGGGATACAGAAAATATATCCCTAAATCTATAAAATACAAAATATAAAGGGAAAAAAGTTTTTTTGTTGCTTAATAACCACTCATTCACTGTTTCAAACCTATATTAAATAATTTACAAATGTTCTAATAACTTCTGTTTCTTTCCGCTGATTTAGCGTTTTTTTTTATGTTTGTCTATCATATTTTAAAGTTATCCTCATCCGAAAAGTAAACAAAAGTGATGAAGTGAAGTTGATAAAGTACACATAGAATAATTCCTGCTCAGGTGCACACGCCCTCAATTATACAGACTAAAATTGTGGTCACAGAGAAACGCTTTCATTGCTTTCTTGGAATGAGACTGCCTAAGAGACGAACTTGTTTCTCTTCTACCAACTTACACAGATCCTTTCTTCCTCACTAGAGCAAGAATTTCGAAGTGGTGAAGTTTCGAAGTGTGCAACATGCGGCCTAAAGGCAACCAGCACCTAGTCCAATTTTGAAGCCTACGAAACCGCTTTAAAAGAGAAAAGTAAAATATATCATAGCTGCATAGTGATCTTTCAGTTTATTACAAATCAGTAGATAACTCGACTTACAGAGTCGTCTTGTCTTCGAGATTAATATTAAAAGAGTTGGTGGTGGCCACCCAGTCATTGGTTAATGTAGGTTATTATAACTAAGTATTTCCATTAAAGTTTCTTTAAGTTATACTTTGGTTACATTATTAATTATAGTTTGACTTTAGTTTATCTTCTTGGTATTTGTCAATATTAATTCAAATAAACTGATACACTTTTGTGTGATCGATCATATTCTTAATTGAAATTTTTCAGGATATAATAGCGTTTGGTTATTTTAATTTCACTCTTTTATGGGATCGCAAAATAATTTATCTTATAAGAGCTTATAATGGCTAAAACTTTAAAAAAGTTATTTTGCTATTTTAATTTCCTACTTTCTTGCGTTTGTTCTTAGATTTAAAGTTTGAAATCTATCATGAGGAATCAGAACTATATTTTTATAACACAATGTTTTCCAACTGTTTAAAAAAATGAAATGACTAAACTGTTGCTTTTACTTAAACTGTGCATGTTATTTCGTGGATCTATTGTTCTACTAGTAGAATTTTAGAAGAGTGGACAATTATGGAAATTCGACCCACAATCCTACTTAAGGTTTCAAACGTGGCTCCCGAGCTCTTAAACACTGGAAATTCCCCGCTTAAGGTGAATCTGTACCTGCCATATTGTATTTTTTTTCTCCCCATGTTAATCTATGGAAAAAATAAAATTCACTTTGTTCGGCTAGCATTTTAAATATTCTCTGAAAACATTATTCCATGAGTTAAAGTAGCAAATTCTCTAAAATGCTAACCTTTCCTCTTTTTTTTTTTTAAATTATGTTTGCTAAAAATTCTTATTTTCGTTTGAGAAAGAGTACACCGAAATATCTCACTAATAGTTTAAAATTAAATATATTTTTCTGGGTGTATTTTTTAAGAGAAAAATTTGCATCCTAGAGAATTTTCTGTTCTATCACGGGATACAATTTTTTAAGGAATTCTTTAAATGTGATCCAGACAGAAGGAATTTTATTTTCCTCGTAGGTTGACATTGAGTAAGATGAATTCAATATGACAGGTACAGACCTACCTTATGTAAAAAGTGATGGAAAAACTTTCACTGCATGGCGGGTTTTAATGGTATGACGGTAGAACAAACATTACTATTGAAAGGCAGAGAAGATTTTTACTTCCCTGATTTCATAACGGTTGAAGCTTTTTGGGTATAATAATACGATAAATATTTATAATTTTCTTGATAAGAAGAATATTCACAGGGATATCGACAGAAGCAAAATGTAGCTTCTGTTATATTTTGTGAAGTGTACTCCTTGACATATACTTAAATAGATACAGTAAATCGTAAACATTTACTTAATTGTGAAAACTTAAGATTCGATAAGATGATGCATATATATTTTTTGTTTCTTGCTTTAGAAACTAAATGCGAGCTTTTACGTTCATTTATATAACGAGTCTCAATGGAGTACAGAAGATGTGAAAAAAGGTGGGGGTTATACTAAAATTTAACACAATTACCCTCCTCTCTAATGATATATAAATTAAACAAAATCCATAATTTTTTTTATTTTTAATATAAAGAATACGCACTTACATTATATTTTGACACCTGAATTATATTTTTGTCAAATTAATATGCACTGGAATTCTATTACAGTTTGGCAAAATGGTGGGAGCGTCACATAATCTTCGTATTAGTTACCAATGCTTTACTCCCAACCCCAATCCTCATGATAAAAGTGTGTGTATGCCACTGACGAGTTTTATCTATGTGAGCTATACAGGTAATTTCCACGAGTTTTCATCGAATGTAACACAAATGTAGGCTACTTAACTCAACAGCCCTCCGAAGGGAGTTGTGGCATTGTTTTTGTTCCAAGTTCGTGTTCATCCCGTTTTCAAGTTCCGCTTCAAAACATCAGCCAAAAAATTAATATTAAACATTTATTCACAACATTAAGCAATAATGATCATTTCAACAATAAAAATATAGTCCAAATTCAGCATTAACGCCGAATCCACAATGCCACGCTTACATGCCGATCAACAAAAACGTATATAATAATTCTTTATCGGTTAGGGAAGAAGCGCGACGGAATTTTCCTATTTAGGGATTACTGTGGCCAAGTTCCCACATAAGTTCTGGCATCCGTAATAATTACTATAGTGACTAATTAAAAAATCAAAATATGAGTCAAAAAAAGAACACAAATTAATTTTTTCAGCAATTTTAAAGATATATTTAAGATTAATTTTCAACTGGTAATTTTGCCCCTTACATTATCGAGATATCTAATTTTCAATAAAAAATATATGTTGTTTATAACTCTATGAAAAAAAATTGTAAAAAGACATTTTTATCTTCTGTATTATAATGTGAAAATTAGCGACAATCTTGCGCAGAAGATAATAAAAATACGTCAAAATCGCAATGGAATTTATTTCACAAATCTAACAACAGTGACATTATATCTTTGCCATATATATAATTTAAAATCAGCATTTAAATTAATAACAGGTAAATCATGTTTGAGAATTTAAAAATGCTTTTTTGCTTACATTTTCATTAATAAAAATTAAAAAATTTAAAACTTATTAAATTATTTAATATATGTCGTAGTATACATGTACTTACATTAATACGAGAGCTTTTATGAAGCAATTAAAAATAGTTTGTATAATATGCACAGAAATTAATTAACATGAAATACAAGAAATTTTTTTTAATAATTTATATTATGCATTAATGTGACACATAGGGCATGTAAATTAATTCGCTATAACTTTCGATCAATTTTATATATGACAAAAATGGCGGCTTAGTAATATGAAAAATTGTTGGCTACTTCACGCATGAATAAATTTTAAAACTCAGAATTCAGAAGATTTAATAGTCTTGAGACACCATAAGTCATAGACCTAAGTAGAAGTTGATTTCAAACAGCTGTTTACTAGCCACAAACGAGTCACTCCTACAGCGCTATTTTACGTGCTGCAGAAATGGTTGTTTGTGGTTATGTAACAGCTGTTTGATATGCTCTGAATTATGTACCTTAATATGATGCGGTACACTTTCAAAGTATTTTTTTAGTTTAAGCTATACAGTAAACTTTGTAATATTTTTGTATTTTGAAATCTAGTTTAATTCCTATTCAAGAAAGTAAAGTCGCTTTCAACTGTTTATATAATTAGAATTTTAAATTTTAATGAGTTTAAAATGTTTATACCTTTTCAAGTAATAACACTTTTTCCTCGAATTTTTTTAAAAATTTATTAAAACATTCTACAAAAGATGTGCATGTATTTTTAGATATCTTTAAATTAAATTTTATAAAAAAATCTTTTATTACACTTATAAAAATTAAATGAAATTTAAGATTTTCTTCTATATACTTATATAGATAAATTATTGCTAATTTCATGCAAAGTATTATTTTATACATTACAAAAAAAACCTATGTAAAACAAGTAATACTTGAATATCAAATACAAAAAATGACTTAGCATTTTTAATCTATGAGTTTCGAAATATACAAACATGGAGAAAAAGCCTTTTAAAGCTTTCATTTGTTTAGAAAAGCTCTTACAAATGAAACCATACAAGTAAATAACTTTTGAAATATTGAAGATGAGACTTCATATTTTGCCCGTGTGTGCTGGAAGATTATAAAAATAATTTAAAAGGGATGGAAAAAGTTTTAAAAAGTTTTAAAAGTTTTAAAAAGGGATGGAAAAAGTTTTCACTGCACGTGGGGTTTTAACGGTATGACAGTAGAATAAACCTTATAAAAAAAAAAGTCAATTACTATTGAAAGGCAGAGAAGATTCATACTTCTCTCATTACGAAATGGTAAAAGCTTTTTGGACATAATAATACTGTAAATATTGGTAATTTTCTTAGATTAGGAGAATATTCACAGGAGTAACGACAGAAAGAAAATGTATCTTCTGTTATATTTTGGGAAGTGTACTCCTTGATATATACTTAGATAGATATAAATTTAGATAGATATAAAAACTAAAAAAAATTGGATATTTTGAATATAATTAGAGTACCGTGTTCCTTATTCACGTTGGTTTCTTTCCATACTTTTAGTATATTGTAAAATTATTGCTATAATATTGGCAAGCTTTTTCAATCTTCTTGCGCACCTGAACGTCATATGAGGCTCCATATTTAAAGGGCCATAGTGCTTTCAGGACTCCAATATTTATGTACGGTGTATGCATATACTATCTCGGATCGTATTTAGATATTTAAGTGTACATAGAACTTTTCATTAAAACAGCCATTTTTTTATACATAAAAAATTAAAAAGTTTATCTCTGTTTAGAAAAAAATTTAATTTGATCGTTAATAAAATATTAATTTTGTGAAAGTTATCTAATTTTGTTATATGGAGCAATATATTTTTTTCTAAATTCTAAAATACATACATTAAGTGAAAAGTAAATAATCCATTAAGCCTAAAAATAATGCCTGAAACATTTAAATTAGAAACCCTCAGTTTTGTTTGTAGACTTGTCATCTACCTTTGCTGAAAAGAAAAACTCGTTGCAAGAAAACATAAAATTCTACAAACAATTTTTAACCCTTCCTAAATAGGGAAACTAGGCAATGATGGGCTAAAAAGCAGATTAAACCAAATCATTCATCTCAGTCGTGGTCTATCTTGTTTTTATATTCCCACGAGGCTTATATTGCTGAAATCTTTTAGTAAAGTTTTTATAAATAATTTAGCCCTGACGGGGTACTAAATTCACTCTATTGCTTTTATGTATTTAATAATGTCAGGCTGTGTGAAGATTTTGAGCAATTCAACGTTGTATTTTTTTAATTATCTTTTTTTTAATTCACAGGAATTTTTTGTAGTATTTTTTTCAAACTGCAATTTGATTTTTTTTAGTCATTGCTTAAATCTTTGATCCTACACATGGCATGGATGTTAATAGCCGTTCAGAACAGGCTTTAATCTGAAAATACTCTTTAGACCTCGTGTAGCACAATCTAAATTTTTAGTAATAATAATTTTTTTAAACATAAGATATGTTTATGCTTTTAAACGTAATTTTATAAAACACTGACAAAGTCTAACAAATAAATGAAAATTACTTTCTATATCATACTGTCGCATTATTTTTAAACATTTATTTTAAGGAAAAAACTAAGAATTATTTGCTGGTGACAATAGTAGATACTATTAACTACGATGTTTATCGTAGTTACCAGTATCTACTATTGTCATTTTTCTTAAGCAATTTGAGGGTATACATTCGGTCTAATAATTTATGTTGTGATTTCATAAGGTTAATTCATTTAAAGATTTAGATTAAAAATTGAATGTATTGCATATATTATCTAAATAATGAAAAAGAAGTCGATATAGGAAATTATTTAAAAAAAACGAAACTATTGATTCTACCTCTTATTAGACTTATGTTAGATTAGAGATCTATAAATCAACTCTGTGCAGAAGGTATTTCAGATTATTTAATTAAATATATGTAAGAAACTCGAAGTTCATAAATAGACAATTTAATTGTGAAATGAATATATTACAACTACAATTTTTTTTAATCAATAGTGAAAATTCGATTAAAATATCTAAACAGCAACAATTAAAAAATTATAGCAGTGGAATAGGAGGACATTTAATTTTTGTTAAAAGTACACATAATACTTACAATATTAATTTAATTATCAGTAATCAAATATTCGTAAGACTGTAGTAAATTATTGATATCAATCTTTCTTCATTTATTTTAATAAAGAAACAATTTTTAGTATGTTATAAATAGTGTAACTATAAAAATCAAGACATGTTCTAATAAGACACTGTGTTTTGATTTTTTATGGTTGTGTGGTAAAGTTTTTCCTGCATCCCTAGCCATCAGATCTACCGCTATAACCTTAAAATTTGTTTCATATAAAATTCATTAATTCTTTAATAAATTGCCGGACTGTGGTCAAAAGGGTAGGACACTGGCTTTCGGTATTGGAGTTCACTTTTTCGAATCTCTTAGTCTTCGTAGTCATGTGAAATTTGCTTTAGCCAATAAGTCTTGGTCCGACTACCTTTCGTGATAAGAAATTTTCACTGTAGTTTTTCAAATCAAATCAAATTAAGAATTTATTATCAGTAATGGTTGTTAAAATTTGAAATATTCGTAGCGTATGAGGAATTTCTGGATATATTTGAGTTTTCGATCCCCCTATTACACTATGCTAAGTAGATGTGGTGAGAAAGGACCAGAAATAACCTGGTCTCTGCCCATTAACTTGTCTTGTAGTATTATATTAATATAAGTTGTCAGCCGTTATGAAGTGACGACATCTAGTACTTAACCTAAGTGGGTCATGAAAACCAAAGTTCTACTGCTGTGTATCTCATTACGCTATAATTCTCACTCAAGTGCCGTTTGTGTTTGCCTTTTTCCCTTTATCCCTCCGGGTTATATAATAACCGTGTTCTGAAACACTCTATGTGTCTATGATGATGGTATCACATACACCTCGATGAGCGGCACTTCATTATTTCCCGCCCCTGGTATATTTTTTTTTATTTCCCAACAACGATCTCCTAAAAAGAAATTCCTCGCGCTCACCCCTGGATACCTTCACGAGAAGAAGATTTACAAGCCGGCGGTGAATTTTATCTTTAAATGGAGTTCGGGGAGAGGGATCGCAGCCTTATCATGGCTGAGCCGTCGGGCCTAACGAGGTACCAATTAGCCAACGGCGGGTGGTCCCGAACTCCATAAAGCAGCGTCGGAACGTTTATAGCGTGTGGTGTCGTTCTTCTCATTTTCGACGCTCTCTCATCCATCAGCAACTCCGGGAGGGCCGCCGGCCGGTCCAGGGGGCCGATCTTGGACCGTCTGGCTCTGCGCCCCAGCCGAATCTCGAGTTGCTTTCGCGTTGCCGCCCGTCTCTTACACCCCCTACTCTAGCCTCCATCACTTCCATTGGCGTAGACTGTGCTTGGCATACCAGACGATACAATTTAATGTGTTCTCCCTTCCCAACTTTTAATGATAGTAAAAGCTATATTAAAGTGGCATCTATCTTTCAAATACTTCTCATATTTGTTTCAATAGGATGTATTTTTTAAAAAAAAAGGATTTCCAACAACGGACAACTGTAAACTAAACAAGATTCAGTTAAAATAAAATATAAATAACAACAAAAAAATAAACGAAAAGTAATGAAAGAAAATTTACACTACAAATCAATAATATTGTGTAACTTTCCTTTCTTTCCCCACGCATGTCTCGAATGTACCGCAGGACAACAGATCAGATGGATGACATCATTTCTTCATTAAAGTCGCATAACCGACGCAGATTTGGGGAATATTTCTTCATACTAGGTGCTTAGAGACAATGATGACTAAAAGCAAGACGAAAGATAGCTACTTTTCTTTTCCTTAGCCATGGAGGAATATTTAAAACTGTCGACTTTTTGTTGTTTTTATTCGACTCCCTAATATCTTTCTTAATGGCGTGTAAGAAAGATATTTTAATTAACCTCTTGCGATGAAGACAGGAATCAGATTATCAAACTCTTGTATAATTTTGGTCTCCTTCTTTCTCAAAAAGTCTGCTATTTTATTTTCCCGAAATCTTTAATGTGTCATACACTGTATGGTAACGTTTGTACTATCTTGAATTAGACCATTAAATTCTAGAACGCTATCCTTAGGCCTGGAGTGGTATGTAATTAAAATAATGAACTATTAAAAGCTGAAAATAACTTTAATGCGTCATAAACCCTTTTTTAACAGAAAGCATACTTGCGTATTTTTTTAAATTGCCATACAGACATAAGGATAGTAACAACGTTCGACAAGAAGAGAATAGCGTTTTAGGGTTCAGAACCTGTCTAAATTCTAAGGACCGACAGGTCTTTACTATTTCAATTATTTCTTAAGAATAATTTTATCTTGACTTAGTTATTCTAAAGAAATTTTAGATATTTTTTAAACCCACCACACCAAATCTTAATTTTTCCATTTTTTAAACTACCATTTGGCAGTTAACTCATCCTCAATAATAACGTACGTGCTTTTATACCTATTAAATTTATCAGTTAATTTTTAATTCACCTCAAATTAAATTTTAATATTTTTTAATTGTAGAAATACCATTTACTTGCTTTCTAGTTTCTAGAATAATTGTTTGATAGAAAAGTTTCAAACATTCTCATCATTTGTAAGATGTTTTCGTCGAAAGTGTAAAACAATTAAAATTAGCTGTCTGTATTAATAAGCCGAACGATTGTCGAAAGAATAGAACGCTGCTCTTCGGCACCGGTGTTCTTGGGTCCGAATTTCACTACTGGCATAGATGTTCATAGCTATTCGTAATCGGTTTTAAGCAGTAGGTCTGTGCCTCATTAGCCGTCGTGTAGTAAAACAATAGATCAATCATTCCAAACCAAACAAATTAAATATTAATAAATAAAGTGAAATATAATTTATAGTAAATATAAATAAAAAAAGTTACAAATTTCAGCATCGATATATAAAATAAATTGAATAAATTAAATTCCACATGAAAAAAAAAAAAAAAAAAAAAAAAAAAAAAAAAAAAAAAAAAAAAAGAAGAAGAGCTCATCCTATGACTTACCCAAACTCAAGCTGAAGAGTGCAAGAGAATTGAAAAGGAAATTAAAGGTATTGACTGTAATAAGTATCAAAATATGTAGAATGTTTAAAGTCCTTTCATTCGCATGCACATCAAGCTCAAAGATTTACGAACCATGCGGAGTCTTTTTCCGTGTGTATCCCAGGAAGCGATATCATTCGAGCAGACGCATCATAAACTGGACGGAAACGTCCCTCTAGCCTTTGGTTGTTCAACCGGCCTTCACAGAAAGCCGTTTCCCTCTACTAGCATTCAACACACCCAGACGCCGTATACTGTGAAATAAACCAGTAAATCGCAAAATGAAAAACTGAGGAGACTGGAGTAAATTGGAACAGTACGGAAAAAATTCTTTTTCCTGTGGCCACACACGTTTGAGTTTCATCCCCCATCGAGAAGTCTGTCCCATTACACACACACACACATATATATATGTGCATATATATATATATATATATATATGCTTATATATATGCTTATATATATATATATATATATATATATA
>CM063506.1:121451335-121511335 GCA_032207245.1 Pardosa pseudoannulata | reverse complement strand
CGCTGTAAAAGGTAATAGACTTCTATACCCGACTCAGCCTAAGCCACAGGGAAAAGATGCCCCATCGTTGAGATAACAATCATACTCAATACAAAAAGCAATTTTCCCATCCAAATTTTGAAAGACCAACCGAATCAGGCCACAACACTAAATCTACTGAAACATCCCTAGAGAGCCAGCCGCTCTTTATAACAAAATACATATTACAAATACAATAAAATATAATACAACCATATATATAACACATTAACAATAATAACTTCATGACACATCCGTAGACAATTTAAGAAAATATTCCATAATTTCAATAAGTCCAGCTGCGGACTTAGAAGAAAACATAAGTTTTTAACAGATATATTAATAAAATTTTTGAGAAACCACATCGACCTGATATGCTCAACTTCCATAAAATGGTAAATCTGAAGATGATGAAGAGGCCATCCTGATATCCAGACCAACAGTTCTTCGACTTTCCAAAAAGTCGAGCTTGATGTATAGGAATGGCAGTATGTTCCGTGTAGAAGTTACTGTCTACAGACTGACATAGAAGTTACTGTCAAATCTTCTTAAGCTAATAGTTGGAATAAAGTCAAACGCCTTCCTTCCTGCCTTTCTCTCCATTATATAATTCTTCTTACCACCACTGCAGGACATCTTCATAAAATAATGTCTTTACTTGCCTAGAAGAGTAACCTACAACAAAGTCGATATTTCTTCTCCTTGTGGCTTCCAGACTATCAACATATTTGTTATACTGTCCACCCGCATGGACCTGAACCCAAGTGAAATGAATATTTGTGTTTGACCTTTTTATTTCACTTCTTAATTCCTAAGTTAAGGGATAACTACTAGAACCTGATAAAGCCTGCAAGGCCGTTAAAGAATAGACCGGCTACAATAGGTAAATGAAATATACACCAAATTAAATTTAAGACAAAAATTTCAAATCTTTTTACGTTTGGCTTCAACTTAATAACATAAAAAAACTATTCTATTTTTTATAGAAAAGGGAAAAAAGAAAAAGAAACTGGAGGACACGGGATTTTAATAATTAACCTGAAAACATATAGTGTAACAATAAGATTTCTCTCTCATGGGAAATTTGTACGATACCGAGTGAGGACATTTTCTGAAATGCAAATCATTCTCTAATCAAACCACGAATCTTGGATAAACCGCATTTCATTTTCGCTGATGAAATCAGAGCAATTAGTAGGAAAAGTTTCAAGTCTAAATTTAGCCATCTTTTTTAAATTCATGAAACGTCCTGTTTGATAGGCCGGTTTTCTTTGCAAATCTGGATCAAATTTCAGTGGCTAAAGGTAATTGTTTCAATCAAAATGATTTAAACATGTATATACGCTTACGCGCGCACACACATATGTTAGGAACATAATAATCATCTTTAAAATTTAGTATTAGGTTTAGCTGACTGCTAAGACTAGAACAAGTTCTCTTTATATCATGTTAAATTAAGATTAGGCATCAATTAATTATTATATAAGTGTATATTAGTTAATAACCAATTACACGAAACTTAGGGAATTTTCATTTCTCTTTTAACAAATTTCCAATTAATGTTGCTTTTGTTGTTGCTAATAATGTCACTTAGATGAGCCAAGCATGTGGGTCACCATATGAATTAAGGTGAAAGGGTGTGCCTTTAGTTTTCACGAACACCGGTAGGGTGCGCTTAGCTCAAATGGGTTCTTGTAATTTAGAAGCAGGGACCAAGCACAAGACCTTCAGGCTTAACCTGCCCCTCCCAGAGTATCGTTTGAGAACTTCGAGGACATTATGATCACGAACTTATTTTACGTCCCTCAGTCACTATTAATGAACACGGCGGATCTTAGACTGGCTCGAACACCAAATCCGCTACCCTTCGGTACGAGATCGTTGGCTTTGGTGACTGAACTACTGCGGCTCCCATTTAATACAAAACATAACTAATAACATCCAGAATCAGCCGTCACTTACTTACATTCTGGTGTTGCCAACAAATGTTTTACAAATAATGCTAGTTATGGTGACACGCACGTTAGCGTTATATATATATATATATATATATATATATATATATGTGTGTGTGTGTGTGTGTGTGTGTGTGTGTGTGTGTGTGTGTGCGTGTGTGCGTATGTGTGTGTAAGGAAAAGTAAACTAGATCGGGAAACTAATGTAGGCATTTTGTATAAAACCCCTAAGACACCCCGAGAAAATTTTCAGAGGTTTTCAAATCTTGAGTCAAGGGCAAAAATTCCCGCTTCTTTTTGTTTTCCCCTTTTTAACCCCTAACCTAAATTGACCACTGGGGCTACAGTTTACGCCTTCAGAGAATGGGTCTAACCAATTATAACTCTACATTGCCCTAGAGGATAATTTAGGAAATTTCCAAACAAAAAGGAGATGCACGCTATCGGAGGCAGATTTTCCTACAGATTTTAACTGAGATGTTGACCCAGGTGTTAAGGGCATGTTACTCATAACTTCAAGTTAGCTGACCCCTCGGTTTGTCCTGTCCCTATAATGAAGTGGGAACCCGTCCTCCAACGTTCTGTTAATAAACGTCTTTAACTAAAACGGTGTCATTTTTATGGACCATGACTGCAACCGTCCATCGTGAAGTCCTTCTTATTACATATATGTGTGCATGTATGTATATATACACACACAGAGAGAGTTTCTAAGACAGTGGTTCTCAAACTGATACTGTGAGATTTATCAGTTTTCTCCAATTGACGCAACGGAATATATAAGTTCTATAATTCTGTTTACATTTTTAATGCAATTTCATAGATCCCGACATGAAACTTGGCTGATGTGAACTTACCTGTTAGTGGTTTGCAAGAGCTTTGCTAGATGCTACATACTTTGTTATCCTGTGTTAATGAATGTCAGTTTAAGCAATTCGAACATCCTTCAACTCAGAAGATAACAACGTTGTAAATGAGGTTTTTAAAATACTTTTTCTCCAGTGTCTTTTAAAAATTGATCGTATTTTACTAAACATCTTTGTTACTAAACGGTAGAGAGAAGGTGACGAAAAATTACTATTATTACAAAATGTACTTGCTGGAATTTTATCTTTTATAAAATCTGGATTCATCAAGAACACTAAGAATTGAAAAAAACATTCGGAACAATAAACTTTAACCCAGAATCTTTATCGACATAATTAGGTCTTGTATCTTTAATCAATCAAGCATTCATTTGAGTTTCACACATTGTCTAGGACAGGGATGGACAAACTTTTTCGGGCGCAGGCCAAAATTCGAAAGAAAATAAATTTGGCTGACCAAGATACATTTTTCTAAAACTTTAAAAACAATATACAAGTACCTAATGGTTTAAATACGTTAATGAAATTAATGAAATTGCGATTTCATTTTTAAAATTTTCTTATACTGAGGTTTGAAGTGAGATGTACTGATTTTAAGGAACGATGCTAAATGCTCATCTGTCAGTCTACTTCTGAAATTATTCTTTCTAAGGTTCAAAGTTGAAAACACTTGTTCACATATAAGAAGTAAATATACCGCTGATCTTCTGGGCGTGAGATAATAAATTTGGGATATAATATTTAAGCAAAGTAGAAAATTAGATGGATATATAATGTATAAATATATATTTCTTTTAATTCGCCTCTGATCGGCAACTTAAAATTCTATCTGAGGGCCGGATAAAAACTTCCGGCGGACCGGAGTTGGCCCGTGGGCCATAGTTTGCCCATCCCTGGTCTAGGACCTTGTTGGATAATTTTTGGCATATAAAGTATTCTTTGTAAATTGGTGTGACAGGTAATTTAGGTAGCTTTAACTTGTAACTAATAAAAGTGTTTTATTTATTTTTTTTTTTTGTTAATTTATTCAAGGTTTGTTGTTCATCCTCGTGTAAGTCATTTTATCGACTCTTGTAGAGATAGTGATTCCAGAGCGTTAAATGTATACACATGTGTGCACACGTGTGTAAATTCGTAAGTAGGTCTAATAAACGTAATTTAATACTAAAGCACTTACTTAAAGATTATTATTTGCCGATTTTGCCGGAAAACAGGTGAAACTAATGAGTGCAGTCATGAAACGAAATTTGAATTTCAAACTCCCGGATGTAGTTATTTTGCCAAAAGAGATTTGGAAAAATTATAATCCTGTATGCTCCTTTGAATTTACATAAACCTAAAACGCATCGAACTGCTAATTTTGCTGTGCCATGCACGTGCTTTTTTTTTTTTCCTTGGGTCATTTTTACTTCCTTTTTTTTATTTTGATTTATTTTTCCATGCTGCTTCACTAAATTTGATTGCAGCCACGATTTGTATTTTTCTTTTTTCTTTTATTCCTTTTCCATAATATCTCCCGACAGCAGGCCGGGAAAGAGGGGTCACTCAGTGTTCGCCAATCATGGTAGGAATTTCGGAGATCTTGGCGATTCCGTCGAAAGCGTCTTTTTCGGGTCCTGCTCCCCCCCACAAATCTCGCGCTCCAATCTCGGAAAATGGATTGTTTCCCTAGGGTCAGAACCAGTGGGGCGGAACGGACGGGTCCCAGACAAAATTTCTGGACACGAGTCGTTATGGGATTAGCGGTGGTCACTGACACTACTCTCCACAAGCGCGTGGGATTGGGACGAAAAGTGGACCTTCGGGGAAAAAATAAAATCCTGCGAATGTCAGACAAGTTGTGAAAATATGTGCGGACGGTCAGCACTTAAGAGTTATATATTCGTAGATTGCTTTTTCTATTTTTATCGCCTTTGTATTCCCCGAGGAAAGTCAGCTTGGAAGCGGGAGCTCGAAGACGTGTGCTTAGATTGAACCAAATTATTTTCCAAACTTTCAAATATGATATGTAACAAAATTTATTTTCGATAATTTGCGGAAAACTTTTAGGTTGATCGAAGCGGAACTCCCTTTGTTCTGCTTCGACCATTAAGTCTTTCTTGTCTTCGCACTAGAGAAGTAGCTCGTTTGTGGTTATGAACAGTGGCGTAGTGAGCATAACTGCAGCTCGGATCATGATAACTCTTTGGCACCCCCTCAAAAATATCTCGTAATACAGTAGAACCTTTTTTTAACGACCCCACGATACAACGACCCCTTCGTTAGAAAGACCATCTTAAATAGTCCCAATTATTTTACCGTAGGAATAATGTTAATTTTGAATCATTACAACGACCCCAAGCGTATTATATATCGTTAGAACGACCGTCAATTTTAGTCCGCAGAACTCATGAGCAAGTGGACTATTTCAAAATTATTGTACTGTGGTCCAACTTCAAGAAACCTGTACTTCTCTATTTGTGTTTGCTTAAAGGAGGGGAGGGGGCGTGACGAAAAGGGGAGAGCTAAATCTTCAATTATCTTTTGATGAGTTTGTTGCGGTAGACGAAACTTTACAGTGCTGCTGAAAAAATTTCAATGAGGACGATTTTATTACCCGTATTACCGGAAATGAAGAAATCTGCGATTCCGATGACGGAGAAGAAATCGTCCAAGCTTTTGAAAAAGGGAATGAAAAAAAAATCCTTCAATGCAATCAATGCGTCAATATTTTGAACGACAATTTAATTCTGAAGATTTCCTTCAAAATCTAATGGATATGGAATCAGTGATAATGAAAAATTCCCAAATGAACTTGAAACAGGCGTCAATCAAAGACTTTTTTCCAAAAATTCAGTAATGGAAATACAAATAAATAGAAGTGTTCTCTAGGTACGTACTGTTGCATCATTTCTTTGTTCATTTTTTTAAAATTAAATTTTTCAATTCGTTACAACGACCATATGATGTTATTCCCACAGGGGTCGTTATACCGAGGTTCTACTGTATAATGTACTGAATGTAACCATTTGTGACCTATCTGCGAAAAACACATGGGATATGATAGACCTCCTTGTCCGCATACCATCCTTGCTTTGCCACTGATTATGAAACAGCTGTTATCGAATTATATTTTTTATTTGATCATATTACGCTTTTTATACATTTAGTATATTTGGACATAAAGACTTTATCCTTTTTTAATAGCCTTAAAATTATTCAAACAGGTTGTACGAAATTTGAAGATTGATGCATTACAGAAAAATGTTGTTATCTGAATACCGGAATTAAGGCCTGTATTTTGTTTGGCATGTTTATGACCTTTATTAAAAAGAAATAATTACTATTTGTGACATTCCATATAACATTTTAATACTATTTTCTTTGATCTGGGAAAGTAGACATACCTAATAGTACATTGCCTTTTTAGAAATATAAATACTGCTCTTCCAAAAAAGTTCAACACACGAAATACTTTCATATGTAATTTCTGATCTCCCAGAAATGAACTCCAGTTTTAATATCGTACTTTTAAAAACCAACTAAATCCGATGTTATAATTAGCTCGAGATGAGATAACTGGAGGATTGCATCTCAACCTCTGGAGTTAAAATGCAATCTGTACATCATAAGTACCGAAACCTGTCTTATATGGCATTCGTATAATTAATTTGAAGTCTCGCCAAAAAACCACTTTACCTCCGCAATTTAAGATCCTTTAGCTTTAGAGAAGTCTTGTTAACAGCTCCTTTTGTCGGGGGGCAAATGAGAAGCGTATGCAGAGAGAGAGAGGTGCAGAACTGGGTGGATGTCCCCCGCAGGTTAAGTGTAATAGACGTGCACGCAGAGGTTGGATATCGGGCTCACCAAAGCGAGGAAAACTATTCTAATGGCCGCAATGATCGTGGGCGTTCTCTCGGAACGGCTCACTCCCCACCTCCCTCAATTAGAAGGCCATCCCAGCATCACTCCGCACGCGATGGACGCACAGGTCCGATTTCTCCAAGCTGCGCCATTTATGACCACGTTGGGCACATATAGATTAAAAGCACTTGGATGTGTTTACGTATAATAAAATCTAGAGGTGTTGTTTTATTTTTTTTCACCCCTCGTTTCTCGTTTGTACACTTTTTTTTTTTTTTGATCGGATATCAGATATTTTGCGCCCGGAAACAAAATCTTGGTCTCTGTAGAAAAACTGAAAGTTAACAGGATGGCATTGTGGTGTGATGCGTAGAACGTTGGTATAACCTGGTTCAAAAGTATTTTGGGGTCTTCTTAGAAGCCCAGTTTTTTTTCTTACTTTAAAGTAATTGGAAGGGGCGTGAAAAAGTTTTTGATCTTTTTTTTTACTCCCTTTTTTGTTTCTCGATATATGATGACATTATTCGGGTATTACCTTATTTATTTATTTGCTTTTTTTGTTAACCTTTTAGTAATGAAATACTTTTTTGCCTTTACTTAAAATTATAAAAGCCCTTTTCTTTCTTGTCGTTATATATTTACCCGATTCGTGTCACTCAGCTTTAAATAGCAAAAAATTACGTACAGTTAAAGTGATGACAATTTTAAAAAAAGAAAAACTCAGATTAATATGTTTTTTTATTTTATTTTTTTTAATTATTTTAAAATTAAATTTTTTTACAATAATTTATATGAATTAACTTTCGCTGATAGTTCATCTATGTTGTAGCACCTCCTAAAGAAATGTATATTTTCTTTCACTCCCAGGCTATTTTATCATTCCCTAGTTTTTTTGTGATACCAATTCTTTGAGTTTCTTTCAGAGGAACCTTAACCGACTAGTTTATATCTTCCTTATAAACCAACATATCTTCCAAATATATATTTTACTTCTAAAATTACCTTTACAAGATTATAACATAAAGATTTGGTAACCAATTTTAATTCTTTGTTGCTCTTTTTATATTTTATTAGTTTAGGCAATTTATTTTCATGATGAACTATGCCAAACTTTATAAACCATTATATATAAACAGAAAAAAATGAGTGTGGTAGAAATTTTTAATATATAAAACAATATATCATATTTATAAAAAAGTTGCACTAAATTAAAATTATTCTACTGGAAATATTGTGCTACTATTGTACTGAAACTATTGTACATATGCACTTAAATTTAGAAGTATGTTTTCCCAAAAGGTTATACTATAACCTACGTTTAAAATATATTTAATACAACTAGTTTAAAAATATTTTTGCCAGCTTATTATATTGAAAAATAAAAACAATTTTGCTATATGTTAAATATTAAAAAAAATGTTAAAAATATTAAAAACAAAGCGCTACTTAAAAATAAATAGAGTTTATGCTACATTATCATA
Source organism: Pardosa pseudoannulata (assembly GCA_032207245.1). Classification (NCBI taxonomy): domain Eukaryota; kingdom Metazoa; phylum Arthropoda; class Arachnida; order Araneae; family Lycosidae; genus Pardosa; species Pardosa pseudoannulata. The sequence continues at coordinate 121,503,172 of CM063506.1, read as the reverse complement.
CACACATTTATCCAAAATTTTATATTTTTTTATTTCTTTGTTTTTGAATTGATGTTGCGCGGAATGTTCGAAATGATAGTTTTGAGAAAAAGCAGATTAACACTTTGACTGCCATGGCTATCATATGTGATATCCAGTGATATTTCCGTTGAGACACTGGCTATCCGATATGATAGCCATGGTGTTTTAACACTTCAGGCCATGGCTATCAAAGATGTTATCAGTTACATGAAAATCGTATTGGAGTTTGATTGTTGGGCTCCCTACGATGTGTTAGGTATACGTGGTTTGCGCAAATTGGTATATGTGACGATTTTATGAGCTAAGTTTTATGAAAAATTAAATATTTGGAACATGCAACAAAAAAGGGAATATATATAAATAGAGAGAGTTTGTTTTAAAATATTGTTTGTTTTGAAATATTGTTTTTATATATAGTTTTATGTTGAAAAAAATACAAATTACACAAAAAAAAAGTTTGGCCCCGTTGTGAACATTTGCAATTTTGGCTTGGCAGTCAAAGTGTTAAAGTTAAAAATTTGTATTCATTCAAACTATGCATTAGCTATACATTTTAAATCATAAACTCAATTCTTATTGACATGCCGAATTTTTTTTCTCAAAGCATTCCCAATACTTTATCATATAAAATAATATATTGAATATTTAAAAATGATTTCTCCCTTTAAAAGAGAACAGGCAAAATATTGGTTAGTTCATTTAAAGTGCATTTAAAGAATCCATTTTGAAAATATGTCGCTATTATTTCAATAGGAGTTCGTGACAATTTGATGCAATGATAGGGGGACAAATGAACGTGGACAGAAATGGCCTCCTTGAATCGAAGCCATTGAGTGCATACAGGAAGAGCATTCTTGTGTAATGGTGACCAGCGGTCGCCATTGTCTTCTGGCCATCTCGGAATGCCGTAATGAGCGATCCCTCAGCTTTTGTCTCTCCTCGATAAAGATAGTCGAGAGCGTGTTATGCGATGCGAGGTGATTTAACCCGCGAGAAGTCGGGAATCTCTGCGCCAAAGACAATCACTGAATTTTATTTTGGACCCCGTTCCAGTCGCGATAAAACAGCTTAGTTTTGCTGGACGGACCAATTTCAGATCAAAATACCCCAAAGGTTTCTTAGGCTTTTCTTTTCTTTCTTTTTTCGTTTGCTCACCTCGCGCTCTCTGTGCATTCAATTCGGCATGACCTGTTCACACATTGTTGTGCTTTTCTATGAAGATTGTAACTGCATAAAAACTTAATGTCCACTTCCACACATATTTCTACCATATCATACAGTATTTATATTTGGAAAACTAGTATCTATATTAGGTGACTGTTCAGACTTAAAGAGCTTTTTAAAAATACTCAAAACTTGAAAATGCAATCCGTAATTAAATTTTCTCTACAGGTATATATATAAATATATATGTAAGGAAAATTCTTTTAACTCATAAAGGGATAACTACCTGAGTTTAGAGGAATAAGGATGAGAAAACATTTCACCACAATGACGTTAGGGACTCTCTATTATAATAAAGAGTGCGAAACATTATTAAAATTATTAACTAATATAAGTATTATCAATCATTTGCTATTTAACATTTAAGCTAAACTGAGTTATACATATTGCAGTTTCAATAATTTTCCAGTGTATTAATGTAAATAACTTGCCAATTTTTTTTTCTTGTTTATTTTTACATGTATTATGTTTATGTAATCTGTGTTTATTGCTGCAAAACTTATACTATGCATTTTTATTTTGTGTATAATTATGTATAAAATCATCAGCTACTTATTTTGTTACTTAAAATTTTTGTAAAATTTTATGTTAACGGAAAAGTTCTCACTTCGTTCATCCCTTTCTTTTTGGCAGGGGAGGATATTGTAAGGAAAATTCTCAGGGGTTTTCAAAACTTAAATCAAGGGCTAAAAATTTCCGCGTCATTTTGCATTCCCCTTTTTAACCCCTAACCTAAATTGACAACTGGGGCTACAGTTTACGCCCTCAGAGAAGGGGCCTGACCAATTATAATCCTACATGGCCCTATCGGACAATTTAGGAAATTTCCAAATAAAAAGGAGATGCACGCTGTCGGAGACAGATTTTTCTAGAGATATTTTTCGACAGATGTTGACCCACGTGTTACATGTCTTGTACATAGAACTTCATGCTAGCTGACCCTTCAGTTTGTTCTGTCCCTATGATGAAGTGGGAACCCGTCACCAACGTTATCTTAATAAAGGTCTTTAGCTAAAACGGTATCATTTTTATGGCCATGACTGCAACCACCCATCGAGAAGTCCTTCTCATTACACACACACACACACACACACACATATATATATATATATATGTATGTATGTATGTATGTATGTGTGTGTGTGTATATATATATATATGTGTGTGTGTGTGTGTATATATATATATATGTATATATGTATGTATATATATATATATATATATATATATATATATATATACACACACACACATATATATATTTATATATATATATATATATATATATATATATATATATATAACAATGTCATTTTTAAGATTAGATTAAGTAAAGAAATTGTGTAAGGAATTTATGTAGCGAATTTTTTACCCTTTCATTTTTACTATTACCTTTGTTTAAAATGACACAGTCGATTATAAAACTGATTTTCATTACAGAGTATAGGGAAAAAAGTTATTGGGTTGAAGGGGGAACTTTTCCTTTGCCGAAGCACTCCGACACACACACACATACACACACAGAGACACACACACACACAGTGATACACACACGCACATGCACACACGTATGTGGGTGAGTGTTCACTGAAATTACGATAATTAAAGGCAGAATTTAAATCTACATTAAAAACATATTGTTTTAATATGGAGGAAAGAGATTAGAATGGATACTGTATTTGCAAACACCGTTTGAGAATCAGGACTCAAATGTATATGAGATTACTGAAGAGAGTGCTCAAATTAATCCTTACGTCTTTAGCGTACTAAAAATATTCAACAGGTTTTTTTGGTAATTGGAGTTAAATATTATGCTATTGAATTATGTAAATATAAAAATTTTAACATTCGTACATACACAGTTAAAAAATTCTAGTAAAAGCTCTCATACATTATCACTATACAAAATTTTTTTATTCTGACTTAGATTAATTGTCTTAGCTGTAGTGTGTCAGGTTTGAGATAACATTACAGTCAACTAAAAATCCAACATGTTATAAACAAAAAACTTTGAATAAATTTTGATTTTTTTAAAATATACATTTATATTTTCATGGATACACGTGTAATTTTTACAGAAACTAACAGGGATAGTTGATAGCAACTTCATAATTTTAAGGCAGATCTGCAATACATTTTAAACTTTACTTTTTACAGGGTGATCCTAAACAAAATTTATCTAGGTATTGAACAAAATATCTAAAATCAAATGGTCATTTTTTTAAGATATTGTATATATTATTCATGAACTTGTAATATTCCTAGTGTTGAATTTATGAAATCTTTTTGGTGTTTAATTTTGCACTGAAATCATTCCAAAAACAGTTACTTGGTATATAGTTCTTCTCTAACAGGAAAAATACTGGATGTCTAAAGAAAAACATAAAAAAAATATTTTGGGGAATTTCCTTCCTATTTCCATAGTACCTTCATAGGATATCAACTTTAAGAAGTTATTATAACCTGAGTCTAACTCCTGATATAATCTTGCTACTGATTTTCTCGTGACATTTGTTTTTAACTGACCTCTCCGTTTAGGATCATGGGCCAAATTTCCGAAAGCTGTCAACCACAATTCTGGGTACCAGTGATTTTCATATCGGTGCTACGAGATGTCACTGGCCTCTCAGAGAGTGGTTTTAAAAAAATGCAAACAAATACAACATAGACTGTAGTTGTAAACTAAATCCATACGCTACATACTTTTATTTTGATCTCTTAGAAACAAAGTTTTGCCGTCGGCGGTTAACATTGTATACTGGCTGTATTCTATTATTCTGTTCATACTGATTTCAAAAAACCAATAACGATACCGAAGGAATTCGATACAAATGGAATAATCTTTAGAATGACAGTGAAAAAGCATTGGAGCTTGATTCAATGGAACAACTAGTCTACAATCTGAAAAGTCACTTGTAGTTCAAATTTTAGGTGCATGTTATACACGAGATATAATAGTTCACCTTTTTTATATACGTTATACACTAGTAAATGAGATAAATTCTTCGAGATTTATCTACCCGGATCCTCTTAAGATCACACTGAGGGAGAGAAATATTGTAAAGGGTGCCCCAAAATTAGCGCAAGATTTGAATTTGTCACTATCGGTGCAGTAAAGTATTGTTAACCCTATTAAAAAAACATTTTATGGCCGATAGTTTCGAGATAGTAAAAATGTAGCTTTAAACAACAGTCATACAGCCCGTAAACTAATTCAATTACTGCATGAGACATTTTCTCATGCAGTAAGGATTTGGCCCTGTAGATCGTGTGATTCAACACAATTGTATTTCTTCTTATGGAGTTCTTTGAAGTCAAAGGTCTAAACCAGCAAATCCGCAACAACGCGTGCATTGAGGAAGGAAATTCAACGCTGCATCAACGAAATCTACAACATTTACTCAAAATGGTCAAGGAAAATTTCGACAAAAGTGTGCGTATGTGCCAGCAAAGTAGTGGAGGTCATTTTCTTTATGTGTTATTCCATACATTACCCTACCCTGTGAACTTCACTATTAAATAAAAAATAACAGATTAAAGAAAAAAACTGTTTTTTATTTAATTAGAATCTTGCGTTGATTCTGGGACACTTTTTAAGCAGATTACTAATGACACAATGTTCCCTGTTACAAAGGGAGCTGTGTCCATCCTTTCTGTTTTATAACTCACTGACTTCCGTGTCAAGCGCAGACCAAACTGGTGTAATATCCCCCAGTGCAAATATCTTCCTACACGCACGCATACATGTGTAAGTTCCTTCCATCTATGGAACGTAGACTTTACGTCAGATTCGCGGAATCGTCTCCACACAACTATCACGCAGACAGAACATTTATCACACGCGATTTATTTTGCATTAAGTACGTCTAACGAAACAACTGGGCATTGCTGGTCTGTCACAGAATTCAGACACTCGCTTTTTGTGTGTACATGTTTTACAGCTAGATATACAAATACTAATCATGTATATATACTAATGGAAGTAATGCGTATCGGGTGTAGATATCTCTCAGATATTTTTACATATGCTTGAACATGTAGCATAAAAATATATTCAAATAAATCAAACTATCTCTACAAGAACTGATTGGGAATGTTATGATCAATTTTTCACTGCATGAAGTACTATTATTCCAAGATCGAATGCTTAAAAAGATTCCTACCGGCTATATTCATTCATCCCAGGAAGAGCATTTGAACTCATGTACTTCAGTACTAAAAGTGTCTTATCTATTCAGCCATTTCATTACACAGCTATCTCACTATAGAACTTACATGCATACACACACACACACACACACACATATATATATATATATATATATATATATATATATATATATATATATATATATATATATATATATATATATATATATATATATATATATATATATATATATATATATATATATATATATATATATATATATATATATATATATATATACAGATATAGGACAAAATAAATTGAGCACCTATTTTGAAATGCATTGTACTTTGACCGTCAAATACAGCTTCGCCACGTGTTGCAATAGTGCAGCGAAAGAGAAGGTATGAATTGAGCTTTAGACAATGTGAGAAATGTACTAGAAATTGTGTTCCCTTCAAAGCACCATTATGTTCAACCTGTTCGACGCGCAAAGAGGCATGATTATTAGAGCTCTATTCACTGAAGCGTTTGTATCTAGGACAGTTAATGTTATGAGTGTTTTAAGGTTCTTTGTTTCAAGGGTTATGATAGATTACACACAACTGAGAAGAATGTCTTCTGCGAACTGTTGGCGCAAGTTTGAGTTTTCCACCCGGGATAGAAGAGTATTGAAGAGGGTAGATTTCTAAAAACGTTATACTCTCCCTCAGATAACATCCAAGATGAAAATTCATCTCCAGAACCCCGTATCCATCAAAACTGTTCCACGGGAGTTGCATGTTTCGAGGATTCATAGCAGATTAGAATCCCAATGCTTTTAGCCTCGCAGCAGAATGGCATGAAGCGGCAACAGTGATCCCGAAACCACCAAAAATGGACAAAATTGCAATGAGCACTGGTTTGACGAATCAGCATTTACATAATTTCAGACCACAAGATGTGTGTTCGTAAGGTAAACTCCGGCAAAGGCATTTAACCGTGGATGTCTGATTTCTACTGTGAAACATGGAGGGAGTTTATGTGAGGGTGCTTGGAACGATATCTTGGTGTGCTTTGGGGTCCTTCGTTGTACTGATTGAGACGATCAAAAGCGAGAATTATCACAGTATTCTCGGAGATCATTTATACTGCTCAGACTTCTGGAAAACTATTCCAAGATGACAAAGCTCCTGTACACATGGATCGTTGTGTTCAAATATGGCTAGAAGAGCATAATTATGAAATGAAACATCTCCTGTGGTGTTCTCAGTTATCTTATTTTAACATCATTGAGCCTTAGTGAGGTTTTTTGGAGTGCAAAATTCCCATCTTCCATGCACATAACTGGAACTCAAGACCACTTTGCAAGGCAAGTAGCAGAGAATTCCTTTAAAATTTGTGCATGCCTTTAATTTGTTGGATGCAATCTTAAACCCCATGGTTTCGGAAAATTTCATAAAACCAGGAGATACTCTTACTAATAGAGGCTTCTTCAAGTTGGTGGAGAGTTTATGATGCAATGGGGTTTGAGTAGTTGTCACGATATAGGAGAATCATTGTACTTCTCGAGATTACTTTGATAGGTGACAGTTACTTAAACATCCTTTCATACCATTACCACCAGTTAATATCATGTATGCATTTCGAGTAACTTTGACCATTCTAAAAGTACAAGACAGTAGCAAACACATCGAAAATTGCTATTAAGTAGCCCCAGGAACACGCTTCTGATTTTTTAACTCCGTTGGCCACCCAGATCCATCGACATGCATTTTAGCACTATCTTTGATGCTATGTAGCGGTGGTGTTGCATGAGAGGTAGGGTCAAAAAGATCCTGCATTACATCAATTACAAATTATTTAAAAATAGGACAATAATTTTATTTTATTGACCTTCAAACTACTGTCTTCGTGCATCCACACACTTGTACCAGCATTCGCATAACTGTTCAAAACACTCGTCGAATCTATTTTTTTTTGAAAGAACCATCAGTTGCTTCGTTGCATTTTTGATCACCTCATATGAATCCAGAAAACGGTTTCTCTTTAATTTCATTTTCAGCTGTAGAAACAGGTAAAAATCTTCTAATGCTAGGTCTGGAAAATAAGAAGGGTGTTGCAGAGTGGTAACACTGTTTCAGGAAAGGTACTTTTTCACAATCACAGAGCGGTGTTGTGGGGCATTGTTGTGTAAAAGAAAGCAATCATTTGTCGCCCATTCTTCAGGTCGTTCTCATGTGATTGCATCTCGTAGTGGTTTAAGGATATCCAAGTAAAGCTCTTCATTGACAGTTTCGAGAATCTTTAAGAATGCTGTGAACACACAGGTGTGAAATTCTATGTTTAGAGGCAATAGCATAAATGGTTATTTGTCTGTTGCGCACAGCAATTTTTTTTTCCTGGCATCGTTTTCGTATGATTTCTTTAGCAACTTAAGAGTCTTAGGAGGTGATTTTTTGAGCAAAACGAAGAATTTGTTGTTTGCCGCTGCTCTAAAGACGACATTTCAAAATCCGACGAATGAAAATATCGCTTTGTCAGAAATTATCTGCATCTGACACCGACAATACCAGAAATGAATTCTAGATGGCTGTGTGCTTTCTCTATTAGTTCTACCAACCTCCAAAAGAGATATTTTCCCTCCAACTAACACCTGCGTGAATTTAGTTGACCATTCCCGGAACTTATTTACTCTACCTTGTATATCCCGCAACCTCGAACCCCTTTATAATTGTGGGCTGCCTTACAAAGTTCATGTCCTACTTTGCATCCAGGATATCTTTACTCCTTAATGGATTCCATGAGACGTTGTATTGCGGCAGTTCTGAGTGCTTGGCATGGACCCATGTGTTATTGAGTGGGAGTATTAGTTTTTCTAACACTTCAGTTTATATATATATATATATATATATATATATATATATATATATATATATATATATATATATATATATACACCGAAACGCTATTAGATCAGACTACCCTATTAATAAGATGTATGACCGACTTTAGCCTTCAAAACCGCCAGAATCTTGCGTGGCATTGGCTCCTCAAGATGTTGATAGTAGTCTGAAGTAACTAGTACTAATCGATCACTGGAACTGCAATTCCCTCACACTGCGAGGTGGTAGCATGGCAGCACGAATGTGATTTTCCAGATGGGACCACAAATGCTCTATTGGATTAATGTCAGGTGAATTTGGGGGCCAAGACATGATTGAAGTCACTGTAATTTTCCTCGAACAACTCAGTGACGATTCGACATTTATAACATGGTGCTCTATTCTACTGGTAAACACCATCCCCCGCCGGAAACACTGTTGTCATGAATGAATGAACCTGGTCTCCAACGATGTTTACGTAACGCACAGACGTCAGGGGTTGTTCTATGGGAATTATGGGTTCTAATGTGCTCCATGAAAACAGTGTTCACACCATAATACCTCCCGCCACCGCCTTTTTTCGGTCTAATTGCGCATTCGGGAGCTAGGGTTTCCTTTAGAAATTGGCGTATTCGCACACGTCTGTCTTTGTGATGGATTAGAAAATATGATGAACCATGTAAATTTTACCATTCTTCTAATGTCCGATTCCGATGTTTCTTGGCCCATTGCTGACGCAGATGGCGATGTCTTGTCATCAGTACAAGGATATGCTTCGGACTCTGGCTGCGTAAGACCATACGCAACAATGTACGCTGCACAGTGTACTGAGAAACACTTTCTGGGTCGTAACTGTTGTAGTTGGTGGTAATTTCGGCTGTTACAGCTTCTTTGGCCCCGACAAAAAATGCGTAGTAATTTTCGCTCTCCTCTGGAATGACTGGCGACCTGTAGTTTCACCATCCATAGCAGATCTTTCTATATGTGCTCACATCTATTAGACGGGAACAGTCCACTAGCTAGTTTTTGCTCCCAGTTTCTAATATTGATGTTCCCAGTCGTCGAGCCGTACGATTTGACTTTTATCGAAGTCCGATAAATCAGCTGTTTTTCCCATTATGTCTTTAATCGCGTTATGTTGGAAAGAAAATGTATAGCCGCTTTATATATTCCAACATCAGCCTCGTATGCGCAGTGGTTTTGTTCCTGGGCTAGCCCATTTTCATAAATGGTGGGTGGTCATAATCTAATGGCTCCTCGGTGTTTATATATATTATGGTTTTGATTCCTAATATAAAGTTTTACTATATTGGGTTCAGACTTCCTTTACCGTAAGTTCCTTCTTCATACTCATTTGCTTGTAATTAATCTTTCAAATTTAGGATTTAGGATTCTCTATTTAATTAATTTATATATTTATTGTATAGGAACACAGAACTTGAATGTGACTAATTCTTTTTTGGTCAGCGCATTTATATTCAAATTTGTTTTCGGCTATATTATACTTATATTTGCACATTTTGCTTAAAGTTAAATACAGTCATTATTGGAGTTGTGAGACAAGTTTTACAAGGCTGTATAAAGCGAGTCGGGGTCATTTATGAAGTTTTCAGAGTAAATAACCGAGGCCATTTTGTACGGTAGTCCTACTGCGGGTAGGTTTGTTAAAAGTTATAAAAGTATTAAAAAAGAGTGGATAAATTTAATGATTAACTTCTCTACTTGTATTCGTTGTATTACACCATTTATCATTACTAAGATGGTCTTATTAGCCTTCGTGTAGCAAAAAATAGACCTTAAAGCTCCAAATCATTACTACGGTATCTTTCGTAATTCTCATGCACCTATAATGAGATATCCAAAGGGCTTTGAATTTCAAGAGGACACAAGCGATCTCCTTAACCCCATATGAAGTTCTTAATTTAAATAATGAAAATCGTTTAAAACAATTTTTCAACAAATGTTTTCCTCTAGTGACATCTCTCATGCAATTAGGCTTCATATATTAATTCAAATTGGTTTTAGCTCTTGATAAAAGCAGGTTGCACATGATTGAAAAGTTGATCTGTCAAGACCTGAGAACAGAAATATTTTTATTTGGTTTGATTTTTGCCACTCTACTGCTAATTTTATTTTTAAATTTGAAATTTTAATTTATAAAAAAAGTAAAATTTGAATATAAGTGTAAAATTTATCAACTGAATGAACTGTCAGTTTTGTTTAAATATTCTGCTTTGTTTTAATTTGATGTTCTCCTCCACCCTTCTAGCTAAGTCTTCTATAAGACTCCTTAAATGTTGCTTAAAAGGGAGTAATTTCTTTTTACATAACCTATAGCAGTGGTTCCCAGTGTGGTTCATATGGACCCCAAGGGTCCATGTTACCTCTGAAGGGATACGTAGTGCATAAAATGTATTTGATGAGGTATGACAATGTCTAGGGGTCGACTAATTGCTTAATATAAAATAAAATAATTGTGATCCATTTTCACTCACCACGAGAGTTGAAATAAATAGCAATAAATAAATCGGTAACCATTATTTTTTTCTTTTGGCTGTTTACTTAAAATGAGATAAATATTTTCTTACTTATTGTCAACACTTAACACACTATAACTTAACTATGATCAACTTTTTGCAAGTTTCTAATCTTTTTAATTGTGTCATTGTCAAGGTTTCAGCTTAGTTTAGTATTTTTAAAATTTATTCATTGCGTTGTTATTCATAACTTTGAGGTAGAAACGAATTTAAGGCTCGTTCTTTATATTGACCAATCTTGGATGGGTAGGTAATGCGAGCCCTCAAAAATTTCAATATATTAACTCTGTTTAGTTATATTGGGCGTCTGATACTATCAACAATCTTTTCTTTGCCGGCAGCTGCTGGGCAACCCTAAATATAAACTTTAAACGGAGAACCTGATACTTACTTATACTGCTATTGCATTACTTATATTGCTATCTCCAGTTTTAGACTTACAATTTGTACATTTCCTAGGTAATACCCTGGAGTAGCAAGAAGGTTGACCATAACGTTCCGAACCAAACAAAACTTAAATAATACCTTTCAGTACTTAACTGTTTATTTTCATACGTTGTTTTAATTCCTGGCATCGTGGTTTACAGTACAGTAGGTTGGTTGGCTGGTTTCGAGTGCTACGGTCCACTTTTTGCAACACGAGGGCTAATGAGACCGGAACCTACAGCTTAAAACCGATTCCGAACGGCTACGAACATCCATGCCACTGTAGGATTACGGTATAGTAGGGTCTGCTTTACTACTTGGGCATTTGTCCGCAGCCCTAAAATTCAGGGACGGAATTTGGTTGCGAATGTGAGATATTGATAAGTTAAATACTAAATTAATCGAAATTTATACCTGTCGAATTTTTCTTTCACTAGAAATTTTCAGTTCATTTTTTTATTGTTTATATCTAAAAATATTTACGATCCTTCATTCCAAAAATAATTAAATTTAAATTCAAATTTAATTAATTAAAATCAAAGAGCATTTTATTTAATTAAATAAGCAAATATTCCAGTATTAACCATTTTGACTACTGAGTATCAAATAAATTTAAAAGATGTGGTAGAAAAGTGTGAAGAGCTAAAAGTTAGAAAAAAGGATTTTCTCTAACCCTTAATTTGACAAGACGTTTTTCCAAATATTTTTTAATTTCTGTTATTTTCCATGTCTGTATAGACATTAGGATCTCTGTAAAATAAACAAAAAAAAATATATCATTTTCCATTTTTGAGATAATTAATATCTGCTGTTTCGAACATTGACAATTATGTTATATAGTAGTTATAAATATACATGTCCGGTGTAGCGGCCAGACTTAGCCAAATTAAGGGCTAATTTTAGCGTTGATGATGTTTTGTTGGATTGTACAATAATACATTTATATTTAATATAATAAAAAATGCATGTGGTTAACAGTATGCAATAATTGTTTGGTGTGTACAGATATTTCTTAATTCATTTCTAATAGTTTATACTACTTGATTATCAGTTTGCAGTATTGCATGTTTCTTAATATATATTTGTTATAATTATTACACATTTATTTTCCTTTAAAATAAAAAATAAGAGATTTGAAAAAAAAATTTTCAATTTTACAACTCCTCTTCAACCTCCACTCAAAATACAGTTTTCTTTCTTTTTTTTTTTTTTTTTTTTTTTTTTTTTAAATTAATTTTACAATTTACACTAAATCACAAATTTGTGATGAAAATCACACTCAGTTTATTTAATTTGTGATTAAGTGAATGTTTCAGTCTATTTAGTATGAATGTTATGTGTTTCCTTTGTGTTTTCTTTGTTAATTCAATTCGATTTTAAATATTCAATTTTTGTAAAATTTTTCCTCAAAATGTTGTTTTTGTTTATGTATCAATTTGTTGAGTTACGATCCCTTCGCCAGATTTCAAACGCCACGCTGCAAGCACGCCACGCACGCAAGTTGCAAGCACGCCAATTTCGCCAAATGTGGTTGAAGCACCAACAAGATCCATGATTAGAAACAGGAGAGTGGGCTAAGAAGAGGAGTTGAATATATATATATATATATATATATATATATATATATATATATATATATATATATATATATATATATATATATATTAAAATTATACGTTTAAGAGGACACATCACCTTTAAACCTTCAAAATATCGATTTTTTTTTTCATTTTTAGAATCTTTGGAATTTTCTGAATCGTTTAAAATAAACCCCATGGAAATATTCGAATTAGAACCTGTAAAACTATAACATAAAATAAGTAACACTGGCAGCATGGGACATTTAAATCACCCAGCTGGTGTTTGTTTATATGTCTCTCTGCCGTTGTGTCATCACTTTTAATCTTGAAACAGTTTTAAGATTAATTGCTAACTGAATGGGTTTTGATAACTGTGTAGTGTACGCAGCAGGAGAGTTTTAAACTGTTTTAATATAATTTAATAAAGGTAAACTAAAAAGTTCTATAATTTAAACTTTAATAGTGTTTTCTGTATGTATAATGATCTTCATATTTGTACTCAGTACAAAATATTCAGTTTTTCATTTACTTTTTTCCACATAAGATTATTAAATAGTATCAACAACAAAACAGCACTTAAATGTTTTATTATATGAACTTATTAAAATTTTATAGGATTATATATGTAGGATTCAGTGGCGTGCGGTCCATATGTGCAGGGTGTGCACTGCACACCCTAGCAAAATCATGAGAGACAATAGTTTTCTGCCACTATGTCTACCTGTCTTTATATGGTATATACTAAATATTATTCATAATATATTCAAATATTATGTTGATTTGCTTGCTTGTATTCTCGCAGTGCGTGCGGTACTAGGTGCTGCACCACGTAGCGCGTTCAAAAGCAAACAAACATAAGAAAATTTTATGTGTACGCACTGCGCACTAATAGAAAATCACGCTTTATATGTATGAGCTACTGGAGAAGAACAGCATACTATGGCACTGAGGCAAGTGCAGCTATTTTTCATGCACTTGGCATTCAGAATCATCCGAAGGTACGGTTTATTAAGCGTTGTATTACAGCGGGGACTTACGTGCTGAAGCGTTTTTGGTTTTTTAACTGATTAACTGGCCATACAATTTTTCAGACGGTTAATGTTTAAATTTATATATTGTAAGATTTTGTTTTCATGGAAATATAAAAGAAGTATTTCATCAATATAAAGGAAAATGTTTTAGTGTGGTGAAGTAATTCCGGTGATGTATTATATTTATAGAAATAATTCACTGAAAAACAATTTTGTTAGAAAAAAAAGAAACGAATTTTAACAGAACAGTCCAAATTTTACCATTTATTGTGTTTTACAGACAGTATATAAGTTATATCTGTAACACCATATCCCTGGTTTTGTTTTTAAAAAATGTGAAGATGTTTTTCGCAGAATATATGATTTCCAAATGTTAAAAATAATTAATAAATATAATTTAATCCACTGACGAACGAGAAACAGTTCGTTCTATTGCGCCAGCGTGCAGGGAAATCCTCTGCACGTAGACTAGACTTTCGGTTTGTCGGCACCAATCAGCATCCTGATGAGGCACCGCAGCGGCTGGTGCCGTATGGTGCTACGTTTGCTGAAAATATAAGTTTTTCGTGGAAATATAAGCTTTTCGTTATTTTATTAGTAATACGGATAGATGTACGGATTTTGTGTACAAATGAATAATAAACGTTAAAGAAGTGTTTAATGTACATTTTTATGGTTTTATTATTATTGTTGCTCTCTGCACACCCTTCATGAACACCTACCGTACGCCACTGGTAGGATTATATATTTGGTAAGTCAGTTTTGTAATTTTGTATCATATTAGTGTAAAGATAATGAAATACTTTAGAATATTAATATTGGAAAATTAACCTCAGTGTTTTTTGTTTATAAAATGTCAATTTTACCTTCCATAATAAATAATTAAAAACATATTTAAAGATCTTAGCATGCCAGCTTTGCTCATAAAATGTTTAGGAGATTATAGACAGAATCCTGCCCCTTAAAGGGCGGCACTATGTCTTTCTGTGCGAATGACGTAACCGCTGAAGCGGGCTCTGGGTATTCAAACAGATATCCGCTGTATGGTTTTCTGAAAGTCAATTTTATCTGACACTATGCGCATAAATTCCACTATATTATAATCCCACATTGCAACAGCTAACTATCGTGCTGCACTGTACTTACCCTTCTGCTCGGCAGATGACGTCTCGATCGGGAGCTGCGTAAGCGCGGAGCACATGCTTCCTGTATAAAGTGTTCCCCCCTCTCTTAAATACTCCCCGTCTGGCCTCCGATCAGAAGAAAAGATTTTCAATATTTCCATGAATTTAAATCATCTTGTGTTCATCTACCACACCTATTAAAATAGAAATTGAAAATAAAGATAACTTCATGAATAAACTTTATAAAAGAAAACTGTGGGATAGGGTTGTACCATTAAAAAAGACAAACAACTATCTTTGGGTAATGTATCGTATCTCTCTAGCTAATGCACTTGTAACTTGTTTAAAGAACCAAGTTTCACCTTCCATTCAAATCATATTTTATTGAAACATCTCTTACAAAGATGGGCAATATGATATTATCCATACTTCTATTATTTTATATTATCTTCCATTTTATAATTAAATACCTATCATATTATATCGTTATTAACTAAAAGGGAAGAAAATCTTGAGTTTTGAGATAGAGAAAGGGACTTTAAGCGTAATGTAAGAATCTATAATCGTACTGAGAACTCATACGGTTAGGGAAAGGAGTATGATAGCTAGTTTATTGACTAAAGGAATCTACAGCTCAATCAAGAGTCAAACTGTAAAGGTGTATCCAAACACAAGAGGCTTTTAAACCCCCTCTTTTTGATATCGTTAAAAGAATAAAATTTACTGCTGAAAAGAAACCATACTTTTCACATTGTCGTTTTCGTAAATTTCTTAGGCAAGTTATCTTTAAAAAAACTCACTCATTTAGCTATTTTTCATTTTGAAGACTGGTTGGGAAATCTAAGATAAATTTTTTAACCTTAAGCGCCAGGACTATAATTAGACCCGGACCTACATGTTAAATTTGATTCTGAACAGCAAAAAAAGTCTATGCCTACAATGGGATCTTTGGTACTGCAGACAGCATCCTTTCTTTTCAATCAGCGCAGAATCATTCTTGTTAAAATGCGAATATAAACTTTGGCATTTACATAAGAAAGATGGTGTTAACATTATCAAATGCTTATAACAAGATATGTCTCCGGCAAGGATGATTGCTTTTTACCATATAAATTTGAGAAGAGAACCCCACTTAAAAACTTTTATAGCTAGTGTCCTCAATTTGTTACAGCCAATAACAAATTTAAAATCATTGACAGTAAAAGAAATACGGGATAAAAGAAATTAGGAAGCAAGAGGACTAAGTTCTTGAAGATTAAAATTACCTTAATCAAAGTATCAGATGTAATAAAATTTTAATCAAAGATCAGAAGTATCTTAATCAAAATGTTTGGCAAATATATTCACAATGAATTTTCTCAAATTATAAAATGCTTTTAAAAATTTCCTCTCCTCATCTATAAAACACCAAGGTTTATAGACGACACATAATTTTTCTTTGTGTGTGGAGGAGTAAAGGGGATTAATGATACAGAACTTATTGAAACGAATGATTTGTTCGTGTTGTACTGTACATTTCGAACGATTGTGATTTACATCCTTCCATGAGCATTTAGAGGGGACCGGAGTCGACTCCATTAAGCGCTCTCTATTGATATCTGATTTCACGGTGAATCGTTCACGGCGAGCCGTTCGCCCACGCCCCTCGCTCACCTGTCCCGAACGAGGTATGTCGAACCGATTCGTTCGCGTTATTGAATCGTCCTTACCCGGGTTCGACCCCGCGCACGCTTCCTTTCCATCTGTCGGCATCCCGAAAGAAAAAAAAATTGCAGGTGGCGCGTTGTGTCAGACTCGCGTGCCAGCTGGCCCCGGGGGGATTTTCTGAATCCGCGCACGCGTCCACCGCGTGGCGTGTACCAGCCGATTTTTGGGGGGAGGGGGACCTTTTTTTTTTTTCTTCTGCCGCTAAGTCTCGGTCTCCTTTTCGTCGTCTCGGGGCACCTTTGACGAGACGTAAAGCTCAGCGAAATAAGAAAAGAAAATTTCCTGTAAATACACAAACTCGATAGTCAATAAATTCGCTGTTTCATACTCATTTTCCCGAAACATATTGGAGTAAAACCCTTCTAATTCATCTGTTTTATTAAATTAGCAGTTAATGATAAGTTTTAGGGCTTTATGGTAATCATATCATGTCTTCTGAATTTGTTCAACTAAAAAATCAATTTCAGCCTTGAATATTATCATCTGCACTCAGCGCACACCTCAGGACTTATGAATTTTCACTTTATTTCGGCGTTTATTATTTGAATACACAATTTCAAAGTAAATAAACTTCCTGTTTTGCACCTATTTTCCTGAAATTCCACCATTATAATCAATCAACCATTATTGTTAATGTAATGATAGATTTTTAAGTTTCCTGTAATTATACATGACCTTTAAATTTGTTCAGAAATTTCATTAAAAATGAAATTTCTGAACAAATTTAAACTTTTGCCCGTTATATTTTTTCAGTCATTTTCAGTCATAAAATTTTCAGCTCTAAATAGCGAGCACCTCAGGATGAATAAATTTGTCCTCTATTAGACATACCATATAATGGAGGGTCTAAAATTTTCGTCGAATCGGCTCATCGTTGACAAAATGTAAAGCTCAGAGAAATAAGAAAAGGTAAAAGCTCTGCAATACAAGATGTCAAAGACGAAAATATCGTTTTTTCGTATTTATTTACTTGAAATATATTCAAGATGATTTGATTCAACGTCCCTCACTATAATAAATTAACATTGCTATTAATAATTTGGTCATTTTTCAGCTTAAGGCTCTTAGAGGCTACGCCCTATATTGAAATCGTCTATTTGAATGAATAATTCGCGAATTCATGCAGAGAAGATTCAAGTAGCACTAGCTCTTTGCTACACTAGCAGTAGCACTTTGCGACAGCAGAGCTCCTTCGAAACTGTGCATATAGACATCTTTAAACTGTTTTCAAGAATTCAAGGATAATCGTCATTAACTTTATTTTATTCCATTACTTTAAATGTTTATGCCCTATAAATGGATTAAAGTTACCATTTCTGTAAAGTAATATGCAGTTGTCCAACGATTTTACCACTGTTCTCTGCACGAATGCACTCTCAATCAGGTGGGAGCAGAATACGCTAAACACTACACAATTCAGACTTCCAGTGATTATTCTACGCCCTTTATATTTTAGTTAAACTAAATAAGGGATCTTGAAACTTTTTACCTTAAAAGTAACTTTGACTCCTCCTAATTCCCAAAGGATAATGTTTAGCTAGCTGTTTCATCTTACCAACATACTGTAGTTTAAAATATTTAATTGGATTTACGCATTTAAGATAACTAATCAGCATATAAAATCACTTCTGATAATTTCCATTACTAAACTTAAAATTTCTTTTAAAAGATCCACAACTACAAATGATTTTCAATGGAAAGTTGCTGCTACATGCATCTTATTAATCATAATTATAATGTTTAATTCTATTATGTGAAATATATATTTTATCCTAAGTTCAAATTCCACATTTTTTTGTCAGTAAACAGTTTTTTGCTTGACGCTCTGGGGATAAAATATGTGATATCCCGTTAACTGATCTTTAGTCGCTGCAATACATCTACGTTTTAAATTGGAAAATATACTTCCTACTGCTATATTTTTAAAACTATAGTGTTATACAGGTTGCGCCATCTCTTAAACATTTCCAAATATAAAAAATTCAAATTCAGAATTCAAAGGAACGGGTAAAAAGTGAAGAATTTAATTTCAACAATGCAATTTTTCTCTTCGTCATGTGACATGCCAACAGCACAGACCCAAAACCGCTGAACGTGTGAGATACGACGCCAAACAAGAAAAGGTTAAATTGTGGCGGGAGGGATACAGGTAATGTACGGCCCTCTACTAAGGGCATGATTCATCACACTTGCGGACGGGTGTTGGCCCGCTGGTCGTTGTTTGGAGACCCTGAAATAAATCATTTTAAATCTATAGAATTTCGAAATCATAAATCATTTAAAAATATAAAATTTAGAAGTCGACAATCCGCTGTTTCGTACTCACTTTCGTGAAGTGTATTTGGTAACATAACTAGAATTCATCAATTGTAATAACTTTAAACGTTACTTTTAATAATATGACACATTTTTTAAGTTTCCGGTAACCATACCGTGTGTTTTATATTTGCTCAGCTGAACTAAATCCATTTCAGTCATAAATATTTGCACCTTTATATAGTGAGTGAAAACTCTAAAAAAAGCGACGAGTTTGTTTTCTCTCGGTTTTGATGAGAAACAGCATTCCACATCATAATATATTTGGCCAGTCATGGACCTGAGTTCAATATGTCGGAGCACCATTTTTATAGTCCCTATCTAGTTTTTAATCTTTATTCCATTCGGACATTATACATCACATTGCTAGGTACGCCTTGACAAATTAATTGAAGGTACAGGTAATTATTTTGAATTTGACATTGAAACCTCTAAATAGGGTATACCGTGAGACCAGTGAATCTGTTTCCTATTTAGATGTCCCCTATTTTATATAGATTTTATTTTTCCTGCACTTTACATAGCATAAATTTATCATAAATGGCACTAAAAGTAATCACTGCTTACTATTTAAAAAGTTAAAGTTACTGCAATTATTTTTTATATTAAAAATTTTTTTATATCTATGCGACTAAAGATAGTCTACTACGCAGTCTGTTACAAATATTGCCTTTGTGTTTGACATGGTTTGTTCTTTATAAAAAAATTTAATCAATAAGAAACATTCTTTTTAAAGTAAAATACACTTGTAAACGTATTTACTGTTTTGAGCTGATTATTGCAAATTCTTGATACATCTCATACACTTATTAATTTCAATAAATATCTTATCGTGACTTGTAGAATCAATAATTGAAGAATACTTTGGAGGCACATAATAGCTTATATCTTTGCGATTCATAAGATTTCATAGTCCCGTAAGAAACATTAGACATTTTTAAAACTTAACAATACTGCTAATTTATGAATTTTCCTAGTTTCGGCATTTGAATTAGTTTTCTTTAATTTTTCTATCAGTCCAGTCCTATACTTTTCAGACTGAAGCTGAAATACAGGTTGTAGAATAGAAGACTATAACCGATTTTGAAAGGCATTTTTTGTATTAATTTTTTACATCTGCGATCATTCCCCAATCCCATGTCTTCCTTGAGAGAATAAGTTTGGTTTGTTTCAGAGAGCTACGGCCAACTTTTTTGCAATACGAGGACTAACGAGACCGGGATCTACTGTTAAAAGCCGATTCCGAACGGCTACGAACATCTGCGATCATTCCCCGATCCCATGTCTTCCTTGAGAGAATAAGTTTGGTTTGTTTCAGAGAGCTACGGCCAACTTTTTTGCAATACGAGGACTAACGAGACCGGATCTACTGTTAAAAGCCGATTCCGAACGGCTACGAACATCCCTGCCACTTTGGGATTCGAATTCACGAACTCCAATACCGAAGGTCAGCGTCCTCACCATTCGGCCATCGTTTGGCTAATAGAGTTAGATAGAGAGAAAATAGAGTTAGGGTGATAATACACATTTTTAAATACAGTTTTGAGTACAATAACACAAGTTAAAATTTTGATACATAAAGGTCTAAAAATAAGGAATCTACTTCTTTCAGAAATGCGTTTTACTTTAAAGCGTAAAGTGTTTTACTTGCGTAATCGAGCCACACACCACTAGTAAAAATGATCTTTTTTTACCTTAAATTTGAGACTATGCACCCCGAGAACATAAAGATATAATCATTGCTAAGACCAGTGAGTAATCTTCGGGGGGAAATAGAAAAATGTATTTTTAATAAAGAACAATCCTTCCCTTTGGGCTAATAGGAGAAAAAACTTGTTTTTTTCATAATGCTTTTAGACTGTCTGTTAAACAGCGTATAAACTATTTTCTCTCATAAACAGAATTCAGTACTTATTTTTAGATTGATTACATTCAGATTGAAATGCTTTTTCAACTCCTCTTCTTAGCCCACTCTCCTGTTTCTAATCATGGATCTTGTTGGTGCTTCAACCACATTTGGCGAAATTGGCGTGCTTGCAGCTTGCGTGCGTGGCGTGCTTGCAGCGTGGCGTTTGAAATCTGGCGAGGGGATCGTAACTCAACAAATTGATACATAAACAAAAACAACATTTTGAGGAAAAATTTTACAAAAATTGAATATTTAAAATCTAATTGAATTAACAAAGAAAACACAAAGGAAACACATAACATTCATACTAAATAGACTGAAACATTCACTTAATCACAAATTAAATAAACTGAGTGTGATTTTCATCACAAATTTGTGATTTAGTGTAAATTGTAAAATTAATTTAAAATAAGAGATTTGAAAAAAAAATTTCTCCCAGATAAACAGAATAATGATAAGCTCTTCAGAAGTTTCTTTTTCTCGTTTAGCTCTATACTGTTCACGACGTTTTTGAAGTCGAGCAGCCTTTTGAGTTTCTGTTTTCTGTTTAACCATTTTAAATTTGAATGGTATATTTTTATATAAATTTTTCTTTATTTTCTAAGTAAATAGAGCGATCTTAATAGAACTCGTTAGATACTTGGTAAATTCTTTTTCCAATTTTTAAGTAAATCGACCGATCTTTGCAGAACACGTTAGATACTTATTTTTTATTTCAATTTTTCAAGTAAATCGACCGATCTTTGCAGAACACGTATTTTGAGTGGAGGTTGAAGAGGAGTTGTAAAATTGAAATTTTTTTTTCAAATCTCTTATTATCTAAAACAAAGTTTATTTGTTTTAGATATTAAAGATTGACAACTTAAAGATTGCCTGCGGTTCGAAGTCTACTCTATTTAGGTGTAATTACATTAATAATTGGAGTGTTAGGACTATATATTGTAAAATTGTTCCTTAAATTGAGGTATCATCTATTCAGGGGTGATTTTTAAAGGTTATACATAAGAAGTTTCGACCAGCAGCACTCATTATCTTACACCTGAACCGATTTCTCTCCATTCAACTATTTTACTTTTAATACATAAAAATCTGTGTAAATAGTAAATATGAAATAAGAAAATTAAGATGTTTAGTAAATTCAAATATTAATCATAATTGTTAATTTCAGTTAACAGAGGAAATATATGAATATTTTATACAGATATTTAATATTTTCTGGGAATAAAGTCGGGCTTTATGTTTCTATTAAACTGAAGAAATGCAAATATTATACAAACATAATTTTTTAATGGTTCATTGGTAGATTATTGAAATAATATAGAAAATAAAATGCATATTGTAAATGACTTGCACTGCCTTATTTTATTTAGGATATCATCACAGAATAATACCTGTTACATATATCAGAGAAAAGCGATACATTTTCATTGTCCATAATTTAGTGAAAGCTTGCCAATTACTTTTCACCTTCCCGACACATTCTGACCTATATATATATATATATATATATATATATATATATATATATATATATATATATATATATATATATACACATATACATACATTGTTGTATTTATATATACATAGTTACTCCCTTGACTTTTAACTTTCTTTGACATTTTTTGTAATAACTAGTATTGCCTTTGTTTGATTTCAAGATTTTATGAGATTACACTAGTCCCATTTTCTGTTGCATATTGTACTACTTGCAGAGCCCTAGTACCTCAGTCGGAAAAAGACATCGATCTCGTAACCGGAGGATCGTAAGTTCGGGGTTCGAGCCGGCCTGTGATCCATTATGTACATTAATGGCGGCTGGGGCACGTAAAATAGATTCGTGGTCGAAATGTCCTCCAAGCTCTTACAATATCTCTTTCCACTCTACTCTATTTTTTTCATCCTTTCACAGTGGGAACAATGATATTCTCGTTCGTAACATTCATTTAGCTCGACGTGTTCTTCGGGTGATACCAAATAAGTAACTGCTTCGTAATCATGATTGTAGCCAAAGATAGCCTTCGTAGCCAAGATATCTGTATTAACCAGCTGAATTGGTAAAAATTTGGTTACTTACAACTTAAATGTTATAGTAACTAAATCCTTTCTTCATTTTTCTTGCACGTTGTCATAAAACACTCTTTTCTTATAGTTTGGAGTAATTAATGAAATAGAATCCCTCGTAAAATACCCCATAAAAAGGGGTGGTTTACTATTTCCAGCTTTCTCGGTTTTTTGATAGTAGCCAAACTCCAACGACAACAGATAACCTGCAAACAAGCGAAAAGGACTTCGTTAAAAATAGAGTCATCTTCCGAATGAAATTAAAATAGCGTTGAAGCAGGATACATTGGGCTCACCTAGTAATTGATTTAGAATCCTGGAAATCATTTGCCTGGTCAAATTTTTAGGTACGCGTTAAATAAACAAAAGATATAATTACCA
Organism: Pardosa pseudoannulata; assembly: GCA_032207245.1. NCBI lineage: Eukaryota > Metazoa > Arthropoda > Arachnida > Araneae > Lycosidae > Pardosa > Pardosa pseudoannulata. Next base: position 121,479,838 of record CM063506.1, on the reverse strand, counting down.
ATTATTCTTGTAAAAAATCGGATGCGAGTTACACACGAGTAAATAATTTGATTATCGAGATTATTTGAATTGGCGGGAATTTGAAAAGCAACAGGTAATGTATATTCTTCGCTTTATTTCCACCAAAAAGAGCTTAACAAATTGCTCAGAATTCCAAGGAGAACTTAAGTAAAATATTCGTAGATTTTATACAATTACAGATTCATGGTATTCCCCCTTCCCCTCCCAAATCCTGCCGATCGTTCAGAAATTTTCGTTCACTCTAACAGGCAGAGCGAATTATACCTTCGTTAAGAAAACATGAAACTGGGAGTCGAAGAAATGCTTTCTCACGGATATTGTAATGGGCGGGTTCCGAATTCTCATAAAACACATGCGCATGTCTATGACGGGCGGCATTCCACATCGTTCGTTGGCTGTCTTCAACTTAAACCGGAAAAATACCTACTTTGTAATTCGACAGCCTCAAAAAAACTGCGTTTTAAAATGTAGGACAAATTTTTCTATAAAGATATTTTAATTCGTTGAGGTGTTTATTTATAAAATATATGCTAAATCAATTTAAGAGGAATGAAGAAATTTTTCCAAGACACCATTAAAATACAAAATATAGAAAATAAAATTAAGAAAAAAAATAAGGCACAAATGTAGTTTTGGCTTTCAACGAATCGAGTTTTTCATCATTTCCATGTGGGCCTTACAATTTTTCCCCTCTGGACAAAGGTTTTGCCCTCTTGTATCATTAGAATTAGATCTTTTGAAAGTGGTTCTTTATAACCAAAGATCTCTGTTACGTCAAATAATGGAAAGCTATAGAACTGGCCCTTATGCTGTTTTTACTTCTTCAGTTACATGAGTTAGTTTAAAGAATTATCTATATAAACTTCCTTTTAAACATATGTAACCATCCTGTTCAACAAAAAATAAAATGCTATAACATGTTCAATTTAAGGTAATTTCCTATTGGGTTTTCCCAAGTAAATTGGAGACCTTAAGAGACATTTAAACATGAAAAAGACAGATTTAGTATTTTGCATATGACGTCTAGTTTGTACAGTGTTTCCCTTCTGATGGGTTTGGATTTGATTATCAAGTAAGGCTTGGCTGTATTTGAGTATTGTCTCCTTACAGACAGTGATGTTGACCTGCCTTACAGACAGTGATGTGACCCTGATGTTGCCCTACTAGGCATTGTTGCCCTATATATATATATATATATATATAGGGCAACTATATATTGTGTGGTAAAATGGTAATAATATGCAAGTGCCCCGCATTAGTAAAAACAAACTATTACATACAATTATAATAGCAGCCAATGTCTACATAGAGGGAGTAATCTACTTTGTACGTATCAAAAATACTTTTACGTATGCATATAGAAGCAATTATATTAATAAGACCTCAATGACTTCGTTTGAGTAAGCCTCTATTACTACTATAGCTTCAAAATAAGCATGATTGTTGTAAATCCAGATTTTGCCAGACTGAAGATGTTGGGTGATAAAGGCACATAAAAATTTCCAAGATTGTAGTGGATTCAGAACGTTACGTTATTTTTTTTTTCCTTTTTGTTGTACGGAGTTAATGAGACGGAAATCTGTTCCTTGAAGCCAATTTCGAAACTCAACTATTTTAACTAATTATGCCAAGTGAGACAGTCGAATCTACATACTTTAAACACTAGATTCATGGAGAGCATCAATACGTTAGCTATTACCAAATCATATAGTACCATGAAGAGAGGACTGTACGAGATGATTTGAAGGAGAAAATTTTTGCACAGGCAGTACTCTAGAATTGTTTATTCCTTCTTCAGCTTCAGATCCAGTAATCTGTTAGAGAACAACTCTATGACCTTGTAAGCCTTTTACATATCCCTAAGGTTCGTAGCCCACTTATTTTTTGTTCCCCGCTATTTTTCCCGTTCTCCAGCCTGTCATTCAGGTTTCCTCATCGCTATTTAATGAAGGAGATGTAATTAAACAGTGGTTCTTAAATAACTGTGAATAGTTTTTTTTTCTTTTTGTTTGTCCATGAACACTTTCCCTTTATCCAACTAACTTTAGACCAGCTTGTTGTGTAGCCAATTGTGAATTTGCATAATGTTCATGGTACATTATACCATGAATACGATACTTAGAAATGAAAAAAAAAAAGTTGTGTTTATTTTTATCGCAATACCTTTTGAATAGAAATTGATCAGATTCATTTTTTTTATTCTTTGTAATTATTTTATTTTTAATCGTTCTAAATATAAATATACTTTCGAAACATCTTTAGAAAGGATACATATAGTCCATCCCAAATATCTCTATTCATTTAATTCAAAAACTACAATTACAGAAAATCCTGACTGCGAAGTAAAACCTGTAAATTTGACGACCAACTGGGATGTCACTTTCGAAACATCTTTAGAAAGGATACATATAGTCCACCCCAAAAGTCTCGATTCATTTAATGCAAAAACTACAATTACAGAAAATCCTGACTGCGAAATAAAACCTGTAAATTTGACGACCAACTGGGGCGTCACTTTCGAAACATCTTTAGAAAGGATACATATAGTCCACCCCAAAAGTCTCGATTCATTTAATGCAAAAACTACAATTACAGAAAATCCTGACTGCGAAGTAAAACCTGTAAATTTGACGACCAACTGGGGCGTCACTTTCGAAACATCTTTAGAAAGGATACATATAGTCCACCCCAAAAGTCTCGATTCATTTAATGCAAAAACTACAATTACAGAAAATCATGATTGCGAAGTAAAACCTGCAAATTTGACGAACAACTGGGATGTCTCTTTAAAGCCGTTGAATTCATGAAGGATGCTTGTATTTTTACGAGAAAAATATATTTTTTTACGACAAAAATCTTTTTTCGGGGAAATTCCAAATTATTCATATTTGTATTCTGTCGGTAATGCAACATATAACTTTTGATTGATAGAGAAAGTACAAACACATTTCACAAGTAAGCGTACTGATACTGAAATTGTACAACTTATAATCATAAAATATATTTGAAATAATCGCAAAAAAGCATTCCAATGCCAGCCTTATTTTAAAATAAGGCAAAACTTATGAAACGTATATGAGAAAAGCCTTTGATGTGATGGAATTAAATTAAAATATTCTTTCATAGTTTTGTATAAATGTACAAACGGCAAATCACAGAAATAATGATGTAATTTAAGTAAACGTTGACAACGTGTCAAATGTTAGCAAAACAGTGAAAATGACAGTCAGGATAAAAAAAAAAGATTTGGGATAAAAATCCCAAATAAAAACTGCTTTTAAACAAAACAGAATTAAACTGAAAAATTACAGATTTTATCTGTGAAAATCACTTTTTTTTATGTACAACGTGAAAGGAACATTTTATGTAGCTTTAATCCAGCTTAAAGTGAGCAGCATGTTTGAATCTCGTGGTTTTTCTCCAAGATCGTTTACATTCTTACAACTCAGGCTACCAGAGTTAAAGCCAAGTATTTTAGTCTCGAAACACCAACGAATGTGAAAAGAGTTAAAGAAAGATGAGAACAACGATTAGAAAACCAATGTTTGTTAAAATGGATTAATTTATCTATAATAATGTACCTTGTATGGTATGATTAATTCAAGATATATATTGATATCGGAGCTGTATCAATATGCAAGATTTCGGAATGATTATTAAGATTATGGAAGATAGGGACGTCAGCAAAAATTTATTTCAAGATTTAGACTTAGATAGGCATATATAACGAATAAAATGAAAGTATTTAAGGAGACGGAGATGACAAAATATTTTTAAAAAATCGTTTTTTTAATTAATAACTTAAAAATTAGGGAACAATCCACAAAATTCTAGAAATACATAATTTAACTAGCTTTTTACAATGAAAAACATAAATTTAAAGTGTAAATGAATTTAAAGGGCCAATTACAGGGGGAGGGTTCATTTGGTATAGAGTTTTCTTCAATGTTATGACTATCATTTACTTGAAATTTTGTCGCATTCTATAATTAATTATTTTGCGACCGTTGAGCTAAAAATTATTTAAGTATTAAATAATTTTCTTAAGCATAACTTTAAATATCAGAAAATTATGCATATCGTGAGCACTAAAGTTTGCAATATTTTAAAATAAATTTCTACGACTTTTACAAATTTAAATCGGTTCATAATGGGAAATACAGCATTTAGAATGATAATGAACATTTTCAAAGTAAGATCTTATTTAGTTTCTCAGCAATGCATACCTTAAAATGTTTGGAAATGTATCTTCATTGAAAAACATTCTGTTTTTGAAATGGTATATAAAAAATAGTTATCAACTTAAAAAGACTTATTTGTTGCTAAACGTTTTAAGAATTCTCCCTTATTAACTATTTCCTTGGAACTACAGTCCATGTTGGGCCATGGCTAACAATACGATTTCAAAGTAGTCAATTTCTTGTCTTCGTTTTCCAATTTGGGATCTTAATGGCCTATGGATCCTTCTCCAATTCGTCGATCCATCTCTTTCCGGGTTTTCCCCAGATTTTCCATTATTATCTTGTTAAAAATATTACAGTAATATACAAGCAAATCAGCTAGTTATGGCTATGTATATAATAGCAAAATATCTATATTTTCATTTGTCAGAGTTCCTGTCCCCTTGATAAAACTATCTCTTTCTGGGTTTTCCCCTGATTTTCCATTATTATCTAGTTAAAAAAAGATAGTAATATACAAGCAATTCAGCTAGTTATGGCTATGTATATAACAGCAAAATGTCTATATTTTCATTTGTCAAAGAGTTCCTGTCCCCTTGATAAAACTATCTCTTTCTGGGTTTTCCCCTGATTTTCCATTATTATCTAGTTAAAAAAAGATAGTAATATACAAGCAATTCAGCTAGTTATGGCTATGTATATAACAGCAAAATGTCTATATTTTTATTTGTCAAAGAGTTCCTGTTCCCTTGATAAAACTATCTCTTTCTGGTTTTTCCCAGATTCTCCATTATTATCTAGTTAAAAAAAATGATAGTAACATACAAGCAATTCAGCTAGTTATGGCTATGTATATAACAGCAAAATGTCTATATTTTTATTTGTGAAAAGTTCATGTCCCCTTGATAAAACTTTAATTACATTGCTTACCATTCAAAGATGATTCAAATATTGTGAGTAATTTTTGCTTATTATTCCTTATTAGCTAATACAGTGCAAATAGTGATGACTACACATTGCTCGTGATAACTCAAACGTTTTCACTTCAGCTCTCAAATGACCCAGTCGCTGAAATCGTCTCCCGTCATGCATATTTATTACAGTACATTTTTATACGCTACCATTGTGGTTAAATAAGGTTACATCGAGGCCAAGCAAACTATTTTCGTTACATTAACACTGTCTAACTATTTTTAAAGTCAGACAGATAAAAAAAGTGTGCATGACGTTTAAAAAAATATTTCTCTTGCGGTATTCAGAGGAAAGAATTTATAAATAAATACTTAGGTTTTGGGTAGAAGAATATCATTAAATAGCTTCAGCCATATCTATTACATTTTCAAGAATTTAATCTTCAAACAAATTTTTGGTTTTTTTCTCTTAAGGGTTTTTTAAATCTCTAAAAGAGTGTCATTCAGTAAAATCTAGTTTTACTGAATTTAGTTTAACTAATCAGTTGTAGTATCTAAAATATCAGAATGAGCAACAAAATTTCTTCATTGTTTTCAGAGCTATATTTTTTTTTATCAATTTCCTAGCCATTAAAGGTAAGATAGAATGGAAGCTTTAAGTAATTCATAATAATCTAAAATTTTATTTTATAAAAAGCTTAAAAATCATGCGCTTTTCTGGGAATCCTTATATACAATTTATAATAATCTAAGATTAGATTTTATAAAAAGCTTAATAGTCATACTCTTTTCTGGGAATTCCTATGTACAGTATGTAAAAGAATAATATCAGCATATAGAAATACTTTTACTGTTTCGAAAATAAATCATAACAATTTATGACAAAATATTATTTAAAGTAGGTAAAGTTAATTAATAAAATAGATAATTCATAACAATAATGCTAGAAAAATTAATAGCTTTGAAAATAAGCCCATTTTTTTACTTCTCCCATGAAATCTACAAAAATCTTTAAAATTATAAAATTTATGTACGCTTTAATTAAGCTTTTTATTTAGTTTTTGTAAACACACTTAAATAACAGTCCTTTGCCTCAACAACCTCCCACGGCACAGGTCCGATGTTCGATTCCCTGGGCAAGGTTGACTCAGCCTTTCATCGCTTCAGTGGGTAGATAGACTGAGGACCAAGCATACTTGGGAAGTAAACACTGAGGGGGGAGGGTTCCGTTCAAGGTTGACCACCTAACTGGGACATATGCTTCGCACCTTAGGGCCCTTGATCTCGAGGAGAGAGATTGTCACCGTCGGCCTTGGTCCCCAAGTTGGGCTGCATAGCAGAGGAGAAAGAGAGAGAGAGAGACAGAGTGAGCCTTAAAAATAGTTTTAAGTTTTTTTTCATTAGATCCTTGAAATTTACAGTTTAAAATAGTCCTTCGATAATTGGTTTCTCTACTCGAACGGGATTTAAGTATTTTAAAAATATTAAATAATTAATCACTAGCAAAAAAACGAAGATCCAAATTTACAAAAGCTTAATCAGACCCATTCTTACTTATTCTGAGACTTGGGCAATGAGAGAAAAAGTAAAAAAATATCAGAAAATTTTTGAAAAGCATTTTTGTTGGCATAAAGCATAATAATATCTGGAGAAGAACTAACTCTGAACTCTACAAGTCTTTTAAAGATCTAGATATAATACAATATAAGGATTCAGAGAATTAAATGGGAAGGACACCTGTGCAGAGTAACGAAGATCGTGAAATAAAAAAGATCTTCTCGGCCAGATCATTTAAGCACCCGAAAAAGAGGGAGACCTAAACTTAGGTGGCTCGACTGTTTGGAATCAGTCTTAAGACTTTTAAAAATTACTAACTGGATGTCCATGGCCAGAGACAGAAGGGCCTGGAATTCGATTCTGAGGAAGGCAAGGGCCCATCCTGGGCTGTCTGGCTATTGAAGAAGAAGAGGATTAAATAATTAAAGGGGTTCACACAAGAACATATGTTTCAAACCCTTACTGTTCACCATTTTTCATTATTTACAATAAAAAACTATTTATCAAATGAGTTTTTAAAGCACTAGCCTTTAAATAAATGCAGAAAAATATATGATAAAATATTATGTATTGGATTTCAGATTAAGAGATCCTGAAAGGAGTCTCATTCGGCTCTTACTAAAGGAAGGATATTTAAGCCTAGTTCAAACTCTAAACATGATAATACTGTATTATATATATATATTATATATATATATATATATATATATATATATATATATATGTATATATTATGTATATATATATATATATATATATATATATGTATTTATATATATATGTATATATATGTATATATATACTATATAATATATATATATATATATATATGTATATATATATGTATGTATATATATGTATTATATATATATATGTATATATTTATATATTATATATATATATATTATTATGTATATATATATATATATATATATATATATATATATATATATATATATATATATATATACATATATGTATGTATTTATATATATATATATATGTATACATATATATATATGTGTGTTATTTGTGTGTGTAATGAGACGGACTTCTCGATTGGTTGCATCATGGTATAAAAATGATACCGTTTCAGCTAAAGACCTTTATTAAGATAACGTAAGGACTTACTTCATCATAAAGGACAAACTGATTCTGCTAGCATGAAGTTCTGTGTAAACACGTAAAGGGGTCAACATCTGTGGGAAAATATCTCTAGACAAATCTGTCTCCGACAATGTATCTCCTTTTATTTGGATATTCCTAAATTGTGCTAGGGCATTTATTATAATTGGTCAGGCCCTTCTCTATGTAAACTTAGTGATACTTAGGTAGGGGTTAAAAAGGGAATGCAAAATGACGCGAGAATTTTTAGTCCTTCATTTAAGTTTTGAAACCCCTAAGTTTTTTCCTTAAACAATACACATATAAAAGATAACACACAACACACAAACACATAATATATATATATATATATATATATATATATTATTTATGTATAAATATATATATATTATATATATATATATTTATATTTTATATATGTATGTATGTATATATTTTGTATGTATGTATGTATATATATAATATATATATTTATATATTATATATATATATATGTATATGTTTTATATGTATATATATATATTATATATATATATATATATATATATAATATATATATATGTATATATATATATATATATATATTTTGTGGTGGCATCCTATGTTCATGTAATAAAAAATCGTGCTTAAAAAATTCAAAGTATAAATAAAGTATTCTTGATTTAAATCAATATTTTTTGAAATCCAGTGATTTAAATCATGATTTATATAAAGGTAATATAAACCAACTATTCCTGTGACAGAACATTAGGGATAAAGGAAAAATTAGAAAATTTCCTTTAGTTTTAAGTAATTTTTGCATGAAAGATAAAGTACAAAAGTTAATTGTTTCTATTGAAGAAGAGAACTGAAAGAAATCTCTTTCGCATTCAGTAATGTCTTTTTTTTTCCCCCAACTCTCTTCCTAAAAAAAAAGTGCATTTCGCGAGTTCATCTGAGCAATGTGTGAGTGTGAAATATCCAGACGTACGCTGTCAACAAACTCTCTTTCCTTTCTGTTCCAATTAAGCGTAGTCCGGTCCGCGGCAGCCGATAATTACACCTTCTCCTTCCCCGACTACATTCCATGCCCGTCCGAGAACCTACCGCACTCCGCGGCAGTCGGAGGATGCTACGGGTGTGGTCTGCGGCAAAGCCACCATAGGAAAGTTGCCCTGTTTCCAGGCACATTGTGTTGTAAAAGATACTGCCTTTATACTTTAAAATGAAAAACGAGGTTTGCGTCGAGAGAATAATATCCCGAAGTACCTTTCGCAGACCACAAAAGGTTTTCACAAAATATATTTGTAAGTGAATTGAAACGCAGAAGTTTTACTGCCCTGAACAAAGACGCAAAATACCTGCCCCTTCCAGATTTTTTTTTTTTTTTTTTTTTTTTTTCAAAACCATGTATTAACATTAAAAATATATATTTACTAGCATATTGCCCGTCACATGACGGGATCAGTAAAATTTTTAATTTTCCAGAATTAAGCATCCTGTGAACAGGTAAAAAAGTATTAATAGAATATTTGTATAATAGAACATATTTATTTACAAAAGGTTTTCACAAAATATATCTGTAAGTGAATTGAAAGGCAGAAGTTTTACTGCCCTGAACAAAGACTCAAAATACCTGCCCCTTTCAGTTTTTTTTTAAACAATGTATTAACATTAAAAATATATATTTACTAGCATATTGCCCGTCACATGACGGGATCAGTAAAATTTTTAATTTTCCAGAATTAAGCATCCTGTGAACAGGTAAAAAGTATTAATAGAATATTTGTATAATAGAACATATTTATTTACAAAAGGTTTTCACAAAATATATCTGTAAGTGAATTGAAAGGCAGAAGTTTTACTGCCCTGAACAAAGACTCAAAATACCTGCCCCTTTCAGTTTTTTTTTTAAACAATGTATTAACATTAAAAATATATATTTACTAGCATATTTCCCGTCCTATGACGGCATCAGTAAAATTTTTAATTTTCCAGAATTAAGCATCCTGTGAACAGGTAAAAAGTATTAATAGAATATTTGTATAATAGAACATATTTATTTACAAAAGGTTTTCACAAAATATATCTGTAAGTGAATTGAAAGGCAGAAGTTTTACTGCCCTGAACAAAGACTCAAAATACCTGCCCCTTTCAGTTTTTTTTTTTAAACAATGTATTAACATTAAAAATATATATTTACTAGCATATTGCCCGTCACATGACGGGATCAGTAAAATTTTTAATTTTCCAGAATTAAGCATCCTGTGAACAGGTAAAAAAGTATTAATAGAATATTTGTATAATAGAACATATTTATTTACAAAAGGTTTTCACAAAATATATCTGTAAGTGAATTGAAAGGCAGAAGTTTTACTGCCCTGAACAAAGACTCAAAATACCTGCCCCTTTCAGATTTTTTTTATTTTATTTATTTATTTATTTATTTATTTATTTATTCATTTTTATTTATTTTTTTTTTGCAAAACAATGTATTAACATTAAAAATATATATTTACTAGCATATTTCCCATCCTATAACGGGATCAGTAAAATTTTTAATTTTCCAGAATTAAGCATCCTGTGAAGCAGGTAAAAAAGTATTAATAGAATATTTGTATAATAGAATATATTTATTTACAAAAGGTTTTCACAAAATATATCTGTAAGTGAATTGAAAGGCAGAAGTTTTACTGCCCTGAACAAAGACTCAAAATACCTGCCCCTTTCAGTTTTTTTTTTAAACAATGTATTAACATTAAAAATATATATTTACAAGCATCTAGCCCGTCATATGACGGCATCAGTAAAATTTTTAATTTTCCAGAATTAAGCACCCCGTGAAGCAGGTTAAAAAATATTAATAGAATATTTCTATATTACAGGGGTGGGCAAATACTTTTAAGCGCGGGCCAAAATGAAATTTTCAAAATGTCTCCCGGGCCGGAGAACTATACCGCGTACGCTGTGCACACGCGAAAGATTTGGGTGGAGTTTTTTCCCTGCCCAAGAAATTTTTTTGACAAAAATATTATAAGTATCATTTTAAGGCATTTGGACAGAGAAATTTGACAGTTAATAAAAGATAATAGTAATAATAAATTGTCTTACTTAGGTGTATATACGAAAAATTTGTGCCCAGTAAAATATCTCACGTTATTGAGAAGTATTTTTGGGGGAATTAATGTAAATGGTATATGGAGAAGAAGAACAAATATTGAATTATACAGAACATATAAAAACCCAGATATAATTCATTTTATTAGCTTACAAAGATTAAAATGGGCCGGACACCTAGTTCGACTTAATGACAATAGATCCACAAAAAAAGTTTTTACGGCCAAACCAATAGGAACCCGAATGAGAGGACGACCAAAACTTAGATGGTTAGACTGCATTGAGAAAGACATAAGATCCTTGAAAATTTCAAATTGGAAATCCAGAGCCAAAGATAGGACTGCCTGGTATGGAATTCTAGAGAAGGCTAAGGCCCATCCTGGGCTGTCATGCCACTGAGAAAGGAAGGAAAATATCTCACGTAATTTTTAAAGAAATATGGTCCATTATATTAAATTAATGGTCATGAAATAAATCAGTTAATAAAAGATTTTATTTTGATATTTATTGATATCCTAACGATACAAATTATTTTATTTTGATCATAGTTATTACATTTTTATATTTATATTACATTTTGTAAATATAATAGTAAATAGAATTATAAAAAGAAAAGACAAACATCAATCGTTAAAATAGAATATTTTTAGTTAATGCGAAACATGAAATCTGGAATGTTCATTTGATATTGTTTCTTCAAAATTTGGATCCAAGTCACTTGTAGCAATCCTTAATACCGAGTGTAGATTTTCGTCTGTAATTTGTGATCGATATTTATTTTTCGTGTAAATCATTAACGAAAAAGTTCTTTCACAAATATATGTTGTACACTAGGCATACAAATACTGTTGATTTCAACAAAATGGCATATAAGAGATTGAAAAAATTACATGCAGGATTTTTCAACGGGCCGGATAAAGTAAGCAAAAGTGCCGGATCCGGCTCGCGGGCCGGCTTTTGCCCACCTCTGGTATAATAGAACATATTTTTTTACAAAAGGTTTTCACAAAATATATCTGTAAGGGAATTGAAACGCAGAAGTTTTACTGCCCCGAACAAAGATGTAAAAAACCTGCCCCTTCCAGATTTTTTTGCAAAACAATGTATAAACATTAAAAATATACGTTTACTAGCATATTGCCCGTCATATGACTGGATCAGTAAAATTTTTAATTTTTCAGAATTAAGTACCCTGTGAGGCAGGTAAAAAAAAGTATTAATAGAATATGTGTATAATAAAACATATTTATTTATATAAATATTTGTTTTAATAGAAAATTAAACAGATACTTTCTTAATATACCTAAGGCCGGTCTCACCAAAGTCATTTAACAGCTAACTATGGCGCAAACCAATGGCGGGACACAATTCTCCGTTTAAGAAGATTAATCGCGGTTAGCAGTTAAACAACTTTGGTGAGACCTGTTTCTACACTTTTATGAAAAGAATTTGTTAATACTTGCCGAACGATGGCCGAATGGTAGATCTATGCTCTTCGGAACCAGAGTTCGCTGGTTCGAATCTCGCTGCTGGCATGGATGTTTTTAGCCGTTCGGAATCGGCTTTAAGCTGTAGGTCCCGGTCTCGTTAGCCCTCGTGTGCAAAACAGTAAACCGTAGCTCTCTAAACCAAACCTTGTTAATTCCTGTGATAAAATTTTCATTGCAACAAAAAATAATCGAGAATTAAATTTAAAATTATCGCATGTGTACCTAATCTATAAAACAACGTAACAAACTACTATAATGCCCTTCTCATTCATTTTCATGTTTACATCAGCCAGTGGACAAATAATAAACTGTCCTTCCGTTTGAAACAAAAGCCAGAACCGTCATAATTTGAGATGTGCCATGCTGCGTGAAATCACCTTATTATTTAAGCCAAATATAAAAGAAAATTACTTACGTAATATCTAAGTTCAGTGATAAAACGTATGAAAATAATACAGATGATATTTAAATAATTTAAAATAAGAAATGATTAAATGAGATGGTTAAAGGAATGACATCATAATGCTAGAAAAAATGTTATTTTTACCTATTTATTATGTTATAAATTGATTAATTTAATCGCCTGCTCTTAACCGGGGAAAATAGTGCTTGAAATAATGGCATTAAACTCTCGAAAAGGAGGGAAGGGTTAGATTTTGAACATTTTAAAGACGACAGTATTTTTTGTTGTGATATGAAGCATATTTATACAAATTTATTTTAGAATCGGATCGATAATTTAGGAGAAAATAAACTTTACTCACTTTGAATTTTGTTAACTCTCACTCATCAAGAGTCCAATATGGATGCCTGTATCCATTCCAGGTCCAACCGCTTCATAAATTCGACAAGAGAAGGACAGATAATTTAGGCTGTTATTATATAAGGGATTTAACACAAAGGACATTACCCAAACGAAACAGTTTTGTACGCACTTGTCACCATTAACGTGTAGCACCAATAAAACAATGGAATCATCGCTTTGCCTTTCAGCATAGGCTAACGAAAGTCATGCCAAAACAAGAACATCTCCTATATTTCGTTATGTATTTTTTATAACAAATCGCTATGTAGAGCAATCTTTCTTTATGAAATATATGCTCCTATCTTTGCTCAACGAAACAATTTCGTACGTGCTTATCACTATTAACGTATAGCACAAACAAACAATGGAATCACCACTTTTTCTTTTATAAAAAAATCATGCAAGACAAAAATCATGTCAAAAGAAGCGTATTTACCTATGTTTCACTATGTATTTATTATAACAAATTGCTTTGCAAACGCAATCTTATTTTCTTTATAAAATATATATTCCTATCTTACACATTCAACTTGCACTGGTTAGCATTGTAATTCAATTTAATAAGAAAACATTATATTCCCCGATTCCAAGCTGTAAAGAATTCAATTTTGTAAAATATTTTTATACTTTTTTTCCTGATAAAGTATTTTACAAATACAATACAAAATGCAACCAATAAAATTTTCCAGTTTGCCAGTACTAGAGCCACTCTAGAATAGAACAAGAAATAAAAATTGAGAAAAAAATTTCAAAACAGTAAAGACTTTCTTATCCAGAAATTCTAAAGTTCAAAATCTGTAAATCCGTTCATTACATAGGAGCAGAGAACAGTTGTACTGTCGATTTGGGAACGACTGCATATAACGGTCACAGAATTGGTAACTTTAAATCTAATGTTATAGAGAATAAGTATTTAAAAGTAATGGGATCAAATAAAATAAATGCCAAATGGAGCGGAAAACAGTTGTACTGTAGATTTAGGAACGACTGCATATGACTGTCACAGAATTGGTAACTTTAAATCTAATGTTATGGAGCATAAGTATTTAAAAGTAATGGGATCAAATAAAATAAATGCCAAATGGAGCAGAGAACATTTATACTATTGATTTGGGAACGACTGCATATAACTGTCACAGAATTGGTAACTTTAAATTTAATCTTATTGAACATAAGTATTTTAAATTAATGAATACAAATAAATAATGGATATATAATAAATAAATAGAATAGAATAAATATAATAAAATAAATATAATGTGATAAATAAATATGATATAATAAATAATGGATTAAATAAAAAAATGACAAATGGACTGAAAACAGTTGTACTGTTGATTTGGAAACGACTGCATATAACTGTAACAGAATTGGTAACTTTGAATCTAATTTTATGGAGCATAAGTATTTCAAGGTAATAGGATCAAATAAAATAAATGCCAAATGAAGCAGAGAACAGTTGTACTGTTGATTTGGGAACGACTGCATATGACTGTCACAGAAATGGTAACTTTAAATCTAATATTATGGAGCATAAGTATTTAACAGTAAAGGGATCAAATAAAATAGATGCCAAATGTCCTGCAAAAATTAAAAAGTCTAGTTTGTCAGGCACAACATTCGATACAGTATAATGTAACATTTAGGCCAGTACTTCTTAAACTTTTTACATTCGAAAAAATCATGATAGTGAAAAAAGTTTAGAAAATTCTCACTTCGGCTATTTTATTGAAAATTAAATTCCTCTGTGTCTCTTATAATTTTGGATTAATTCTGGAAACATCATAATAGCATCAGACGTGATATTTTATTCATATTTTTGAAATCGGTTTTTCACAATAAGTGATATCGTGCCATTTTACAGTTAAATAATTTCCATATTTTTGCTGCATACTCTCCCTAGATGAGCGTATGTTTATACTAAACCTATTGAGTAAAATTTCAATTTCTTCGTCCGAAAATTTAACAGTTTATTTGTTTAAGGTTTAATTTTCAATGTTTTCGTTAAAATTATATTTAATAACCTTTTTGACATACATGAATCAATACCGAAACTAGGGGCGTCGTTTTACTTGAAGAATGTTCGATTCGGTACAATGTTCGCTCTAGTGGATAAGTCATCTCGGACAAAAGAAAAAAAAATTGTCGCCCTTTAAACTTTTTAAAAAATATATATTTTATATTAATTAAGAGGCGAATAGTTTTCAATCATAATAAAAGCATATTTCGAAAGAAACATGTAACAATATAAAACTGATAATTAAGTAGATAACTACAGACTAGTAGAAATTAAATAAGAAATACCTATACTTCGTTACAAAGAAATAAACAATTAGAAACTTGCATTTTTATTACTATTAACATATTGTGTGCGGCAGAATTGTACCGGGAGCGGGCATTTTGCGCTTAAATTTAGTCATTCAGTTAAATCTCAATAGATTGAAAATTATTTAATTTTTTAACCAGCTTTTCGTATTTTATATTGAAATATATAAACAAATATATAAATAACAACCATAAGATTTTTGTAAACAAAGAATATATTTTTTAGTGGATAAATTTATAATAGTATCGTAAATATGAAATATCGGATAGAAATAGTAGTATACAATATTTATTTTTTCGAATTATGCTATATATAAACATTTTTACATTATAAAAAATGAAAAAAGCAATCATAAAACTAATAATGTAAAAACTAGTTTTTATTTGTTTAAATTTTTCTAGAATTTATGTAGTAGACAAGAATATTAGGCTTCGTTTTCCAGTATATACGTTATTTTTGTACCCACAAAAAACCATGCTGTTACACTAACCCGTACTAGTACGTGACCCGCGCTCAAGTATCAATCGTCAGAAAACGTACTAGTACGTGTCCCGTGTACAATAAGTTAAAAATAAATTTACTATTGCATAATCAAAAAAAAAATAATAATAACATCAACTATTCTAAAAAGACAAGAATTTCCTTTTTTTTTCTCAATTTTAGAGCTGTAAACTTTTTTTTATCACATATTTTAAGTTTATTTGATTAACAATTTTTAAGCTAAATGGCTAAAATCGTCGGGTTTTTTTTATTTAATTAAATATACTATTTATATTGTTCTTTTCTTTATAATCAACATTTTTAGCTATTAGATATGAAATACATAAATACAGACTGCAAATTTTTATTAGAAGACAAATGGATATATATAATAAACCGGTTTTTAAATGTAAATGAGTATTTAACATATCAATATTTTTTTCCCACAGTTAAAATTCTACTTCTGAATTTGTAGTCCCGATTAGTAAAATGTCCTGAGAAGAAATACTTTTATAAGATAATTTTGAAATTTGTAGTTTATTCAGATCATGAAGAGGAGGTTTGCCAAGGTAATCTGGATCGAACTGGAGTTCAGGAGGTAGACAATCCTTCAGACGCTGCAGTTTAAGATTTAACATGTTTTTCAACTGTAAGTTTTATTATGGTTGAGGTCCTAATTTCCTTGAACAAAAATAAAATAAAATAAAATAAAATAAAATAAAAATGCAAAATCTCCCTTTAAAATTAAGATAAATAAATTAAACAAATATGCATCTTTAAAAAATGGTTTATAAAATTTGAAAATTAGAAAATATAAGGATTTAAAAAATACATCATGCTTGCATATGGCGAAAAATAATGTCACCCGGTTTTTCTCCTTTTCTGAAACTTCTCGTATCCACTTGCAAATAAGTAAATAAATAAAAAATAAAATATAATAAATAAATATGAATAAAAAATTAAATTTAAATTTAAAAAATTAATGAATGTATGAATAATTTCTCTGCCGTTCAATGAGTTAGTAAAATAAAAACTACTATAAAATTCAACTCGAAAAGCTGTCACATGATATCTTAAATTGGCTTAATTGTGTAGTAAAATGAGGTGTATGAAACCATTTCATCAATGAAAATTTACAAAAGATAAAAAAAAAGTAAACTTGATTGATAATTCGTGTATCATTTGTGGAATTGAGTTCTAAGTTTCATGTTACCCAACATCAACGATATATGAAAATGATGATTCAAGATCCCTAAAATAAAACTAAAATGAAGCCCCGTTTTCTGAAAATGAAAAACTGAAATCAGGAAGAGGTATATTCCGGCAATTACTATAGTTTTCTTGAGAATACAGCATTTCGTTTCTGTTGGAAAGCTTAAAAGACGTTGAGTTAAAAGGATGCACACATGTCGAAAAATATTTTGAGGATGGCATTAAACCCAATAATGTTTTTATATACAATATACATTATGTATTGAAGATCATTATATATTCATCTGACATCTAATAGGACACATTATGAAGTACATTGGCTAGCATCTGGAAATTTATGAGTTCAAGTCCCAATAGAGAAATAGATGTTCATAACAGCTTGACATTAATTTTAAAACTGTAAGATCTACACTAATTAGACTTCGAAAAGCTTAATATTTATTTTTAACCGTTGCTATCCAGAACAACAAATCAAAAGAAAATGAACCATTTCTTTTAAAATAGGAAAATTAAAAAACTGATAAGCTCTCCTTTTTTAACTCCAAAGTCCATTTGACCTCTAGAATATTTGTGCGATCTTCAAAAATATTATATTGAGGCATCAATCTTCCTATGATCTCATCTCATTCATATTACTAAATTCCACAGAGTCAATCCTCATTAACTATGTCTATCACCTACTTTCTGTGACACATCTCGAAGTCGTTTAAAGCTTGCCGGCCTGTAAGTTGGCCTTGTGAGTAGTACATAGCGTTAGCCTTAGGCATTCTTAAAATTGACACTCGTTGCTGCGATGGGTAAAAAGAGTGATTTATCAGAGCTGTAGCAAGGGCTAATTATCGGTTTTCGAGCTTAGGATAACATATTTCTAAAATACCGAATTTTTGAACTGTTTGGGTATTATTGCGACGAAAACGTGCGGAGAATAGACAAGTATAACTGTTGGGAATAACATATAAATTTTACAGCACCATAGATTAAAGAGGAAAATATAAGTTACAAATTTGATGATGTCAGATGGATAGTCTATGGACACACCACAATGAAATGACTCATCATCCAAAGTGACAAAAGTGCTTTCAAATGTGTGACTGGACCAACACATCAAAATTTTTATAACATGATTGAATTTTCTTTAATTATTAAGAGATGAGTCCGATGAGTTACGTTTTCAGCTTTTTCGGAATGATGAACGTTGATGTACTTAAATTAAACAGAACCAGTAAAAACTCTCATTTTCTTCCAGAACACAACCCGGTATAACAACATCATGGACTGGGAAATATTTTCATGACATTATCTAGGTCATTTAAGAATAAATCTATTCTAGCAAATCCCACAAAATTTTCCCAGGATAAATCGAATCTTCTAACGAGATAACATGACATGCTACTTTTATTGAGTAACTACCTCCAATGGTTGAAGGAACACGACTGAAACTTTTAAGTTCTCTTACCTTATAATTCCAATATAATGAACCTAATAGAATATTTGATGAGTCAACCTCGATAGCCTTTTTTGTTCTATGGATCATCCAACATATTCCCCTTCAGCAGATGTTCGACGTGCTACTGTCAACATGGTTCTATATATCTGTGCCCCGTTATCTTTGCTTTTCGGAATCCCCCTAGCTTATCGGGCTGCTGTTGCACTAGTGTTACATTCGGCAATTACCTCGGATATTACATGTTGGTTATAATAAAGGGATTCCAATGTGCCGACATCAGCATCATGCTATTAATTAAAACAAGCGTTATTTCACGAAAGTTTGTCTATATTTTTCTAAAATCGGAAATAACTGGTAAAATTTTCAGAACCTGTTGCATTTTGTGATAGTCTTGAGCATATTGGTAATAGGCTTCTTATGTTGTCATTTTCAATAAAATTATACCTAATAATTTTACTTGTTTTTTGATTGTTAATAAAAGGAATATCATGCCAAATAATAAATTATTTTCCTAAACATATACGTTTCCTTTCAGAGTTATTTAAAATGTATTATTTTCAAAGACCAAATCAAAGAAAATTCAGTATATTTCATGACAAGAAATATCAAATTATTTCTGATTTAGAAGTGTGCAACTAAACAATTTTGTTTAACATAAACAAAGAAGGGTTTTCGGAGTGTACAGAATTGTAATAAAACGTTTCCATTTATTACATTTCCCTTTACAAAAATATCTTGTTTATCTAGGTGAATATCCACAAAAAATACCTTTACTTTGTGTTTTAGTAAATGGATTTAAATGATAAGTAGCAGTTAGTTATATATACGGTGGTAAAGCTGGATATGAGCTATGTTATTACAAAATATCACGTTCTTTGTATTCTAATACTTCCATTACTGATTGTCACCCTCTTTCAATCTGTGGATCGTTTTCAGTTTCACGATATGTCACAAAGGGAATGTATGGATGGAAGGTCATCGCAGCACTGACCGCATTTGTAGGGGGTCGCGTGACGGCTGCGACGGGTCACGCAAAACTGATTGGACGCACCATATAAGGCAACGATGAGCAGACCAACCCAGTTTGAAAACAAACTATCATTCATTGAAATCAATCCCCTATCTCTCTTGAGCTTTGGAAATTCTAGAAATTTGATGCTATTAATTAGTTTTCTTACCTAGGACAGTGCGGTTGAAATTCTCAGTATGATGCAAATCTTCGAAATGTCGTCTCTCAAATATTTTGATCTCGCAGCTAATGCCTTCACTTTTACGGTGCCACTGTATACGGCCGCCTCTCTGCATTGTAACACAGCTTCACTCTGGGCTTTTCTATGCTTCGCCTTATAACAGTTAACTTGCAGTTTTCCCTTTCGCTGGTTTGTTGAACAGAACGATTAACAGTTGGCTACAGCGGTGCACTATAGGTATATAGGTTAAATCCATGAATAAGTATATTAATTTGTAACCTTTCAAACATAAGTTTGATGTGTAGTTCCTTTTCAGTTTACTTCTATGACAAAAATAACCTAAACCTAAAACTTAGTTACTGGTGCATTGTTAATGACATTGGTCCTATTGTATTAGGACCTCTAAAATTATGAAACATTTTCTTATTAAGGTTTTGGATCCTCTACGTTTATTTTATCTTTGTGAAACTTTATTTCATATTACTATGTCCTCTGTATACCTTTCAGCTAATTCTTGAGTCTTACATTGAAACGAAGCCCTATTCGCATTTCTTCTCTTCTGGGAAGCTGTATCATTCTTATTTTTGCAGTCTTTGAATCCGCATAACTTCAGCTTTCCTTTACCTTGCCAATAGCAACGACATCCCGAAGGGCAATGGTAAGATATACCAACCTAGAACAACACATCAGTCCATACCTGCGATGTACCTCTAACAGTTGCTGGGTAGGTAAACAAATGAAGGACAAATAAGAGGCAGATACTCATCCACGTCACCCTAATAAGTTATTTTGTGTTACATCTTGGACACCTCCGCTAGTTACCTATACTGCTCCATCATTCGCAAATAAGATGGTTGAGTTGACAGTACCCTTTCGCGGGTGAAGTAGATAGATGTGCCTCAGGGTCGGTTCTAATAATGGGTGCACCATCCATTGGAATGCGCGTTACGTGTGCGTATATACGAGGGGTGGGGCCACACCCAGGCCGGTCGGGTTCCGGGAGCAAAGGCCGCGACTCTCGACTACTGCGGTACACTGGCCCGTTTTTTTCTTCTTTTTCTTCTGCTTATTTTTTACCTGCTGTGATGGGATTCTGGGCATTCTCCAGATCTGTTGGACAACTTTGGGGTGGATACAGTAAACGAGATCGTACAGGGAAAAAAAATAAATCAAACCTTATTATAGCGAGGAATTAATATTGAATTAAACCACTATGAAATATATATCGTAATAGCGTATTATTAATATAAAAATTATTTAAATGTTAAGATTATATATAAATATAATATATATATATATATATTATATATGTATATATATATTATATTTTATATATATTTTATATATATATATGACAACGACACTAGACAATGACATATTTTTTTTTTCAAATCGTTATTTCCATACAAATTGTCATTGGTGCCCTAACTGAACGTAACCCTCTGACCGTGAATTTCCCCCAATTACTGTTATTTATGTGGCACAAATCGCGTCACTCTCAGTAAGAATCCCTAATTAAAATCTAAATTATTAATTTTAATCTTTTAAAATATATAAATATATTATATATATATATATATATATATATATATATATATATATATATATATATATATAATATATAATATATAATATATATGTATATATATATGTGTGTGTGTATATATATAAAAGGAATTAAAATATGAAAATAAAACCAACGTGGTTGAAGCACAAAATGTAGTAAAATTTATTTATGCCTTAATCACGTTGGCTTTTCTGTCATAATTTTATTTTTTTTTTCACAAATTTATTATTATAGTTATAATATGGAAAGAGTCCAAAAATAATATGATGTTTGGCGATCCCGTGGCGACTGAGACCAATCTTTTAAAGTAAAGTAAAAATGCCGGTGCAAGGAAGGAATGTTAAATAGCGCAGGTCATACAACGTCAGGAATATTGAATTAAACCTATTTCTCAGCCTAATCGATTAGAAGACAAGCAGAGCTATTAAATAGTTCATTTATCCT
Organism: Pardosa pseudoannulata; assembly: GCA_032207245.1. NCBI lineage: Eukaryota > Metazoa > Arthropoda > Arachnida > Araneae > Lycosidae > Pardosa > Pardosa pseudoannulata. The sequence continues at coordinate 121,457,986 of CM063506.1, read as the reverse complement.
GAAGCATATCAAAAATTGCCTTTGGAAATAATTTCAGTTCCGAACTAAACACTTCTTAGACTTGATACCTACACGATTTACTAGGGGGATAAAAATCAATTTTCTAAATTCTTGAAAACTAGCAAATTTATAAATTTGATAGAATAAAAGTAGATCCTTAGAGCTAGTGTCAAGTCCAGTGGGGGAGCTATTAAATTGGGGACTCTCCCTTTAAATGTTTGTTGGGGGCCCCTTTAAAAAAATAATGGATGACTTTTATCTTTCCACTTTTTACCATAGGAAATTTTATATTTATCTTCTAAGAAACAAATTACAATTATACTAAGGAAGTTGTTATCCTTGCAAAACATATAAGATTGTTATTCTCTGTGGGCCCTTAAGTCTTGGGGCCTCCACGCGAAATGATCCCTATGTTGCCGCCACTGTTTTAGTCTTAAATATATATGACGGTCCTTTCTTAATCCATTTCCTGCTTTGGTCCCCATTTGAGGATCATTAATTTAACTTCTGATCTTTCGTTTGTTTATAAATTTCCGTACTAATGTAATAGTCTTCTTTTATGCATAATTTAATTTTTGCTTCAATTTAAATATGCATATATATCTGACAGTTTTTTGAAAATTTTGCTTGCTTATGATGTTTGAATGAATATTTTATAATAACATATAATGAAATGAAGAAAAGTGTCCTAAACAATGTTTAGAATGTGCTGTTAGATAACATATGGGATGTTATTCATAAAAACATTATGAAATTATTTACATGTTATATACCGTAATGTCCAAATGGGGATAGATTTTTAAATTAGTAAAATCGTTTTTATAGCTATTTGGTAAAATTTAAAGGTCTGTGATTGTTTGCATGCTAAAATGTAACTTTGCAGGAAAAAAAAAATTTTTTTTGGAAATCTATAGGTTTAATTGGTTAAAAGATCTCATATATACTAACACATAATATTTGTTAAATATGCTCATTTATTAGGTAATGCCGGTAGAAATATACCTGTTGCATATTTCAGGACTTAACCACTAGTTCAGTGTCATAGAACCTTTTACACTTAGAGCTTACATTTAAATTAGGAAGTAATAAAGGAGGCCACATAAATTAACATACTTAACGATACCTTTTCTTCATCCCTGCTTCCAAAAAACAAATTTTTATATCTCATATTTTTCTGTTCAAGAACTAATTTATAATTTATTAGGTTATAAAAAATACAAAAATAAACAGGATTTAAAAAATCAATAAAAATATCAAGAGCATCGGATGAACACAACACCATTGAAAAATTTATTAAAACAATTTAATGATTAAAAAACTATTTGGAAGAAAAGAATTCCGCATGTAATTGTTTGCCAGGAAACTGGAGAGAAAAAAAGGAAACATCTTCTATAAGGTTGTATCCGTTTTTTTTTTCTACAAATACTGTCCCAAAGGAAGTTTTTCAGGCACAGCAAAAACTTTTCTCTTCCTTCCTCAAAAAATTGGTTTAGATAGAATCATATTTTTCTTCTTAGAGAAAAAACATTGTAAGCACAGGAGGAAATTTTTTTTTTAATTTTAGAATATTTATAATAGTATAATAGAAAAACTATTCTCAAATATTTTAATTTTGAGAAGCATTTTTAGGGAAAGGTACTTTTTTATGCCCTTTCACACTTTACCCCTGACAAAGTCACTGTCGTGATTTATCGCTTCTGGAAACCATGGTTTAGATTATTTTAGTTTAGAGAGCTACATCTACGTTTTTTCTACACAAGGGCTAATGAGACCTGGACCTAATTCTTAAAGCTGATTCTGAACGGCTACAAACATCCATTCGATCAGCGGGATTCGAAATAGCCGAAGTACAAAAGAGCAGTTTTCTACCCATTCGGCACAATTGGTTGGGCAGAAATAGACCAGAACGACTTGGGAGAGATGGATCCCTTTTTCATATGATTAAAATATTTCCCGAATTCAATAAAAATCATTCATAATTTATGTTTATAATACTAAAAATTATTATAATAGATCCGAACTAATTAATAATTTTTATTTATATTTTAAATTCTTGCAAGTATAAAATCCTTAATTTTGTAGTTATATTACTGACTTATCTTCATATGTGTGTAATTTGATTTTTTGTGTTTTCATTATTGTGGAAAATTCTCTATTATTTAAAAAATAAATATGGTTGTTAATTAAATATCCATAATCCTAATTACTAATATATTTAACTATAATAATATAACACTATTGTTAAAAACAATTTTATTATAGTGTTATAATATATTTTATCGTAATTATATCACAATTTTTACTTTGTATTACGAACCATGATGACACTGAAATAGTTGTTGTTGTTGTTGTCTTATGCCACTTGGTCAAACCAAGCACGATTGAGCAGGAGGTTACTTCGTATTAAGGCAAAGGGGGTGCCTTTAGTTTTGACGAGCACCTCAAGGATGAAAGTACGACTTATGCTAAATGGGTCCTCTTAATTTTGAAGCAGGCCCTTAGTTTTGAAGCAGAAGACCCATAGACTGGGTCTGCACACCCCAGAGTATTAGATTATGAACTTGGAGGATATTGTGACCACGAACATATTTTACGTGCCCAGTCACCTTTAACGAACACGGCACTGAAATAGTTGACTGTTTAAGCGTTTAAATTTGAGGTATATATTTCTCTCTTGTTGGACACCACTATCTTTTGACTCCTCAGTACAAGTAGCATAGAATAAAATGAATTCATTCTAAAGGTAACGACTTAGTCGCTTGCTAAGAAGTCGGTGCTTGTTGATGGTAGATTCCTTCATTCCTGTTTCAACTTTAAGTCTTTCCCATACAGCACGGGCAATCTTACATGATGCGGTCAAGAGAAATGGACTGCTTTCATATTTCTTTGTTGATTAATAATAAATTTGCTAATATGTATTTTGAATATATACTGATATCGTTAACATATTTCTCTTGGATACTATGGCATCGGTTGGTTGGTTGGATACGGTGTATTATTTTGTTACATGAGTACTAATGAGACCGAGTCTTACTGATTAAAGCCGATTCCGAAGAGCTATGAATACCCATGCCATCAACGGGAGTCAGACTTGTGAACGCCGGTGCCGTAGACTATCACCCTACCCATTTGGCCAATGTTCCGCTTTTTCATAAATATTGTCTTATGTATCAAAAATATAGCAATATTTAAAAAAGAGCGCATTTTTCCAGATTTATTCTTTTAGTAGCATAATGTGTTTGTATTAAAATTTTTGTAATATTACTGATTATCCCCAGACCATCAACTGGCAGCTGGAAATAATGTTCAAGCAAAACATATCAAACTGGGTCACCGAGTTTGCGACGCTCTTGACTCAAAAACCTTCTCCATGCTTAAAAAATATGAATTAAATTTTTTTCTTTATATTGTATGTACGAAGAATGTATTAAATATCATCTCACATTGTCTACAACTATTATAGTTTAACTAACTTTATTGTGATAATCCCGCCTTAAATACGATATGCAAATATTATATCATATGCAAATATGATATCATAGTATGCAAATATTTTAGAAGTAGTTTGACGGGACGCAACTCTAAATTTATTGAAAGTTCTGATCTCAAGATGTTACATTTAGAAAGCCTGTACTTGTGTATGTGGGGAATAATAAAATACAAATAAATAAATATCTGATATATTTAAAGTTATCACACTTGTAAATGGATAACTTTTCTATAAGATATATTTATGTACTGCTTTAATGAAAGGTTTTTCCAAGGTAAGGATAATACGATTGTTTAATTTCGAGGAGCATGTCCTTGAATTCCCTCTCCCCAATTTGAACAGCAACGCTTCTGTTTATCGCGATGTTAATGGATTATCACCATCATCTGTAAGACTGCTATTTAACTCCCGGTATGGTGAGTAGCCCCCTCTGTAGGTGCCGCGCTGACTGAAACAGACTCACCTGGGTTGGCGAGTTGGCGCGAATTGGCGTGCCAGGTGAGCCTGACTGCCGGTTCCGAGCCGTCAGTGTTTCGCGTGCTGCAGCCGCGACCGGTTTACCTTTGTGTTGTTACTCTCAGCCATGGATTACTCCCGCTGAGTGCGCCATGGAACGGCGAAGGATGCCGCACAGGACTCGAAACCCCCTGGCAGCAGTGTGCAGGTTCATACAGCAGTTCGGTAAGTTGCATATTTTTCCCCCCATATCTGCACACAGATGTCTGTGTGTATGCTCCGCAGACGTGTCGAGACATATTTCGAGGACGTGATCAGGGCTCCTAAACAGTACTCTTGAATTTTCTCCATGAAGGAAAATTAAATATCTCATTATCCAGTCTTCAAAGCATAAAAAAATTTAAAATTTTTTTTTAAATGGGACATTGCAGGATGAAAATTATATAGTTAGTTATTTAAATTATTTATTGAACAGAAAATGTGAATACTTTTATAAAAAAGAAAAATTTAATTTGAAATTTCAATAAATTATCTGAAAAAGAGGATTTATCAAAGCCTCATTCTTTTTCAAATTTTAATGTACAACTTGAAAATACTAATAAAAACTGTCTAGTTGTCATAAACAAAGCAGGTAAAACTGTGGTCCAAATGCAGAATTCAGATGGTATACCGCGAAACTTGTACTGGAGCTCCACTTTTTCGATGACGGATAGTTCGCATGAAGCGCTATAAAATCAATTCTTTCGAGAAGTTTTAATTTTTTCTTTTATCGGAGTCCTGCAAAACACAAAGTCTTGCTGAGTAAACAGTTGTCGATCTTCTGAAGTCCGGCTCCTCTGAGGTTACCAAAAGGGATTACTGCAGGGTTTCAGGTAAATCACTTTCCCACCAGTAACGTTGTGTATTAATGTGAGAACACGACGGAAAAGCTGCTGCAGTGGTATTTAAGCTCCATCTCTACTGCGGCTGAAGAAAGATTTAGAGAAATTTTAATAACTTTCATTGAATGAATGTCTATTTTCTTTCTCTTGTGCTTTTATCTCAATGTACTTAAATTTTTACTTTTTAGCCTAACAAAGAGAGTCAGAGACAATTCTTTGTATTTAATATTTCATTTGTTTTTGAAACTTTAAAGTAATTTTCAGCCTAAACTTCTATGACAAATTTTTTCAAATGTAATCATTCCTAAATTCTAAAGTTTTAAATGATCAGTATCAGAAAGTAATTTTTTTTTGTTTGTTTATAAATGGCTGATATTAACTTATTCTGACTTTATGTTCAACGAGAATCCATGCAGATAAATAAGAGGTAAGAATTTGTTGATTATTAGATTGGTGAACTGTTTCTCTCCTTTTAGAAAATCGGACAGATTTGTCTCTATTGTAAAGTAGCCATAAATCAAGAGTGTGCACATATTTATACCATTTACTTCTAAGGATTATTACTAATGAACTGCTTTGTTAATATTTACATTTTAATCTGTTTAAATTAAGTTAAATTAGATCTCTAAAGACAACTCAAGGTATTGCATAAAAATGGGAAGGAGAAATGCTCAAATTATCGACAAGAATACCCTGCCAGTTGGAATATTCTTCTAGGTCAATACATATACCTATGTATATTTATACATATCGAGAGAGAGAGATTTGGATTTTACAAAACAATTTACATGTGGTGGTGTGGAAATGACCCCGACCGGTGTTACAGTGTTATCGCAATGCTGCATCGAAAAGTGACAGACAGAAATCTCTACTGAACTCCAGTCTGTGTAACCTCTTTTTAACCCTCTCTCTGACACACCTTCGACCCCACCAGCACCGTTGTCTTCCGGTGGGATTTACCTTCCCGAATCCGGTAAACGCAGACACCGTTTGGCACGTGCATGATTTCCTCTTTGAACGCAGGGTGAGTTATTTACGTAATCACCCTTGAAAATGCGGCAATTTCAGTGGCTATCATGCAGGTAAGTTAGAAGGCCTACGCAGGACCGTAGGAAAGTCGATGAGCATATTATAAAGCAGTGAGTGGTCCTTAGACTTTTCCACGACTCGCGGCGCCGAGGGATCTGTATGACCTTTTAACAGAGCCCTATACTTTTCTCCAAAAGCATATGTAAGTTGGATGTTAATTACATTATATAGTTGCTGGTAATAGTAATGAAAATGAAGAAAAGGGATGCCGATGAATTTAAGATTTGAATACAGCTGTTTTATTTATCAAAATAATAGAATAACTCGTGGTACTGTGTTCTGAACTCTTACATTCCACCGTGTATAGGGAATGGGATGAGTTTGCACTACACAAACTAAAATCTAGCTGTCTGGATATTATCCGTAGTCGTATTTTGTATTCTGCTCTCAGCTTGTTCCTATATTTCGTCCAACTTATCTATGGGAAAACGATTTTTCCCGTAGATAAGTTGTTTTAAATGGCAAAAAAAATAGTATTGGCTGCATTAGTAGCAGGGCTTGCCAGCACAAGATGTTAGCCACAGACAGCAAGATAATTGCAAGTAGCATATTGATTTAATCTATCACTAGAGTCTATGTTATATTTGCCTTCGTATTTTCTAATGTCAGGGAGCTACCGAACTCACTTTGAAAACCAATACCATAAAGCAAGACGATGCAAGGCGTTGAGGCGCTCCACATTCAAAGGTTCATTATGTAACATTAACCTTTAACTGATGTAGGCGCATAGTGTGA
>CM063506.1:121438835-121446335 GCA_032207245.1 Pardosa pseudoannulata | reverse complement strand
AAATGAACTCCCCGACAACATCCATATTTTGGGGTCGTAGTCTGTGGTTCCAATTTTCGTTTTCAAAATCAAAGGCCGTTATATCTCGGTTGGGGATTGCACCTTAAACGGAATCCCCAGTGTTTAATTTCCATGCGTGTTTAGGTCTCAGTTTATCTATTTACTGAAAGTATGAAAGGCTGAGTCAATCTTGTGCAACCTGAGGACCTATGCCTTGGGAGGGTGAAGCGCTGTGCCTACGGTACAATTGTTAATTCTTTTAGTAAAATTTATAAATAATCTGCTACTGTGGAAAATAGTTCCAGACGTTTGAAATTTGAAGTTCACAAAAGTGAAAAATGCATAGGATAAAAATATAAGTTTTTAATCCGAACGATAAAGGCAGAACATCGAAAGCCACACAATTAAATTCACTTTATTATTCCTGGAAATAAAAACTTTCCTTTTTTAAACTCTTCATTTAATAATGTATGCCTAGTACTTACTATATGTCTATCTAAGGTCTAAAGTGTGTAATCAATTTTTTATAGCTTCCCGATCTCCAATTCAGACGAAAATGTACATGTTGATGTATCTTTGAAGACAATACATTAGGTGGACACAAAATTACTTCTTTAAAGACAGGGCCATGGCGTGGTAAGATACAGAAAGGCGGCCGCCGTAAGTGGCACCGTAAGCAGCAAAATCAAAATAACTGAGAGGTACTGAGACTATCTAATGATTATCTAGATCGATTTAAATAAAATCATGTCTTTTGAAACTTCGATTTTCACAAAGTGTTTTTGCTTATTTATTTTATCGATGTTTGATTATTTGGTTCTTACTTCCCTGATGGTTGCCGCCTATCCCTGTCTTTCAGACAGGGCCTCCCATGTGAAGTATAACACAGTAGCGACTTTATAAAGTGCCAAAAGAAAGGTTATCCGTTGCACCACTATTCGTTGCGACAGTGAAAACCGACGGAAAAAGAAAAAAAAAAGAGAAAAAAAAGTAATATATTTTACAAAAGTGTGTGTCGGGTAAGGTGAGTGACCAGGGAGGTTTCCTCTCTCCACGCGCGATTTGCGAAAGCGGGGCGCACGCGGCCTCTCCCTCTCCCCTCACGCTCACTCCTTCCCACCCCCACACTCATTTTGCGATCGTTAGTCTGTAGTTTTGCGGAAGCTAGATGCACGCTCTGGAGATTCAACTCCAAAACGAAACGGGATGCTATTCACGACATATTCACAGCGAAACTCTATTTTGTCTACTTTGGACAAAGTAGCTCCAATACCGGAATGAATATATTCACAGCAGTTTTTCCTATGAACGATTCATGCTACAAATGCTGTCGATAAATTACTTTCTCTACCAGTCCTCTTTCGAAAGCATCCTTTGCACCAGATCTCTAAGCTTTGTGGACTTTGATCGATTATCACCATCCTGGAAATGGACCTAAAAAAGCTGCTGTATACATCACCATAACTAAATGATGTAATTCGGCAGCTGTCTGTTTGTTTGGAGAGTTGAAGGTTCCTGTTTCGAAACATCGCACCACGATAGCTCTTTGTATTCTCAATAATACAAAATCAAATTAAGGCAGGAAATTGAATTTTGAGAAGAGAGAGATAAATCTTAGCATTGTTTGAATACATCCTTAAAGGACTTGAGATCTTTTTTCCTTTCGAGAAAATTAAACAAAACTAGTAAATATATTCTTTCTTGACAGATCTACAAGGTAAAATTTCGGAACTCTTTTGTCTTGTTATTTACGCATCTACGCAGACTTCCATGTATTAAACTATCAATATTTTTCATGGCTGTGTTGCTTCTTACAATTTTCAATATAGTTACTTTTTAATTTAAATTTTTTTTCTATATACTTTTTAGAAATAACTCTAAGCTGTTTCTGTTACTGATGTGGTCATGTTTTTTTTTATAAGCTATCATTGATAACGCAGTCACTACACAAGTCTTCATCATCAATAATGGCATTACTCCAGTCCAAAAGCTGAGCATAAACTGTAAAATATTAGTTGGAAAAATATTAGCAAATAATGATAAATATTTTCAAAGAACTTGGAAAGTCATGGGAAAAAGATAAAACACCGACGATTGGTGTAGAACCGCCAATGATATAACTGACTCATGCGGCATATCCAGTTAAAGTACATTTTTTTTCAAAGTTCTGACTACTCGATGACCAGTACCGTACCTGGTTGGACAAGAATTATGACTGCTCGGATAGATATGTGTTTAACATTAATATCTTAACATCTATTTATTACATTACATTATCACGCATCATTACGCATTATTACTCACTGTCCTTACAATATACAATAGGTTATTACATTAATCTATTTATTATTATAACTTTTAAAATCTTTTTTACTACTCTTTATCAATTTTGTTTTTATTCTATCTTCTATATGTTTTTATTCTATATTTTATAAATTATTTTATGCCTCAAAACATTTTTGAATCTGCTCTAAAATAATGTTGTATGATTTATTCTGTTAACATTAAATAACTTTTTTACCTCTTATTTTAATAAATAAATTTTCCTTTAACAATTACCAATGGAGGTAAAACAGATTCAAATGCTTTCAGGAAATTTACAACAATTGGTATAAAACCTCTACGATTTTAATTTGCAAATGTACCATTGTTAATGTTTTTACACCAGCCACAGTGCTTCAATAACTCTTAATTTTAAAGCAAACAATTTACATATAGAAGAGAATTCATATATAATTCTATCAAAACAGATGTACAATACTTAATGACGCAATCTAAAACTATGCATGGGATTCCACTGATTATATTAAATCGTGGCTCAAATATTTCTCAGTTGTAAGTAATAAAGTTTAATTTCCCTGGAATTACTAGGAAGAAGTACCCATCAAGTATATTGTTCCTTACTGTGTAAGTGTTTGGAGAACAAAAATTTACCCCAGCGTAATCTTTTTGACTTTTAATCAGTGGTTAGCTAAAACCACAAAACTTACCGTCGTTAATTGGATTGCAAGTTTTTCTTCAGAATAGTATCTACTCATATTCAGTGACCCCAAGACACACCCAGGAATGTCCCATGCATGAAATTTATTCAAAATGCTTTAGCTTTGTCGTGATTCTGTTCATTTTATAATGATTTGTTACCATTTTCATAAAAGAAATAGATTTTAAATCTCAAAAAAATTTACAAAAAAATGTACTTATAATATACAGAAAAATAATATATACTACCAAGCAAAATAAACATATCATTTACATCAAATTTAGAGAAAAAATTTAAAAATACTTAAAAGTTTAATAAATTGTGATTTTTTTTTTCTGGTAGCCGCATTCTTTGCACAACGATTTCTCACATTTTCGATAAAGGAATCTTGTGTGCTCAATGAGTTCTTATCCTAATAGAGAGCACTTTATAATTCTTGAAAGGAGGTTGTGGGTATTTAAGGACTTTTCCGACCCTTGGTAGTTCAGTCAGCAAAAATGGTCGAGCTTATAATTAGAGGGGTGTAGGTTTGAGGCTCGAGCCGGCCAAAGACAGCAGTAATTATTAATGGTGGTGGAGGTGTGCAAAATAGGTTAGTGGTCGAACTGTTTGTTCTCCAAATTCAAATTACACTTCTGGAGATGGTAGACTAAGGGGGCCAACTCATCTTATTATATCTATGCATTTAACGAAGCACACTGTAATGACGTATCATTTGCTCACCACTGGGGATACGACTGTCAGTCAAGGAGCCCCAAAACAACTTACTACTTGGAGACTTGGAGACTAAGGGGGGGGGGTCTTCTGCTTGGTCCCAGCTTCCAAATTATGACGACCCATTTTGAGCTTAAAAGTCGTTCTTTCACCCTAACAGAGTTTTGCAAAACTAAAGAAGCAACCCATCGCCTTAAAACGAATAGACCTTGTCTCGCGAGCTTAAAATCGTCTAAATTGCATTATCAACAACAAGTTTTCTAAAGAGCATATCCCACTCATGGACGCCCCTTGAACAACATTTATTTTTTGGGATCCTCATCCTAACCTTGGCATTTTGCATCATTCTTGAGCCTTAATTTCTGGCTGAAGAATCTCATAGATTCTATGTTATAATAAATGAAAAATGGTAAACATGTATTGCTAGTCATTTTAACTTTTTTTTCATTTATAGAAATGAAAATATTTAGTGGAAATTAAGTTATGTAAACTTTCCGTCTATTCCTTAATAAATAGTTAACCATGACTAGTTCTTTCATCATCCCATATCACTTGTCGTATATCTTATTATTATTATATTTACTATTTTATTAAGGATTACCAAGGTTACCGTGATCGTCCCTTCTAAACATGTTTTATTTCTATTGGCCGAAGGTTGTTTATAATCCTTGGAATATTTTATGCGAATTTGTTGGTGAATATAAGAAAATAACAGTCGGGAATAAGGGAAAAATGGATATGATGTAGGATTTTCAAAGAAAGATTTTTCAAACAGAGTTTATTTTTTATCTAAAAAAATACAATGTATTAAAATGTTCTGGTTTAGTATGTGACAAAAATTGAAAGGAAAAGAATGAGAATGTTCGAACAGTTCACATACGCGAAATTAAAAGAAAAATGCCCCCCCCCCCTCCAACAAAAAAAAAAATTAGTGATATAACTCAGCATCAGAGGGTGTTATTAATGTGTAACTAACAGAGAGTTCGAAAATCATATAAATTAGCATTTTTGGCAAAATAGTCATTATTAATTTGCAGTTCTCTTACTATCCAGGTAATACTTTCCCAAATATGTGAATGTGACTATAAAATTTTTAGATGCTGTCAGTTATTTTAAATATATGAGATTGACTACAAAAATACAGTGGTACATCACAAAATTAATTGTTAACTGAATTCGCTCTTCCTTAATGTTATCATTTCAAAACTCGCTTTTCCTCCAATTCATGGGAAATTAATTACGCGATCCTTTCTTTTCTCATAAGCTGAAAAAATTCTATTCTGATAATTTTTCTTCTTAGTGTGTTAGTTGACCTCGAGTTCATCAGTGAACTGGTGATTGTCTCAAAGGTTAATTTGAAAATAAAAATGAAATAATTATCTTTAGTAGTTATTCTCACTGTTTTCCTCAAAATATACGTAAAGCTGTAATGAAAGACATTAAATTTGAGATCCATCCAGTGCACTAGTAAATAATTAACAAGCATTTGGGATATACAGCATTAGAAAATATTTCATATCAAATATCAAAATGGTTCATAGAGCTAAAAGAGTAGTATGCTTTAGTTTGGTTTAGAGTGCTACAGTCTCTTTTTCTCTTCATGCGAGACCTACTGCTTAAAAGCCTCTTCCGAACAGCTACGAAAATCCATCCAAGTTGCGGGTTTTGAACTCGCCTCAAAAGGCAGGGCCTTACCTTATCGGTTACCGTCCAGTCAAGTGGAATATAAAGAAAAGCTTACATTCTCAGCAGTTTGTAACTCAGGGAACGTCTGATTTACATAAAATTAAATAACTGGATGTAAAAATTATTTATTATAAATAATTCATTATATTTAATGCACTGAAAAGCAGAGTATATTTTAAATGGAAACAAGTATAAATTGATTTCAGAGAAATGACTTGAACGAATTGACTAAAATAAAAAACATTGCTTTCCTAGGCAGAAGAAAACTATATATATTTTAAACTGGTTATCGTGATATCTGTTTCAATTTTTGATATCAATTTTCAATTTTAATACCAGAAGGAAAATACATATTAAAAAGAAAGAACATAAAAAAACTCTAAAAAATCAATTCTAAAATAATGAGCTCTGAATATCAATTAGCACCCCACATTCAAATGTTTGTAAACAACTTTGGCACAACATTATTAACACATATCAGTAAGAAAAAGCTGTAAGTATATTTATTCTGATATTACTGATTATTATTATAGCCAAAATACAGATAAAAGAAATTACTTTCAGTATATTTTTTTAAAATTAAGACATAAGGAAATCTTCAGAAAAATACAAAAGAAAATGTGTTTCTCTTGGCATAATCTCTGTTTCGGCTGTTGTGACCCTAGAGGAAAGTCCATGCTAAATATCTCAGAGAAACACGCGTTTTCAGTGATTAATTTCATGTTAGAAACGGGTAAAAGACAGCTCATTATGGACGTTGTGTTGGGATGCTCAAGCCATGCATGACGATCTTACGAAATGTAACCTTCGGGCGGGTAAACAAGCATGAACTCTGAAGAAAACACCTCATTGTTTCATTTGGATAAACACTCCCTGTTACATACTACTTTTGCGACACAGCCAGCTGGCTCTACAATACTTCCTCTATTACTGAAAAATATTACGGGGCATATATATGTACATATTAACAGTTATTTAGGTTAAAGGCACCAGAGAGAACTGCAAATAACAACATTCCCTATCGCCATTATCATCGTCATCACCTAATGTTGCAACATATTATTGTGCTACTAAAAGAAAAAATCAGACTAATGTTTTTTGTTCTATTTTATAACTGATTTCACGGTTGGTTTTTAAAGTAACCTTTTTCTAGTATGTTTGCTGCAATTGTGGTTTATACTTGGTGTCAACCATAAAACCTAATTCATATTAGATTATTTTTAAATTGGTCCAGTGATAATAGAAACAAAACAGTGCTATAGACTTCTGCAGATCTACCTCGGATAGTTTCAAATAAATAAAAGGGACAAATTAGGCATGGTTAACACTTTGTCTGCTAATCACTAGATAAAATATTTCTTCGAAATTGGCTTCGCAGTCAAAACATTAAAGTTTTAATAACTCAAAAATATAGATATAAGATAATCTGAAACTTTTAGTGCCTAAATTTGCTATACGTCACCAGTTTCATTAGTGATGCATGTGGCAAATAAGTTAGCTTCCCAGCAAAGCACGTATAAGAAGAAAGCTAAGAGTTGAACTGGATGGTTGGTTGAGGGAACTGTGGACCCAATTTGCTACTAGAGGAGTAGTTAGGCTAGGTTAGGATCAACCGTTTAAAGTCAATTTCTAATGACCATGTGGACAGTGAGACTTGAATCCATAGATTTTGATTCATAAAAGCAGTGCTCTATTTACCATTCCTCCGGCACATCTGACTTGGAAAAGAAAATATTAAAAGTTGGAATTTTTGAGATGATTAAATTTCATTTCAATAAACGATGCAATGAGTGATGAAGCACCTTGATATTCCCTAAACACCTTGTATAGTAACGTTACAAAAAGTTCCTAGATCTCTGTTTTGGTGTTTATGAAAGAATTTTAGCTTCATTCTTTCACTATATCAGTTATGTATGTATCATTAAAGATTTTTCTGACTGTATGAAAACCTCATGGAAAGAACATATTCCTTGAATAAAAAGCAATATATGCAAAAGGGATCCTTTTCACGTTCAGAAATAATTACTATTTTTAGTAATGCAATTGCAAATTTCCTGTTGTTCAAGCCCAGAAGTAGAACAATTTCTAGTTCTGTTAGCATCCTCTTAAAACATTAAATG
>CM063506.1:121386335-121433835 GCA_032207245.1 Pardosa pseudoannulata | reverse complement strand
GAATGATGTAACGATCCTTTCATTTTCTCAGCAAAATTGATCTTATCTGAAGTCAGTGGAATTTGTAAACCACAGAAAATAAACATCTACCAGCTCTCTTCCCACTCGTGTCATCGCTTTCATTGTGTCATTTTTTGAATACTAGATCATTTGTTCCCACTAAAAATGATTATGATCGAGTTTCGAGTTATTTGACTCCTTCTTCTCCTTTCGAAAGTGCATGATCTTGTGCGCACACTTAACTTTACTCATAAATAGTTGTCTTCTTAATTTCCGGTGAAGTTTTAAATTTCTTGTATCTTCATATTGTCATATGTGTCTCATATAAAGTAAAGAAAAATGAAACTAAAAGAAAATGGTATTGTATGACTCTTATTATTGCAAAACAAAAGATTACTTCATATGCGGGATCGAAATTGCAAATGAGTTTTCTTGAGCAGTAAAAAAATGGAAAATAAAGAAATGGAAATATTTTCCCCGTTTTAATTTTTCCCGTTACTCCTGTCACTTTTATATCAAAATAGGTTAGCGTTTGATACAAAGAGAGAATAACCTTCACGAATACCCAGGGGTCTGTGTGACCACTTAGGGGTCCGTGGAAATTAAAATTTAATTTGGGCTTGTGTGGGGAAGGAGGTGTGCAAAAGGTTGAATGTGAGGTAAAAAAATTGGGACCTACTCTTATTTTGCCGAACAATGGCCGATTGGTTAGGGTGCTGGCCTTCGGTACCGGAGTTCGTGGGTTCGAATCCCACAGTGGCATGGATGTTCGTAGCTGTTCGGAATCGGCTTTAAGCTGTAGGTCCCGGTCTCATTAGCCCTCGTGTTGCAAAAAGTAGACCGTAGCACTCCAAACCAAACCAAACCAAACCTACTCTTATTTTTAATTAATTAAAAACAAATTAAAATTAATGGCAATAAACAATCTCCACCAGGAATGATGCATTATTTTCGATGATCTTAGAAACTCCAGGCTAAGCAGCTATAGTTTTCCATCAAAAACCATTTTAGTTTTTATTCTTGCTTTAAAAAAGTTAAAATGGTAATCTTTTTTTAGTGTAGTTGTATGGAGTTGCATCATTTGGTGGTTTCATAGTTAAATTTGCAATAAGTAAAGGTTCATGTACATAAAAAATTTTCGAGCCAATAATGCAGATTATTTATCAAATTTTTAAAATATTTAAAAGAAATAATATATAAATTTGAAATAATGTAATTTTTTACGATAGAGTACTGACATGTTGAACATAATAACTAGTTCATATAATTAGCTAAATTTGTTAATGGAAATATAAAGAAGACACTTTGAAACCAATAACTTTTATTAGAAAAGGGTTTCAGCTTTTGAACAATAAATATCAGATAAAATACATAACGATCCCATTAACCAATTAGAGTATCGAAAACCCATAGGGGAAAACCCATAATTGTTAAAATAATTAGGAAAGAAATCGTTCTTCTATATGAAATAAACTCAGTTCGTGTAGTTTACGATGAATGATTTACTTCAAATGTTTTTCTAAAATTAACTTATGTGCATGTCAGAAGAGTTGTACATTTCTATAAGAAACGTGGAATACAAATAACTTATACTCGTGAATTCCAGCACTTAAGGCGAAATAGCAAATAATCTGTGTTATATTAAATTGAAACACACTATTGTATTGTCTGCAAAAGATTATTTGATCGTTTTATCAGCCTTACAATCAAATTGGATCTCTCAAAGATTATACCAAAACAGTAGTACGTGGCTTGTTTTAAAAGTAAATTTCTTTCTAAAAATTATCCCCAAAATGTTATGAAATATATGCCAGTAAAAAAATAATTAGTTGTAGAAAAGTTTCTACTGTATTTTCTTATAGCAAAAACATTTATCGTTAAAGTTTTGGGGTATTTAATCGGATGCAATATACTTGTTCCGATAATAAAAGAAAAAAGTCCTGCGAAACTTAAGGAAGTTGAAGAGTTTTTCAAACGAAAAAAAAGAGACCAGAAATGATTTTTCTTTTCGAAAAGTCACCGAAAAACAAACTTCGAAGTTTGTTTTTTCTCTTAATCGGAAGAAAAACAGATTGGAACAAGTTCATATTATTTAAACCGGGATTAAGAACTCATTAGAGAGAAAAAAAAATAGACATTAAGGAAATGAGATTTTTAGAGCAGGACGAAGTTGCAAAAAAAGTTTCCTAATAGTTGAGGCCTTTTCGTTTATTTAAAATAAATAAATGAAATGAATTCTTTTTTCTGAATTTTCGATACCAGCAAAAGATAGTTTTATTTATGATTAAAAAAAAATATTGGGACCAAATTTTTTTTATCTTTACAAAGCTGTTTAGTTCTTAAAATACACAATTTCTGATGTTTATTATACCTGTATAGATTGGTCAATAAAGCTTCAAAAATCTTTTATAATTTTTTGATAGATTAAAGTATAAAATCGTAGCCAACAGGAACAAATTTGATTGAACACAGAATTGAAAATTTCCTTCGTAAGTCAGTCGATATATTGTCAGAAAAACCTCCCAATTTTTAGATTAAAAAAAAAATGGGGAAAATGAAATGTTTGCATATCAAGGAATTGCTTATGGTGTCGAGGACCAGACAATGGCTGAATCTACTTTTCGGAACCGTAATCCACGGGTTTGTATCCCGTCGATGGCATGATTTTCTTAATCACTCGAAATTGGCCGATCTAACTAATCCCTATGTTGCAAAAAATTGACTGGAACTAAACCAAACCTTATAATACTGATCATTCTTCTATTGGGAAATAATTAAAGGGGTTGTATGTTAGCTGATACAGAAAACAACAAAAACTTTTTATATGGTATACGTGTTTAAATGTTACGCTAGAAAGAACACTACAATCCGTATCTTATCCGGACGGGAATCAACTCCCGACCCAAACACCCCTCTCTCTCTCACCCATCCATCCAGAAGAAAGGCGTGCAGGTTTTGCGGGCACACGATTGGCTTTTCCTCTTCATCTTTTATTGGGACTTGAATCCGCACCGCTGGGGGCCCACCCACGATCTTAGCAGTAGATGTAATAGTTTTGTGTGAATGGATTGAGTTATTACTTAGCATTCGACGCACGGCCGGAGTGAGTAAGGGTATCGCTCGCTCCTTAGGGGGATGGATGCGGTTTCGTTTCAAAGAGGCCGTCATTCCTTTTCGCCCGAGACATGACTAATTGGGTCACGGCGTATCCGCACCAAAGGATGATGGAAAGAGAGAGTGCGAGCCACTTCCTCAGCTTTGCCGGTATTCCCCCAAACCTGTCCGAGAATTCCTCTGAAATTCCTCTCACTTCGGCTTGAGGTATTGGCCGGAAGTCCATGCAACGTCGGAAGTGACGTGTTTACGCTAATGGAGTGTTTAATGTCTTCCTTTTTTATTTTTTTGCGAGGCGTGTTTTGCGTGTGGAGAGCCGCGCGATTAATCGAAAACGGAACATGCCGACGACGACTGTCCGACGAGATCCCGCACCACGAGGTAAGATTTTCGCTGTTTCGATTCGATTCTCCCGCAAATCCCCCACGCGCTTCAGTTCAATCTCGATATATTGAATGTTTCGAAATTGTCTATTTTGCAAATCGAGAATGGTCGCTTTGGGACGGAAATCGGGGAGGCGGAAACTAATTATGTAATTATTTTTAAGGTGTAACATGCACTGTCAGAGTTTAGGAGTTGATGAAAGAGTTGCCCCGATTGCAAGGTCTGTCCAAAAAGCTCATGACTTACGGTATTACTAGGACTATCGGTGTAGATTTCATTTATGAAGAATGATAACCAATATAATAAAGTGTATTTATAGAAGTGTGTCACCAAATTTCTAAAACACCCTTATATTTTAATAATTTATTTACACTCTATTATTTAACTTACATTGTAGGCCTATCTAACTCTAAACCTTGCAATCAATTTTCCGAGAACTTCGCGATCTCTAATGAAGCTGAAATTTTGTGTACTACTGGATCTTCTATGACAATACAGGCATCAATCATAGAAAGCACATGCCCATGTATAAATTATTCATTTCGCTGAAAATAGATTTTCTAACAATCGTTATTCTCTTTCGTTGCTCCTTTGCCCATATGTCCAATGCTGGGGTCCAATTCCAAGCTAGAGAATTATTATTATTATTATTATTATTATTATCATTATTATTTTATTCCATATGTATGCATCAATGGTTTTCGGTTAAATATGTCAAATTTATTTTATTTTTCATTTAAAAGTCGGCTTTGACATCTAGACTATTACTGAGAATATCCTGCCTTAATATTTTATATATTAATACTTAATGAAATTGAAAAGATATTAGGTCTCTATCGCATTTAGTAGTTAAACGTTCAATAATTTGAAGTTGTTAATAATATTATATGTTATGTGATTTCTGTGAACTTTCAAACCAATATCTAATTGTATATATCGTCTGGTAAAAAAAAATGTCAGTTTAGGGTAGGACTTCATTTTTCCATATCTTCAGCCCTCTAATTTACTATGATGTTAAATTAATGTAGATTTGTTTCAGATTGTCCTACTTATTCTCTTTAGTTTATGCTTGAGAAGTTACCAAGAAATCGATTAATATTCTCTATAATTAGTATAAAAACAAAGTGGGAAAATTCTGTAAATGGTCTCATTCTTTCTTAATCAACCTTCCGTAAATATAACGTGAGGTGTTTATTAATGCGAGTTTCTCAAATAGCCTGCTATACAGTTCATTGAACATTTTTAGGATGGAATATAATGGTGGCATTTCATAAGCCACAGAAACAGATGTAGAGATATAAATTTTCACGATCCAATTAGTCCTCCACTAACAAAATGTTGACCGTAGCACTCGCAACAAAACAATTCAACTAAATTACTTTTCTTGCAGAGTGCAAGCAGCCTCTTTGATTTTTTTTCTGTTGTTAGTTAATTCAACCAATGTCCATTTCATACGATTTTTTATTTTATTTTTTCCTCTTAAAATGAAATATTTATCTAGAAGGTAATATGAAAATTAATTTGAAAAAAATTTCAAAAATATTTTAATACGAATTAGTAATGCAATGTAGTTTTCCTCTTGATAAAAATGATCATTTAAATTAGTAAAAACTGCACTTTTTTTCTGCATTGGAAATCATACACACCAGAAACAAATTCGCTTTTCTCTATTAATTCTGCATTCAAAATAACAGTTTCGTCTTTCCCGTTGAGGGGAAAGTCTTTAAATGGAAAAAAGTTCTTTAATCAGTTATGTGTCTAAAATAAACATAGCTTTTTCCAGAGAATATAAAAAAGACTTTATATCAATATGGATTAGTTTATGTAATCACTTTGATTAAAACTTTCGCTACTACTGAATCACATTTTGAAATTTATCGTGTAACTTCTACATTTGTACACTGTATTTCTATTTCAA
Organism: Pardosa pseudoannulata; assembly: GCA_032207245.1. Taxonomy (NCBI): domain Eukaryota; kingdom Metazoa; phylum Arthropoda; class Arachnida; order Araneae; family Lycosidae; genus Pardosa; species Pardosa pseudoannulata. The sequence goes on along the minus strand of CM063506.1, from coordinate 121,428,419 downwards.
AAACTAATTTTGAATTTTCAGTTCGTAGAAAGGAGCATAAGTTAGGAAAAGTCAAAACCAATTTATTTTGTATTGTTGAGAAAATAAAACGCTGTGAGTGGTATATTAAAATATACTGTGCATCTTCTCTATTATTATTATTTTGTTGTTGTTGAATTTTTGGCACTTGTACCGATATTGACGGTATTTCTGCAATCTAATTACAAACCAAGCTCAGGGAAACAACTCATTCATGTACTGTCTTGCATCACCCTTTAAAGGCGCTTTTTCCGTTTGATGCGCCCATAAAGAAAACATTCCACTTGCTTTGTTTGAAGGTTAATCACGCTTCTGCTATTTAACATCTGTTACATAACGTCGTTGAAAAATAGCGTACATTAAGAAACAAATTTGTTTCAAAAGTATTTTCGTTTAAATCACCAAGCGTTATTAATTTAAAATTGCTCATATTCATATCAATATGTAATTTTCGCCACACTGTTTATATCTGTAGCTTGTAACAACAGTTCTCATGTATCCTTTTCCTCGATATATATTTTATCGGATTACACGAAAAGTATTAACAATTAATCCTGATTTATGTAATACGAGACCGCCAACTGAAGAGAATCGTAGGCGTTGAGGGCCAGAAATCCTTTACATTCCCCCCTCCAAAAAACACGATGGGATGGCGACATGTTTCCCCATCCACTGGAAGCTTAGTGTTTTCTCGACTAACGAAATGTCGAGTGATTCGGTGAGAAAACGTCGTACACCCTCGGAGACGTGAGTCATGTCGGACGGCTAAGAGCGGGAACCACCCTTTCTCGGTGAGACGGCACGTGGGCGGTCAGAATTCCTCAGGGAAGAGGTGTGTACGATATGTCACAAAAAAAAGTTGCATGCATCATGTTAAGAATTTACTAAACTGCGCAGTCGTCCGCCGTTTTAGCACCGCTCGCCTTCGTAATCTTTTCGCTGGTCAACAGACGATCGTGTTTTAATGACGTCCCTTTTCGGTCATCTGCACACGCATCTCGCGGCAGATAAAGAAAAATCCGGTTCAGGGGAGGAAAGTTTCTTGCGGAACGGATCGACCTGATGGAAAGATAGGGCTATAAAAACGATTGGCTTGGAAAACAATCTGCGCCTCTGCAAGCTGTTCTCAAATTAAGGCTTCGGACAGAGATGTTTCACTTCCAAAGCTTAAACACAAGCTGCGGATGCACATCGCTTTTCAAATGATTACACACTTCCATCCGTTCTTCAATGTAAGCGCTTCCAATAATATTGCATCGTCTTTTACTTGAAAGTAAATTTTTATACCCTGGATATTTGTTAGCATATACAGTCTTGTTGTGGGACAAATATTCAAATATAACGTTTATTTGAATTGTAATTTTATTTCAAAGTTTAGAAAATGAAGCTCTAACAAAAGTTAAATAATAAAACTTTAATACATTTTCTCCGTAGATGGGAGAGGGGGTTACCTGGAACTTTTGCTGAAAGTTTTCTTATTGTAGAGCAGTGGTACTTTCAAAGATGGAAAACACGTTGAATATTTTATTAATATAGATTTTAAATAAATGCCAGAATTGATAAATGTAGTTATTAAAAAAATTTGGGAATAAGATGTGAGTGTTAATTTTTTAAATTAAAAACCAACTTGACACCTTTTCTAAAGAAAAGTCAACTTGAGACATTCCTTAACTATGTCTCCAGTTGGAGAAAGCTATATTTTTCTTCGAATTCTTCGGAAAGGGGGGTTACGGGTATAAACAAAGAATCAGTTTCCTTTCTAGGATAGAATTTAAGACAAATATTTGCTTACACCCTAAGCTACCATAATTTTAATCTAACATATTGTTCTTTGAAACCAGTTCTTTATGCATAAAAAGAGGTAGGTAAAGTATATTGAGGTTTCGATCAGATAAATTATTTGCTTTAAAAAACTTTTTCATGTAGGGAAATAATCTAATTTCTTATTTTTCATACATATTTTTTATTAAGTGGATGAGGGACTTACCGGTGCAGCCTGTAAAAGCATTCCGATTGTTCTGCAAGAACGTATAAAACCATATGGCTTGTATAGATAGTTCTTATATTATTTTTAAAGAGCGGTAAGTCATCTTAGAATATAAGGCAGTGATTTTTCTCCACCATTAGCGAATCGCTAACACTCTGAGCGCCACTCATACGCCAGACTAAAATTAACGTGTTGTTCTGTAATTAAATATCCACCTTGAGAGATGCCCATGCGTCTAACCCTAAAAAATGCCAACGAGTCGGAATAGGGCCACTTGTAATTCTTACCGTGGGAGAGTTAGTTATTAAAAGAGCATGTGTGACAGCAGACGCGAAAAGAAAAACGTGTTGATGACGGGGAAGCCGAGAGAACAGGTTGGGGTCAAGCACTGGACGGGCGTCCTTGGAACACATACACTCTTCCTTTCGAAGCAGAAACTTTCATGAAAGTGCAACCTTGTCCACGCACTCTGTTCCGATTGGAGCCCACGTTTAAAGGCTTGCCCGGAAACTTGTTGATCATTGCAACAAGGAGAAAGCAAAAGATGTACTCTGTGTAATTACATCGAAGGTGAGACACTCTTAGCCGCGTTCTCACGATGGAAAGTCCTCTGCCTTGGGGAGCGTAATAGTTTCCTTTGTTACATTTACTCTTGTATCCAGTTGAGTGTAGTGATAACGCGGAGTTGATGCGGCATCCCCGCAAGGAGATTGTCTGCTTTTCGGAAAGCTGAAACACTTGCACTGGTTGACTAATGTGCGAAGTGGTAGTAGATATCGAAGGAAATCTCCAATGATTCATCGGTCGTAGCTTTTCTAATACGTTATCCTTTATCCAAAATTTTTCTAATTTTTAATACTTTGGTTTCTGAGGATTGGATAACGGCATTTTAGCATTTTATTTTTAATAGCCATAAAGATTACAAAAATATTATTTCCTTTTAAGAGGACGTAAAAAATATATTAAACTATTAAACTCTGTGCTGTATTATGTATACTGTATCACGTTAATTGCTGTTATAATTCTTTCCACAAGAACATTTTTTCTCGCTCCATGCGAAACCAGCTTGTACTTCGTGGTTTATAATTTGACGCATCCCACTTACTCTTCCCTTTCACATACGTGTGTGTGCTTCATATTAACATCCCAAACATACTCTGTCACCACGTGTGGTCACATGCTACATTTGCTATACATAGAGAGCATGCATCTGTACATTCATAAGTTATATAATAGTAATAGTCTGAAAAATATTATGCTTCTAGATTTAGGAAAATTTAGAAGTATTTTTTTTCCAAAAATATTTTTCTTTTTAATGCATTAGGCATTTCCCTCTTCTACATTATAACATTACTTATGACCAACATTAAATTAGATGTAAATCTTAATAGACAATCGAACTCCAGAACACTACTTGGAAACATTTGACGCTGGCAACTGTATATTACGGGGGGATGTTTGGAACAGCCATCTAATCTAATATTGTTACTTTCATTTACATAGTTATAGATTAACTACAGTTTGTTATAATTTTTTAACTAAAGTACTTTTTACAATAACTTGTGTTTTAGGTACAAAAGAAACTGTTAATGTGTTAAACTTCCCTTGTAACCTGTATGATAGTTTATTACGAATATTTTATAAATATTCTGTGTCCTCTACAGACGCGTATTGTTTGGCATTGTTCAAGCTGTTAAAGTTCCTGGCGTATATTCGGAAGTCACGCAAACAATAGTAAAGAACTCAATGGACATGTTTTGGGATAGACTTAATCATTAGAATATATCAACTATGGCAACATAGGCGGAAAGCTAAACAATAACCTTTTAAATAAATTTTACAAACAATGAATTCAGAATTTTGTAAACTAGAACTTCCATGGCGATTCTACTGAAAGGTTTAGGCAAAAACTAACACTCTTATGTTATTTTTCTTACAAGAGTCCATTCAAAAGTTAAATCCAAAAGAAAAGTCTGAATCTTTATCAAGTAATAATTCTCAAAACATGGCCAAAAGAAAAGTTTGACGCAAGCAAAAAATATAGATGTCCTGCAAAAATGAAATATATGAGGTATTTTAAAACTGTTAAAAGTCTACATATTTTGACCTAAACATTGACATACTGAGAAGGAAAAAAAAATGCTGCAGGATTGTTGGTTTAATAAAAGAAAATATCGTAACTAGTGATAACAAAACTTTATGGAATGGCAACAGCAAGTACATACTCATTTCGTATTAAATTTAGTCTGTTAAATCTCAGGTGAAACTTTTTTATTTAATGTTCCATAGACTAAGGAATGAGGTAATAGTTACTTATAGAGAGGTAAGTTTAGAACCTCTTATTTTTTCTTTGTTCTGATAGCAAGCTCTCTGTCATAAATTTACACAGAGTATTTTCCTTTACATCCACCACTGGCAGTGGTTTTTATAACTTGACAGATTAATCGGTGGTCTAACTTAAGAAGTTGAACCGCAGACATACCCTCTACTAAAGAGCCGATGAAAGCTATATTTCGTCAATACTGAAAGCTATCACATTTGTTTTCGAGGGTTGTTCTTGCTTATTTTTGCATGCCACTTCACCAAAATAATATTTTAAGATTTTATAATGAATCATATGCGTGAAGAAAATCAGTGAATTCCCAATTTGAATTGCCAATAATTCCATAAAATATGCTGCTTTGACCACCCGCTTAGCAAGCAGATTCATCTATCATAGTTGAATTGTAAGAGAAGAAGAAATGGAAAAACTTAAACAGCAAGCCTTCAAAACTTTAGTGATTTTAATTCTTTCAGTATACTTTAAATTCTTCTTGCATATATTGTAATCACCAGAAGTCGTTTACTTAGATAATTACTAGGTTCTTATTTCTGGATGCTGGAATAGGCAACAATTATCCTTCGAGCAACGTTTGACCACAAACGGGAAGAAGTTCCCCCATCACTACTCTTTGCAATTTGGAAGATTTTCGTTCTTCCCAGGTCAAAGTATACGAATTCATTCGCGTCAAGAGGCGATGAAATAAAAACCATCTGGCATCCCATCCATTGGAGAGTGGTCATAAATATCGCTTAAGAAGAGAAAAAGAACAGTAAACATTGCAAAGGATAACTAATTTTACTCAAAGTAGTTGCAGTCTACCAGACTGGATGAATATGATGAATGACTTCCAAAATTTAAGCACAGTGCTTGTCTCTTGTTCTTCCAACGTTCTATTTCGGAAAGAGATAGCCAATCTCCCGTGTACACAATAGATATTAGTCCCGACACTTTGAAAACAACTTCTTTTATGAACTAGAAATATATGGCCGCTGTTGTGGAATTCGGGTAATTTCTTTTTCCTCCCTTTAACCACTTTTTGCTGGTGTAGAAGTGATGACTTCCGATCGCAAATGCTGCGTCAGACCAGGGGTAGGGGATATATCTCTCGTATTTTAATGAGTTCCGAGGAGCGTGCCGCAGCCATTGTTCTCTCTTATCCGCGTCGCCATCTTGGGTCTACGTTCTCAGAAGTGCCTCCTTAACCGCGTGAGGGCGTGTTGGGCAACTCCAATTAAGACGCCGTGTGTGGACTCCCTTTGTAAGATATCAGAAGACGTCGTGAGTCGGATAAACGAAATGCCGAATAAATGTTTGAAGCGGTGGAGCGTGAATTCTTAAAAGATTTTTCCATCGTGCTTAACAGAATATTAAGACAGGGGAATTGTTCTTTTCCACTAAACTCAAGCTCGTGTGGTGTGTTTTTAATTTAGCGACTTAACAGGAATAATACAGTCAAACAAGTTGATACATTTCTCTGCTTGTCCTTGAAGAATTGGTGCTATCTCTTTTATCAACCAAATAATGTCTTTAAATGCACCCTTACTTTTCGTCGAAATAACTATTACTGATATTCTTAGGCGTGCAAAAATTTTTGACAGCAATTTGAAACGGCCATCTAGAGGGAAAAAGAATAGAAATAAATATGCGGGTTATTAATTCCGGTTGCAGAATTCTAACTATGTAATTATCCTTTACAGAGAATAGGTGAAGCTTATAGATCATCTTGAGGTAAAAATAACTATTTCAAATAATTTACTTAGTTCCACAATAAAATTTTAAAAATACCCCTTTTTTATAAAAAATCAAGCTAGTATACAAAAAAAAAGTTTTCCGAAAATTACTAAAACCCGGCAGAATACAAGATTCCAACATTTAAAAAAAAAAGATTAAATTTCTCTGAATAAATCATATTTACTATTAAGTATTCAGTGCCATTATCAATCTCTTTCTGGATTATTTCAGAAGCATTTAAGAAAATCGGTAAGTTTAATTTTCAAATCCTTTCGATAAATCAAGCATGAACACAGAGTGTTATTTGAAACAAAGTACTGCATAATATATTTCCTCGAAATATATTTGTCTAATGAGAAAAAAAAGTAGAATAAATAAAAGGATTTGCATTTTTAACCTCAGAAAAGACATCTTTTGATCCTGTTTTTATTTTAATGTATCAAAGTGACAACTCTGTTTAGCACAGCCGCATTGTTGTAATGATGGGCGGCATGTCAGTCGGTCTGGAGGTAACAAAATAAAACATCGAGATAGATGGAAAGTCTTTTTTAGCCGATATAGCAACTGCATTTATAAATTCTATTGGTCTGGGGCTCTTTTAAAATTCAGTTCTCATTTTATTATCGAAGGACGGAAATACGCCCTTGGACACGCTCTAGATTTTCTGTTTTCCAGCCCAGTTGCATACGAATTGAGGGTGTAAACAACACTATTTTTACAGACATACGCTCAGCTACATATTAAATTACTTTTTTTTTCTCTCAAAATACAGCTGCAGACTCTGCTTTCCACTGCGATTATGTAAACCAACGACGAAGTTAGGCTTTATTATCTATAATAATAATTTTGAAAACAAGTGGATACTTTTTAAATAGATTCGATTTTAAATTACTCCTGAGTCTTTGAGCTGAAAGATGGTCGAATATTTTTTTACTGGAATTCGCGGGTTCGAATCTCTTTACTATCATGAATATTCAATTTGGAATCGGTTTTACGGTATAGGTTAGAGTCTAATTAGCTCGCGTGTTGCAAAAATATAATCATAGTGCTTAAATAAAACAACTGAATTATTCGACTTATTGCTGGATTTATTATAATTATTATTCGTTTGCGATACCTACAATAATCTTCAATTTCGTTTTTCGAAGTGTCCCCCGCTATTTATTTCTGTAGATTTACGAAGTTATTTTATAATACGTTACGCTATCTATGAATTACATTATTAATATGTCTTACCCAATAAAATCTTATGAAATGAAATGTCTATAATTTAGCATAGAAATTCTGCATATGGTGTGCTAGATATAAGTACATACAATTTCATTGTTAAAAAATACATTAATACCGGAGTATTAACATCAGAAATATAATATTATTTCTGTAGTCTTCTTATGTCTTCTTTTCTCTCTGGAAGACGCAACATTAAATTTATTTCGTTAGAGACAACCCACATTTTTTTCTAATGGAACACTGATAATCCAACTTTTGTTTGCTAACGAAAAGACATTCATTGATACAATCAAGTATCCTATAATACGTTTTGAAGTACAAAGACATTTCATCAACTGAAATGGCTTGGAAAATTTATCTATGGAGCACTTCTTCAATGCAGAGACCTTAAATACAATGTTCTTAGCTGTTTGACCAACCCCAAGACGGGGTGTGGAGACTCATTTGATACTGATAACGAAGATAGAGTCAAGAAATGTTCAAAGCTGAGGCGAAATATAAGTTTCTTACCTGTTTGATTAATCATAAGACGGAAAGTCATTTGGTACCGATTCCAAAGATAGGTATCTGACCCTAAATTCCACTATGTAATTTAAGTGACAAGATTTTTTTTTTTTTTAAACTGAAGCATGATAGTAATCAATACCATAGTGTATGCACACAATTAGTTAAAATGACATAAATAACAGAGAGAGAGCAAAAAAATGAAACTGTTAATAGAAAACCCAGCACGCAAATATGAATCTCGTGTAAACAATAAGTTCACGGAAGGCAAAATGCACGAAAGGTTTGCGTTATTTTATACACTGGTCGGCAACTACGTAATATCTAGTAGATGATATATATTTTGCGTTACCTTGTAAAATAAAACTATAATACGAAAAGAAATTTAATTCCCTTGTAAATAATATTAGATATTTTTCCAGTTTTCAGAATAAATTTTAAACTTTTATTTAAAGTAAATTACACTTTTTAATTTTCTTGTAAATTCATTCTAAATTAAAAAAAAAGTTTACTTTTTTATTTTAGAATAAATTACAGAGTGAATTAATAATAATTGATTTTCTTTGTAAGCATATATACATTTCGACTAATATACTTGTACATTTTAACAAATTGAGCCATTTAACTAAATTTTATAATGCTGCTTAATTGTGCATTAAATTAAATCTGGTCAGAAACATATGCTAGGGGTTTGAATTTAGAACTAATGTAGAATATTTTGATTCATTTTAAAAATAAACATTGAAAATTTAAAAGGTAAAACATGCTGTTCAATTAGGCATTGTCGGCAAATGTACGGGATTCTACGCATTTATAAGTGAAACTAAACTGTGCACAGTGAATGCAGAAAGTTATTTTTATAAGAATCTTATGAATTCAAATTTTTTTTAAATAACTTTCTGCTTTTTTGATAAATATTCATATAAAAAATTGCTACTTATAATCATTTTGCTTAAATAAGGTGAAACAGAGTTGCATGCCTTCAAAAATAATCAGAAAAATCACATTCGACCATGTAAGTTTTTTTCTTTTTTGTCACTATAGAAACAACAATCTATTTTAAAGTTCCCATGCAATTTTTTTTAATTTTCCAGTCTCTTTATAAAATGATAAATAAAATAAAAAAGAGGGGGAGAGATAGAATATGAATCATAAGAAGAAATCTTGATTAATTCATTCGGGATTATTGGTTAAGAAAATTATCTTTAAAGCCATTTAAAATTTTTCTTTATGACCTCCGTCCCATATCGTAAGATATACTTCATAGTTTTACTTTCATAGTTTCATAGTTTTATTTCTTTATGACCTCCGTTTCTCTACTTTCATAGTTTTTTTAACGATTTATTTGTTGCATTATGCGTTATGTAGTCAATTTATCGTGTTTGATTTACAGAATTTTGTCCATGATAAATATCCCAGCACAAACGGATAAACATTAAATTCTGATGAAATAAAAGGTTGAACAACTATATATGTCGATTCATAACAGAGACTGTAATGATATAAACAACATTCACAATGCAAATATTTTTTAATCGTTAATGATTTCTGTATCACCTAGACTGAAATGATTTTCAACGGAGGCTGATTAGGATTGGTTAAGACTCCGGGAGCAGAAAAAAAATATTGGGGCCCTTAAAAAGGGAAAGAATCAAGCGAATAAAAATACATAATCACCACATTTTTATTTTATAAAACATATTAAGCATTTTATTACAACAAAGTTTTAATATGATATAAAAGTACTTCAAGTAATTTTAATGGAAATTAAAATATGAAAATAGTTAAATAATTTTATTTTCTAACTTTTAGTGTGCCAAACTTATTAATTATCTCTTCAGTATTTTTATGTAAATCGCTCTCTATATGAAGTGGCTATTTTATTTTATCTTTCAACACGCATTAAATTTTTTAGGTAATTTTTATCTCTTTTGATACGAGAAAATAGACATTCTCCCTATACGTTTGACATTGTCATGGTTAGCAAAATTTTCAAAATAATTTCCAAAAATTAATTGGTGTAATTGCTTTTATATTTAATGCCTTTTATTCATATTATCAATAGACTGCTTGTCTTCTTCATTTAGAAAGTTTAAAAAGTGTTCCCCCTCATCTTTAAAACTATTTGAATCAATATCAATCAATGCTATTATCAGTTTATTCGTATTCGGAATATGGTTGTTTGTCATTGTACTTTGGCTTTGGTTATTAATGAAATACGGAAGTCTACATATGCTATTAGTTTTTGTTGTTGATTGAAATTTTCCACATAATTTGTACTACAATTACAATTGCATTAGAAAAATGGAATTGGAGCTGTGCGTGCTCGCAGTAACAAGGGTGGTTGGAGCACTCCTTGTGCGCCCATTGATAAATCCGCCTCTGATTTTTACAGTCGATTTGATTTCAATAAAAAATCCAGTGATATGCAAGAGATGAAATGTTGCCATCCTCTTGTTTACATTTTGCTGTAACTTAATTGCTAACGTGATGACATTCAGAAGCAGTGTATTGGTTCGAGTTTCCCTAAAGGTCTTGTTAAACGAGATGAAGATACATACAGTCAACTGTTTTGCACGACTCTTTTATCCTGCAGTTGAGTGAAAACTTAAGTAAGATGATGCATTTTCTCTCGATTATAGAACGAAACAGATGTCAGTACGTATCTTCGTCTCTTGAGATAAGGCCTAAATAGTTTTGGATGTTTGCTTCTACTCTGTAGGTCTTGGCCTGATCTGCGTACACCTGGAGTGACGCAAATAATGCCGTTCTTTCCACGTTTTTGATTTATTTTTCTTTTGCAGGACCTGGTCGGCCGTGGATCGACAGCCACTGCTCTACAATGGTTCCTCAACTTCTGTTCATACTCCTGTATATTTCAACTGTCTTTAGGATAGCAGGTGAGTTTTTTTTTATCTCAACATCAACTGGGCAAATAATGCAAATTTTACATCATAGAACCTTCTGAAACCGAAATACAATTTAAATATCTACTGATAGATATCGAAATTTATCTAACGATATCTATGAGTAGACGTTTAACTTGTATTTCAGTTTGAGATGGTTTTATCATATATAGATGAAGTTTTTGGATATATAATCACCAAAATAACAAAAGGAAATTTTATTTTCAGGCTATAGGTGTTATATTTTTAAAGCACACAAAAATTGCTCTACTAAAAATATCTTAATAAACAAATTTACTATCAAGGAAAGAAAATATTAACTGTGGATTTCAATGTACTTAGAAATCCATCACTTTTTTTTTTTCTTGAACAACTTTCGGTCGCATAACCATTTTCTAAAATCTGATATGATTGCCACAAAAGTTATTTTAATAATGTATCAACAAATGTTGATATTAATGAAAATATTGTTTTACAAAAACCTGCCTACATACAAGTTTGCTGAAAAAAGTAGCTGATTAGAACATAAGGTGCACTTATGAACAAAATGAAAAAAATCAAAGAAGGTAGATGACTGTATAGAAAACAAACAATAATATGAGGAGCTATGTAAAGGAGGCATATGGAGTATGATTGTACTAATTTTTCTTACATGCTTGGTTATGAAAGAGAAAAAAATCATACATAGTAGAACGACCAGCATGGTTTCTAATGCTTTCCCTTCTTTATTCGATTATCTTTCCTACTTTTTGATTCAGTGTTTCTCCCTAACACGAGTTTTCTCGTGATGAGAAATTATTTGACACGATTTTATGTCCCTCAAATACTTTTTTTCGACATAAATACAGTCACGGAAGTTTTAATTTCCGGTCAAAAATTTTATTTTTCTTTCTCCATAATTTGACATTTTCGACATTGTTACCTTAAAATGCAGTGTTGACTTATCATAACCGATGTTTAGGAGGAAAACCAACACTGAAAATGCTTCAAACTTTAGCACTTGCTTCATATCATTGCATTAATCTAATATGGGAAACGATCCAATTTTGGGAAACTTCCAATAAGTATTTGTGGAATTAAAATGTAAAATTTTTCCAACAGTACAGTTCTTTCTAGAAATGCTGAGTTAATTTTCTTTGTTGAGCGGCTGTTATCTTGTAAACAACAAAACACCCTCACGAGTATTTAAGTTATTAGCTATTCTTCATTTTATTTCTTTTTGTATCAAGTCAGGACTGAAATAAATACAGCAAAATAAACTCAATTTGCTCAAAAAAAAATTTTTATTATTATTTTACGCTTGAGATTAAAATTTTTGAAGTATCTCCCCCCTCTCTCAATTGAGCAATTGGAAAATTTTTATTTTGTATATAAATAATGTATGTGTTTTTCAGTGCGTAGTCTATTTGGAAGTCAGACGTGCTAGATAACTAATAACAAAGAAATTAGATTTTTTACAACACATTGAGCTTTTACTTCTCTTTTCTACTGTTTTGATATGGACATGAAGCAGGGCCTCATGTAGTTCTTAATTTTCTGGTACCTGCCTTTTCTCGAAGAGCAGGCAAATAAAGTATGGCTGCTCTCTCAAAACATCATCGAATAAAAAACCTTGGTCGTATTCTAAGGGGGGAAAAGTTGAGGAGGGGATTGAAAGAAAAGGTGATCCCCACTTCTTTTAAGAGATGTCGGTGTTGAGGACTCCTTGAAAGGCACCCTTCGTCTGCAGTAAACATCTTTCAGAGGAACAGGAGGTCGCGTGCGCATCCAGATGGTAGCGTGCCGCCAGACTCGCGACTGCTAACATCTGGTACCCCCCTTTTGTCATCCGATACAAGCGAGGGGGCATGGGCCCTCTTCCACGCCGACAGGAACAGTGTGTGGAAAGTAGGAATTGTTATGTACGTACCATTGGTATATTTTCTACCTGGCAGTGCCTGTTGCTTGCATATCGGCCGATGAGGGTTTCCTTTGTCATAGACAGAAATATACATTTGGAGCATTTTCGGATGCATAATATTTCGTGCCAATTCAGATGAAACCGCGGGGGTAGTATGGAGGGCATTTCCACTTAAGTTAAACATCAAACTGTAACAATACTGTCTAATACTACAGAAATTCGAAGGTGGTATTGAATTTAAAACTAAACTGTATGCTCTAAAAAAATAATAATAATAACAAAAAATGCGAAGAGGGTGATCTCGTAATGCCTCAGAAAAAGAGATTGTCCCCTCTTCCTTTGAAATTTAAGTCGTTTTATGTCCAAAGCCACTGGAACGAACAGTGTACTAACATTTTTCCTCTCTGTTAGTGTCCTTGAATGGCGTGGCCATTGTGCAAGTTTCCATTTCCTATGGCCGAGTGATCGTGGCATTAATTCGTTTGGTCACGCAATGATGTATTTATTGAGACAGATACTGGGCCTGAATCGTGGGTGTTGCTGCATACATCAAGAGGTTTCTTTGCAGAGTACAGAAATTTCCATCATTCAATCAAATAATGATTGAAAACGCTGCATCCTCTAGGTTAGCATTCCAAAGCACTTTGAAAAGCGGCAAAAATTTGAAGTCCAAAAAGTTGTTACAACTTTGAGTCAGACTGTTTAATTTAATTTTATTATGTAACTAATGTCCAAAAATTTCAAAATTATCCTACATAAACCTCAGATTGAGTGTTATATATCTCACTCTCTTCCGAGTTATGATTTTAAGTTAGTCTAGATTCTTTTTCTCATTATTGTCCCTTTAGAACAATAGACCACTGCAGTATTATAAAAAAAAATTTGCGTCTGAAAAGAAGCAGTAAAGTATTATCTGATACCTTTGGATATTCACCAAAATATTGAGCCTGCAACAACTATAAAAGAAGTAAATTTCTCTTTTTTTTCCAGATTCAAAATCCTCTTTCTTTTACAGAATTTAATTGGTCAGAATTATTCTAAGATTTTAAAGAAAAAAAAGCCTATTAGAGGCGGGAAAAAAATCAAAACATTCTCAACTATCTTTAGAAGTATTTACTGCTTTTCGAAAAAAAAAAATCCAATAACGTGAGAGTGTTGAGTATAGTAACAGGATGAATATGCCAGAGAAAAAGTCATCCCATTTCTTTTGTAGTTTTCTCATTAGATCCCATAGAGATAATCCATTCTTATCGCAGTAACAAATCTCAAGAGAAATGGAGGCGGTAGGAATAGCATAACAATGCGCCGCCAAAATAATAATAAAGAAAAAAAAAGATTTTATTTTCTGAAGAAAAAATATATTTATTCTGAGAGCGATAAGTGAAATGGTCTCCGGGCTGCTCCACCTTCCTTTGTTTGTAAACTTCCTCGATGCGTATCCAGCTTTCCAAAACCCTCCGTCCATTTTGACATGATGTTTGACCTTTACCTACCGCGCATTTTGGTGTAAAGCGGGCCGATTTCTCGAAACGAATTTGAAAAGAAACCACAGCGTGTAAAGCGTTTATGCCTGACCAAAGTCTGGTTTCTAAATTTTTTTAACACACGTGACACCAATAATAAACCCGTATATCACTCAATTTATTTTTTAAAGGGGAAAAAATTGAGAGCAGATTTTTGTGACTTGTTGGATAGATAAATGAAAAGCCCTACGTTGAATAGTAGGGGAAAATTCTTTGAGGCAGATAATTTAGTTTTCATTTCGCGTATACAAAATATTAGCGCATTAATTATTTGTTAATGGAAGTCCAGAAAGTGAATAAAAATATTTTCAAATTTATGCTAACATTAAATCTTATTTGAATGTAAAAAAAATCGAAATCGATTATTATTTGTCTAGGTTTAGTTTCCAAAAATTTTGCAATAATGCTATTGCATCTTATTTTCATATTCATCTCTAGAAATCTATACACGACATAAATAAACAGAAGGTATGCCATTAATTAGAGATATTGCTCAGAAGTGAAATAAATAAAAGACATTTCACTGTCGATTCTAATCTAGAGCAGTATAAAACTATAATTTTTCTCTATTCGAAAGGACTTTCTACATTATTCTTATAAAACCTAATTTTAACTATTACATATAGGGAAAAGAAAACTAAAGAACAATCCCTTCAGTTATCCTTTCCCAAGCTGTAGGTAGCGACCTATCAGTGGGTTTCCGGGCAGTTTTGGTATAGTCTCTACCTAATACTTTACTTTTCTACTCTAATTGATAGGTTGCAATTGAAAGCATATGCACCTTTCCCCAATTTGCCTAACTGTGATGTTTACTTTATTAACACTATTTATTTAACTTTATAATTTTATAATGTAACTTCTTTATGAAGGGTTATGGTAGCAATACAACAAAAATAAATAAGTAAATAATTTTTCAAAATTATTAAATTGCCATTTTGAGCAAATTCAATGCAGAGATTGAAGTAGATTGCCATAGATTCAGTTTCTAAAAAATGGGTCACACAGTTGAAAAGCTGAAGAACCCCAGCCTTAAGTAATTGACAAATAACACTTTTTATTACGTCTCATATGCATTAGTTAGTGTGGGAGACCAGGAACTACCTCGCAAACTATTCCAGCAGTAATTCCATTATAAAGTTTCATTCCCACGTTTTCTGTGAGCTAGTTTTTATGAAAATTAACGTTGGAATCTCCTTTTCTTTTTTTCTGATTCTTTCAGCTCGCCTGCTTTACTGGATACGAACGGACCATTTCGAGCAGTGAACTGTATCTACACAATTTTCATTTCACTTCTAATCTTCCGCGTGAGCGTTGCTTTACTTTCTCCTTCCTGAAAGTATTTTTGTTTTTATCACCCACGAGATCTGTCTCCATTGTCACTCGTTTAAGGAAAACGCATTGTTCACCGAAGCCTCTTCTGCACCGAGAATGAATTCAATGCATCTTGATATGTGTTCCATGTCAAGAATTGTGAATGTTCACCAGGTATCACGTATATTTCACACGGGGAGGGAGAAAAGCCGCTGTGACGTTTTGTTTCTTTTTATACCACTCGCAATAGGTTATTAGTTTGCGAAACAAATCGAACAAGGAAGGTATAATTCTGTTTTCCTTATTTTGCAATTACCCACAATAAAGGAGATATTTCAACAGCAGTAACATTTTTTAAAAACTGGTTTTTTTTTCTTGGGTATATAAAGTTTCGCTTTTTAGCCATTTCCTACAGCCCGTCAAATTCATCTAGTCTCGCTCTCGCTCCGTCTTTCTTATGTTTTGACTATCCAGTTTCGTGTGCGGCATGGACTCGTAACAGCTGTTTGAGAGAAAGAAGAGCAAAATGTTATTAAAACGGGTGTTTTCCCTTTATCTCCCTCCGCGTTTTCGCTTATACGCCCGAGAAAACGAAGCTCACTGGCGGAAACTTACGGTAGACATGGTACCTTTCGAGCTAAAAAGGCCTTCATTATAACAGTCGAGTTTTGATTCAGTATAAAATAGAGTCCTGCCCAATAAATATTTTTCCTCAATCATTAATAAAAGTCTAACTTTAAAAAAAAAAATTAGTTTTATAAGGGAAATAACTGTTTTAATTTTGTTAAGTGAATTTTGTTCACGAAGTAGAAATTAAAATTGGGGAAAATAGTTTTGTAACATATTAGGATAATTTTTAATATACTACTTAAAGTATACAAAAATGTTCAGAAACTGCACACCTTATAGTACCCTGGGCTTGGTTGTTATTAAAAGGTGCTGAAGCTATTGCCACTCTGCATTTTCATATAAAATTACAAAAGTCATAACTGAATGAAATTTTCGAAAAAGCGTAAAAACTAACATACATCTTTTTCTCTATTAAATTAATTTTCTTTTCCATGTTTAATTTTGTTATAATATTTATATTATCATACTTTTAACAAAGCTTGAAATTATATAGCCAAAGCTAAAAATTAGAAATCTAATTATAGTTGCAAATAAACTTTTAAAAAGCTTGAAACTATTTTTTCATATCAAATAGAAGCAAATTATTTATTTTGTTAATTAATTATTATCACTTTTATTCAGTAAACTAAATAATGCTATTAGCATATTTAATTTTAAAACATAATAAATGAAAAAAATATTAAGTTTTCAATTTCTCAACAGTTTCTAACATTTTTTTCCAGTTTTAAAAAATCAAGTATCATTAAAATTTAATTTACAGAATAAAATAATACTTTATTTCAATTTGATATATAATATTATTTTCTAATATAGATATTTCCGATTTTATATTGCGAATTAGTAAACTTCACTTTTCTCATTTTGTATATATTTGTTATGTTAGTTTAAAAATATATATGCTTCTTGAAACTACAGAAATTAAATTAATTTTTAAAAGTTAAAGTTTTATATAAAAAATTGTTAAACAGATCATTTCGTTTTATGATAAATCCAAAAGAAGTTGTTATGGCAAAAGTTTTAGCCCAAAAAAATACTAATAGTAACACTCCCATAATGGACAACCTCCGAATAAGAGACACTTTCCCAATAATACCTTCTAGTATTAAAATTTTCTATATACTAACCCCTAAATAACCTCCAAATCATTCAGAAAAGGGAACAGTAATTTTGGAATAATGGGTTTTGCATTAAAGGAAAATTTTATACAAAATTTTCAAGAATCAACACTGCACATAAAATAGCTGAATAATTTTCTACTGAAGAGAAGTGACAATAAGCATTGAAATTGTTGAGTTATTTACTAATTCACAATGCCAAAACAAATAACGTATGATGTCAAGAGAATTATTCTTATTTCAAAAATCAACCTGCGTAAAATAGTGCCATGAAATGCTATATTAAATTTCCATCATGATTTTCAAAACAAAAAAATTTCAAATAATTTATAATGATAATAATAATTAATTATGATTAATAATTTATCTATCGATCTAACTATGTATATATATATATATATATATATATATATATATTCAAGTATATACATGTTCTATCTCTTTCTCTCCTTTTATACACACACACACACACACACATATATATATATATATATATATATATATATTTAACTTCGTATATATATGTTCTATCCATGTATATCTTTCTCTCTCCCCCTTTATGCACAACGATGGCCGATATATTAGAGTGCTGGCCTTCGGTACCGGAGTTCGTGGGTTCGAATATATGGATGTTCGTAGCCGTTCGGAATCGGCTTTAAGCTGTAGGTCCCGGTCTCATTAGCCCTCGTGTTGCAAAAAGTAGACCGTAGCACTCCAAACCAAACCAAACTCTCTCCCCCTTTATGCACACACACACACATATATATATATATATATATGTGTGTGTGTGTGTGTGTGTTCTATCCATGTATCTCTTTCTTCCTCTCCCTTTATGCACACACACACACACACACACATATATATATATATATATATATATATATATATATATATATATATATATATATATACATCCCATTAACAAACCAAGTAATATGTAATATGAATTGAATTCTGTTTTAAATCCTAAAATCAACCTGTGTAAAATAACGCCATGATAGAGTATGTTTTCATCATGATTTCATGGAAAGAAATATCAATTTTTGAATAATTTACACTAGCTTATCTATATTACTATCTATTTATCTATCTATCTATCTATCTCTCTATATATATATGATTGTGTGTGAGTGTATGTATATAAACTAAAAATTAAGTATTTATTAACACCTCCAAATAGGGGACAAATTTGCTGTTCCCAAGGTGTTCTCTATTCTTTAAAAAAAAATTAAATTACGTTGACTCGTGCACTGTTGTGACCCATCGTGACTGATAAGCACACCACGAAAATGTGTAGCATGCATATGAGAGTATAGTTTTTGTGGGCACTGGTCTTGTCGTCGCAGACCTTGACCTTAGGGAAGAGGGGTGGTGGCACAGATTTCGGGGTGTCGCTTCCTGTGAGGAAGCCGTATCGGGGACAGCCATCCCTGCTTCCTGTCACGCTCTAGCGGAGCGGCTCCCGTTGTGCGCCCACAGCTGGAGAGACGCGTCCCAAAACAAGTGAAAAGCTCATATTTCTCCGGCCATTTCGAATTAAGGGACCCGCACGCCGCGTTTACGGTAAAATTATCTCCGTGTAGAAAAAAAAAATAGAAAAAAGAAATCGACGATAATGTCAGAAGCTCCATCCTTTCTTTGTCGTATGGCTTGAATTTTGATTTTCATCTGATTTCGAATCAGAATTAATGTCACTTCATTGTGTTTAACGATTCTGAAGTTCTTTTAGTACTTTTTAATGAAGCTGAGTTGTTGTTTTTTTTCTTTTGATAACCTAATCTCGTACCAACTGCTGGAAATGAAATCAAGAAGAGATCCTTTTTGTTTAGCAATATTTGCACATCATTGTAAATAAGGCTTGATAACATCATCTATTTTCTAAGACACTTCAGATTACGTTATTATTCCACGCATCACTTCTGTAGTTTCTCGAATTGGACATAATTTAACGACTATATTTTAATTGTAAGAAGTTATTAAGAATTTTATACACACACATGTGTATGTATGTGTGTGTAATTATATTTTAACTTAATTAATCAGTTCATTATTATATTCTTAAATAAATGTCTGGTGATTCTATCCTTAAAATTACAATCTTTGACAAAATATCTTTCTTTCTCCTGAAACTGTGGCAACCTTTGATGATTTCGAGAACACCAACATTAATTTCTGCTTAGCTTAATTAATCTTATATAACTCCTTTGAACTTATATAACTAATATAACTTAGTATGAGAATAGTACTTATATAACTTAGTATAAGTATAACATCTTATATAACTTAGTTTTATTTCTATCGCCTCCACGTGACAAACTCTTGGCACTCTCATTGGCTGGCCCACGGTTGTGCCCTCACGGTACTATATAAGCGAGCGTAAAACGTTTTCACGGTAGACCGCCAAAGATGAATTGTCGGTATAAAATCAACTCTTCTAATACATATATATACGGTAAAGTTATATCTTTTCACCAATTATACAGGAGATATAGGCCAAATACGTTTAGTTGTCAGGACTTGCTTAGCAAAGCAACTTTACCGCAGTTCTGTCGTGAAAAACAACTCACAAGTTTCTAAGACCGAGTAAAAACTTAACATACTTTATCATCCCTTTAAATTTAGAGAACTGGCAGATAGGTCTGACACAGTCGAGAGATAACTATGCTTGTGATGATTTGTGAAAATGTCATCCTGAGGAGTGGATAACCACGTGTTTAATGTCCCATGAGAGAGAGAGAGTTTGAAATAGTGATTCGGCTGTAGCTCATAAATAAAAAATACAGAAAAAGCGCATTCAATGGTATAAAGTTTGAAAATTTCCCCAGTTTTTTTCTCTGTGAGACATAAAAACTTATTCCGAAAGTGTAAGAAAGGGCCACACGTGGCAGTTATTAATTTAGACTTGAAGAGTTTGGAGAAGTGTGAAAGGAATGCTATCTTAATAATTCATATCCTTGATTTCCTCTGAGTGGCTGAAAAAATTAAGATTAGAAAAATGAACATGAAGGAGCAATATTTTTTTATATTTTGTACGCACACACACACACACACACATATGTGTGTGCATATTCGATTAAATAGTTTTACCCTACAGATATGTGTTTCTAGCTAAGCAATAATGATTCGAGAACAAACTTTTTTTTTTTTTGTCAGTTTCATAAAAATTAAACGACTTAGTTTATTTTGTGGATTCTTTAAGTTAGTGTCATAATAAATTAAGAAATTTGAAACTCCAAAAATATTTATTCCAAAAATGGGCATCATACATTTTGTTTAATTTTTGGGGATAGTATAAAACATAAAATAGATAAGTATAAAATTTAATAATATTTTATCCATTATCAAAATGAAGTGAGTACGTAAGCCTAACTTTATTTCCTAAAATTTGCTATGGTGAAGATTTCATATGGACAACATTTTGATTTACATCTGTTAACTAATAGCTAGGAGTCTCAAATTAAGAATAAAACAAAAGAGATTCAAAGAGATTTCATTTCATTTTGATCTTGTATACTCATTTCTAGTTATTATTTTAAAGACTAATCAAAATTTTAGTGTAAAACTTATTAAAATCATTTGAGGAAGCATTTAAAGTGTTGACATATTTATACCAAGAGGAAGTTCTAAACTTCATTTATACGTACAGCTTAATATTTTAATGTTGACATATAAACAATTTAAGGTTACAGTTTAAGGTTTACTACTTTATTTCCTAAACTTTGCTATCGTGAAGATTTCCTATGGACAACACTTCGATTTACAACTGTTGACTAATAGCCGGGAGTCTTAAATTAAAAAATAAAACAAAAGATATTCAAAGTGATTTGATTCCATTTTGAGCTTGTATACTTATTTCTAGTTATTGTTTTAATGACTAGTTAAAATTTTAGTATAAAACTTATTAAAATCATTTGAGGCAGCAGTTAGTGTCAAGCTTTTATACCAAGACGTAGTTCTAAACTTCCTTTATACGTACAGCTTAGTATTTTAATGTTAACATATAAACAATTTAAGGTTAACCAAGGTCAAAAATCATATAAACTCTACTTTCATGTAAATTTAAATACTAAAGATTATAAAGCTGTATGATATCAGTTAAACCAAGACATAGTGGAGGATTCATCCCGTCACAGAAATTTCCAATAGTGATATTTTCTACTCCCAGAAACAAAAGCTTTCAGAAGTTTGTAATTAGTTTTGTTAAAGCTGGATTACTGTGTCTCGTTTATGAAAAGTCTGTTCGAATACTGAAAAGTCTATGATATATAAAATCATTTAAGGCAGCAGATAAAGTGTCAAGACTTTTATACCAAGACGTAGTTCTAAACTTCATTTATACGTACAGCTTAATATTTTAATGTTAACATACAACCAATTTAAGGTTAACCAAGGTCAAAAACCATATAAACTCTACTTCCATGTAAATTTACACTACTACTCTACTTCATGTAAATTTAAATGCTAAAGGTTATAAAGCTACATGATATGAGTTAAACCAAGACATAGTGGAGGATTCATCCCGTCACAGAAATTGCCAATAGTGATATTTTCTACTCCCAGAAACAAATGCTTTCAGAAGTTTGCAATTAGTTTTGTTAAAGCTGGATTACTGCGTCTCGTTTATCAAAAGTCTGAAAAGTCTATGCTGCTGTTTATTTCTCCGATTGTTTTTAATGATATTTTTATCTGTCGTCGCTAACAGCTCGTGCAAAAAAGGTCTTTTTAAAGCAATCCACTGCGCAGTGTAATTGAATTCCCTTAATCAGGATGGGTAATAGCAGAGCCCCTATCGTCATCGTTCCTGGGGCTTCTTCGATCGATCAGAGACGAAGCCTTATGTGTCGAGTCTATCAGTCGAACATATCGCGATACCCTAAATAATAAACGGGCCGGTAGTTTCAAATTAAAAAGCTAGACATATGTGGTAAGACAGCTTTCCAGAATCGCTTTCGAATCATTAATAACTTACCTCGGTTTGTCGAGAAAATATATTAGGATGTACTCAAGGTGACCGTAAAAGGAAAAGCAGGAGAGAAAAACGCCACTCAAAAGTACACGACTTTATTCCATCTGAATCTGACAGATATGTATAAAGGAAAAAAATAATGCCAACCGGGAAAATAAAAATAAAGAATATTTTTTTTCTAGCTAAGAAAAAGGACTGGTTTTTCATATATTAACGATTTTATTGTTTAGAAAAAAACAGTAATGATAGGTTTACCCCATAGTTTAAGGTTTAAATTAATTATTTAATATTCTTAAAAAAATACCAAATATTTTTAAATAATTAGTTCCTCATTCAGGTTACGTCACAATGAGGTGAGGATAATTTATTTGCTAAATTTTATTGTTAATCTTAACAATAAAACATTAACTGATTTTTCAAAGGATATCTGCGTCACGCGAGTAAAAAAAAATATTTAGTTTAGACACATGTTTAGACAAAAGCAGTATTCACTCGGGAATGAAATATAAGCGGTTGCATTCAATCACCATCTTTATAAATGGAAAGACTGGTACGATTCCATTTATAAACAAGGTACATTGCACAAATACGACGGAAATAATTCGAGGAGTCTCGGACATAAAAGGGTCGGGGGAGGAGGTTTGTATGAGGGAACAGCTGGGAGTATTCTTCGAACAAATTAAGATTTCTGGGACCACCTGCGTTTGCCTCGATCTCTGAGGCTGGAACCACTTACTCCCTGAACCGCTATTGGCAAAAACTGGAAAAGTGCTCTCGTGAGTGGGTGCTGCAAAGTAAAAAGCTTGCCGCTACCACTTTTTAAGGAAGGTCATCCAAATATTAATAAAAAATAAAGAGAGAAAGAAGTTATTATATATCTGCAGTAGTTTAGAAAGAAATTGCCTTTCTTTCAACAGGAAGATATGAAAAGAAATAATAATTTGACACTATCGATAATCAGCTAGAAAATTCTCTGACCTGGAATCGAACCTGGACCACCAATACAAATGAACAAGGGGGAAGAAATGTGATAACACCATTTAGGAAATCAATATTTACTAAAATAAATCAGTAACATTCATTATAATATTTAGAATGAATTAATTTTATTATTGATTCAAGCATTGTCGTTGCAGATACGTTATTTTGCAAATTTCCAACTCAATTGGAGATTGGGAAGTTGGTGAAAAAGGTATTACAAGATTGGGACCTAGACAGACATGAGCGAGTTAAATAAAAGAGTGTAACACCACATTCTTTATGAAGTCGCGAGGTTAGACGTGTTTTCCGCTGCTCAGTTCATTCATTTCCTTTGAACTTAGGTTGCCGAATGACCAAACACATGAGGTGCATCCCATCTGCACTTTTCTGAAAACGGTATCGGGAAGGAAAAGAGTTGGAAAATTTGAACGAAAAAAAAAAAAAAAAAAAAGCAAAGAGAGAAGAAATTAAAAAAAAGGGCGCTTCTGATACAGAATGCTCAGGAGGGCAGATGGTTAACAAGTGGTTTTTCGGCAGACACACCTGGTTTACATTACACCGGTTCCCCCTTTCCCCTTTCCTTAGCTTCCGATTGCGTGCTATCACTCGAGAGGTGGGGAGGGGTGGGGGTATTCCGTTTGTTGACGGTCGGGTCGAGGCGTGAAAGTTTGGGCTGACAAGACGCGGAGGTATTTCCAAAATGTTGTTGCATTCTCACACGCGCAGATAATTCCGCACAGAGAGAGAGAAAAAAAAGCCATCCATTCAAGAAAGAAAGAAAGTTCGAATATTTTGACTGTGTGCTGAATTTTTTTTTTTTTCTATCAAGTCAAATGGTTGGATTTATAGGTCGAGAATTAAACTTCGGTTTTCCCGAAAATATATAAGTAAGGATATATTTTTTCTCCGTTTTTTTTTTTTAATCTCAAAATGAAATTGTAATTTTAATGATATTTCTTTATGACGTAATTTGATGGATATATGAGTCACTAAGAAGCCACTGCAGAACCTAGAAAAAAAATATTGAAAAAATTACTTTTTTTTAAATACATAATTTTTTTTTTAATTTTTAGTTTATTAAAAGTCTTAATTAATATAAATTATTACTGAAGCAACGAGTAAACTTTTTAATTACTAAAAAATGAATGTTACTTTTTCCATTTAAATTTATAATATCTGAAAGCATAAGAAAATGTATTTAAACGTATTGGCTTCTGAGCGTCTCATATATATATATATATATATATATATATATATATATATATATATATATATATATATATATATATATATATATATATACATATGCATGTGGATGTGTGTAATTTAATTTATAATTAATAATTAATCACTTATTGCACTCAACCGAGTTTCTATTCTGCATTTATGTCCCATTTTTTAAAATCGGTTATTAATTATTACAATCTTGTATTCAATATTTTATTTTATAATGATATTTGATAATGATAATTGATATTCCGATACTTAGATAATTTTTATTGTTTGAAGAATAACTTTCGACACAACGTTCTGTGAGACTTTTTAAGTGAACAAAATTCAAAATATTTCTCTTGTTAATGTTTGGAGGAAAAAGAAGTCATTCGGTTAATAAGAATAAGATAGGATAATTCAGGTTCTCAAACGGAGGTTAAATTTATTTAAAAGCTTTCAGAATTTTTTTAATTGTATTACACAACTATCTTAACTCGTCTAGTAAGATATAGAAGGAATAATTAGTTTTTAGATAAATTATGAAATACTGAATTAATAAGATAGTTTTGTTTTATCGTTTGCGATTGAATATGAAAATGAATTTTAGCCTCTAAGGCCAAGAAGTGATCGAGATCATTTATAATATTTTAAATCGCTAAAACATTTTAGAATTTTTATACAACAATTAAGAGAAGGAAATTTTTATGAAGTTCAAGATGTAAAATACACTTGGATAGGGCGATTATTCGCTCGATAACTAGGGAGGGAGATGTGTGAAAAACACGCAAAAAATTACTTAGATATTAAATATAAAGTAAATAAAATGATAAAGACTATTCCGTTAAAATTCTCCTGTCAATTGATTTAGTTGTGACGCAATAACACCCAACTCCATGGCTTAATTTCATCGACAATTTCCGTAAACATGAACCGTTGGCGAAGAAAAACACATTTAAGTCAAAATAATCAACATTTTCGGTGGCTTTTAACAAATTCAAATTTTGTGATATCCTAAAATGATCCCAGAAATATTATGAAGATATTTAAAACAAAATTCTAGTAGTTTATACTTCATTAACAAACGTGAATCAAATTATCATTCCATTTATACAAAATATCAGGTTTTGCTCGTTATCTGATATGAGCGAATAAAAATTTCGGAAGTACAAGTTAATACGAAAACATGCAGATTAATACCTCTTTAAATCTGCCAGTAAACAATCACAGTTTTAATGAGTGTATGTTGATTAAAAAAAAAAGGAAAAAAAAGTATCGGGTGATTCTCATATATTTGAACATGGATGAAAGCTACCTGGCAAAATTCTTCTGCCAAATAATTTTGTTGTGGCGTAATAACAACTAATTCCATGGCTTTTTTTTTTACTTTTTTCTGGAAGCATAGTGTTAACATAAAAAAAGATACATTTAGTTCCAAAGGATTAACATTGTCGGTGGTTTTAACTTAATATATCTTTAATTATGATCTCACAAAAATAAGAGTTGGCGAAATGAGTTTCCCAAATATTTTCGAATCCGTGATACCTGTCTCGACCCAAATTCTCTTTTAGAGAAGTTGAGGATACTCACAGACAGACCCGAACAGCTTTTAATAATATTTAAATAAATACCCTCAAAATAAGGTTACCCTGATATTTGCAGGCATTTTGTGGGCATGGAATCGTGAGATAGTTTTCAATTGAAGAACATCTCACGGTTTGTCTTTCTTTTAAAAGATTTACGCTTTTAACAATGCAACAAAAAAATATCACGTCGAAACATACAAATGATACAGAAACGTTAGTGCTCTAAAGAAGATTGTTCATAGAAGGTAACTTATCATAGGAACGAGGTAATAAGAAGGTTCGGTAGCGTTATTGAGTAATCGTCACCCTCCCGATATCCCACCAGAGGCGTTCGAAGAGTGGCGCAAATCCTTTCAAGAACCGCGCCGTTAGCGAAGACGGTGCAAGAAGAAGAAGAAGGAGGAGGGGGTTCGTGCGTGAGCATCCTCGCGGCTCGGTCACGCAAGCAGCATAGTAGCGCGGCGCGTGCCGGCAGCACGCTTCGTCAGGCCGAAGGAGAGACATTTCGAGCCCCAAGTCCAACCGGCGCGTACCGAATAAATCCCGAACAGCCATGTCCGCGCACGCACGAGCTGCCGCTAAAGGACGCGCGCTTCCGGACACATCAAAAGGAGCCGATCCCCCGCTACTCTGCCCTGTTCCAAGAACGTGCGTGGCTACACATATCCAGCACAATTTTGGGCCACCCGTCTCGTGGTCCTAGAAACACGGCGCTCAACTAATTCCTCCCCCTTCTGGCGCAATATCTCTCAGTTTTGGAATTAAGTGCTTCGCTTCAGCAGACAAGCCATCTCTGATAATCATTAGGTGGCTGTCTATTTGCATACACCAGACATGCGCAATATACGGCCTTCGTCTGGATTTTGCACTTGCATCCGTCTCCTTGTCCTAGAGTCACGGTGCTAGTCTGATTCCTTTCACTTCCGACACCTATCTCTCAGTTTGAAAATTGGGTTCTTCGACTCAACAGAAAAGCTGTCTCCCATAATCATTAGTTGGCTGTTTGAATACACAAGACACGTGCATCATACACCTCGCGTTTTGATTTTGCACTTGCCTCTCATATCCTTGTCCTAGAGTCAGAGCGCTAGATTGATTCTTTCCACTTCTGACGCAATATCTCTCAGTTTTAGAATTGGGTGCATCACCCCAATAGAAAAATCATCTCTGATAATCATTAGGTGGTTGTCAATTTTCATACACCAGGCATATGCAACATACGACTCGCGTTTTGATTTTGCACTTGCCCGCAACAGCTTTTCTAAATATTACTGAATTTGGCCAGTTAATCCCTTATTCTTCTTAAAGTGGCATAAAGTTACATATTTAAACTTTGAAAGTTTAACATAAATATAAAAAGTTAATCAGTTGCAAACTCATTTATAGTTAAACACACACGCACGCACGGGGGAAAAAAATAACCCTTTTGGAAAAGAAATAGCTGGGCATTAGAGATAGATGGGGAAAAATCGGATTTTTAATTCATTAAGAGCATTTGAAGTAAAAAAAGAAATGAAGGCCCGAAAGATTTTAGATTAGTCTTAAAAAACGAAAATCACATTACATATTGATTAGTTTCTGTTTCACTTTATTCTATGATTTACTGGGTGAAATTAATTATGCCACGTTATTATTTAAATCAAGTTTCAGGAAATTGCCTTCTCTGTCTTAAGCGGCTACAACAGCAATAAGTGTAGTATGTGTGTATAGTGACGTGATTTCTAATGTAGTTATTGATGTTTTTCAGTTCTATCAGCTTTAACCCTTCTTAAAAATAAATCTGTACCTATAAAAAACTTTTAAAAAAATTCGTTTGTAAATTCGTTTGTTAAAAAATCAACTCTCAAATTATAGCTAATGTATTGACCATAAGGAACTTCTTGATTTTAAAAGCTGACTTCAGACAATTTTTACAGGAGAAGAAAAAAAGAACCACTGGGCTATAAACAAAATTCAAATTAGAATCCTAGATACCTCTATGTATTTCACTGTAAAAAAATTAACCTATTGACAATTATCAAAAATTATTTAAATTGTTTAAATTATATACGTACTTGGAATCGTATAGTGAAAAAAATTTCTCAAGACTTAAAAAAAAGTCCTCGTTTAAAATCAAGTGGTTCTAATAAAATCACAAGTAGCAAAGAATTTCCTGAAAAAAAAAATAGCAGTCAATGTTCAAATAACCTTGTAGACATTAAATTTGTTTAGTATCGATTTCAATTTTCGGTGTGTAAAACAAATTTTAAATTATTTAGGAATTAGAAACAAACAATGATTTAAATATGTAAATATTAAGTGAGTTGTTAAAATATTTATAGGATATCCCATTGTAGGAATTATAAAAAACATAATTATATATCACTGCTTCGATATATTGATCACCGGATAAAAGATAATTACTTTACGCGTGTTAAAAAATAAATAAATAAAAAACAGTATTTGGAGGGAGATAAAATATATGGTTACTCAAAATAAACAGTTGATGGCAAAACCTAAAAATGGAAGCTTTTCAGAAAAGGGTCATGGTTTATAACACTTATAAATGAAATCAAACTAAACTAAAAGATTTCCACAGCGTAAGGATAAAGGGCAAGTTGGAGAAAGAGAGAGTGTTGCTCAATTTGCCTGGTAAGCTGTTGTCTGGATGATGTTAAACAGATATTGCCTAATGGCCAAATAATTAAATCTTCTGTTTTGCAGTTTAATGAGTGGGTATACCACATTGAAAATTAATTCAGATATGAACAAAAATACAAATATGCCTGGATGAAATGGGAAAACGATGTTCATACTAAATGAATACAGGAAATTTAATTTAATCTCGATTTGTTTTAGCTCCATTTATGAAAAAATGATATTTTAAAACCTTCAAAAACAAGATTCCATTCAAATATTAACAACGCTTAATGTTCTTGAATAAAAAATGTGCAACGTATGCAGTATCAAAATTTTCTTGTCATTGGCAACTAACTTATCCAAAAATAGTTTTGTATAACATCCGAAGGTTTAGATTTTTGCGTGGGAAGTAATAAAAAAGTTAAGAAATGACTGAAAGTATATCTCGATGGCAATCAATCTAAATAAAAGACTAATAACAATAATAAAAAAAAATTCTCGATATCCGTTCATTTCGAAACATATTTTTGTGTGGAACGGAGTCTCTTGGAAGAACTTGACTCTTCATCATAACGTACGGCTTCCTCTCCATCTGTTGTTCCGGTGCAGCTGGGTTGCAGATGGTTCCGCCTCTCCTGTCCCTCCTTTTAATTGCTCGGTGTATGTGGGGGTGTTCGCTCATTAGGACCCACTCATTTACGACCTAATGGCCATTCATTTCGTGCGCTTTTCCACACCGTCGGAATGGTTGGCGTGATTCCACCGTAAATGGGGGCCCCCACGCGATACCATTTCCGCCGAGGTTTTTACTTCGAAAATGGGAAGAGAAAGGAGTTCCTCAAATGAGGTGTCGGAATCGGCTTGCTTGGAAAAGTCCGAAGAAAGAGAATAAGGGACTGTTTGCGAACGGGGCGTTGCTGCTAGGCATGGGTTCAAATGCGATTTGTGATGCGTCATTTAAAACCGTCAGGTGTGGCTCAGCATTTGTCGCTTTTTGCTGAATTGATTTCGGTTTCTGGACGAAGTTGGCTGACGCTGGAAGTCTCCCAATCTTTGAAAAGCCATTCTTTGCTTTTCATTTACCTGTGAGGAATGAACTGTCAGATGCCGGCATTCCATTCACTCCTTTGGCGGCAACTCACTGGAAATGCCACATCTTTCTTCCCCTGGGTAATAGAGCGGTCTGCCCGAGGGGTCACCACTGTTTTGAAAAGATCTCCCCTCCATTTTCAGATACAGAATGGGCCACAGTTGACAGATAATCGACCCTCTCTTGCTTTCGGCACGCTTTGCGAGAGCCCGCCTTCTTTTTTCGAACGGGAGGGGAGGGGGGACAAGCGTGTAAGTGGGTAGTCCGTCATCACTTTCTGAGAGTGTGTGTGGTGGAATGCCGCTCGCATTCCTCTGCGTACTGTTGGTGGCCCTCATCACAACAATTTTGGTTGGAACTAGGCCGGACTTTGGAGGGCTTGGCAGAGTTGGCGCCTTTATCGCTCTTGTAAGGATTTCGCTTGATGGTAATTTGGTAGAGTCAGAACCGCAACACAGGTTAGACTCGAGCAAAAGATACCTCTGCCACTAATAATACTGATCTCTGGTTAATGCATCGGTATCCCGGTACTACTTCTAGGATAGCTGAGGAATGTAAGAAATGAAAATGTGAAAGAGAAAAAAAAAAAACAAAAAAACGAAATACACTCAGTATCTTTGTAAAGGGTTGCAGAATAGAGATATAAACTGCACCAAAAACAACTGACAACTTACGTCTTTTTTATTTATTTTACATGGAAAGGAATGGTATCTTTTTATCGCGATCGATAGTTGACGGTGTTTGAATATTATATCTTTATCATGGATAAATATTTACTCACTTTGAAATAAAATTTTCTACATCTAGTTTGTGACTTTTGAATATCTCCTGATTATGAACAAAGAATAAGTGAAAAAGTGCAAGCAGTTAAAGGCTTGATTAAACTGCTTTTCATGTTGTTATGTAATCAAGTATTACCTTACTCTAGTTTTAACATTTTATATTATTAATAAATAAATTTATTAGGCATTAGCTTATTTCTTATTATCAACAGCTATTACACTAAGCAAAATTTAATTTCCTGTGTAGTTTTCTAAAATCAGTACACGGTTACCGAGATCATATATATATATATATATATATATATATATATATATATATATATATATATATATATATATATGCTTCTTATCCATTATTTCTTGATCTCTTCGTTTACATTGGTGACTCTGAAAGATAAAAAAATATTTTCTTTAAATAATTCCCAAAACATAGTTAGTCATGAAATTATATAGACTGATATATAATTTTATTTCCAGCTTGTTAGCTTTCATTTAGAAAAAATAAATAAATAGAAGCCCCAAGCCAAAGCAGATAAAATAATTTATCTTTTATTAATACAAACACTGGTTGAGAGAATGGTATTCTCTTACCTAGTGTACAAATATGCGCATATATGTTCATTATTTTAAATAATGTATAAAGACGTATTTGCACTTAGTAAGTTAGCCTGCATTTTCCATGATTAGTAAAACGTTTGTCTTGCCTTTCTAAAAGGATAAACCTATTTGCTATTTGAAATATGAGTTATCAAATTTTTCTAATAGTGGAACGACTAATTTTGAAGATTCTTTTCTCAAATGAACAGCATCTCATTTCTATGTACTCTGGAAATCTATGTAAAAATTTGAAATGAAATGTATAATCAAGTATAAACTATGTACTTGCCTATACAACTCATATTTAAAAAAAAAATGTAAGTGAAGAATCTAAGCGTGTGTACATTAATGAAAAGATTATAATGACTTTAATGAACAGGAAGTTTTTACTTTGCTATGAATATTCTTATAGTGCAGATTTTATACAAATTCAAGTTTAATCTATTATGGAGAATCTCATAGAAAATAATGACAAATGAAACAGAAAAGCAAGCGTAATAATTCAAAAAATTACTGCAGGAAAGAAGTTTTTTTTTTGTCACAACTTAGTTTATTTTATAGTTTTATATGCATACTAAGACATTTGGGACATCTGGGTTTATTAGAAAAAATATCCAAAAAAACTTAAATAACTACACCTAGCGAATTCTCCCATTTCATTATTATCAGTCATTTTATCTATTTATTTAATTTAATTATTTAATTTATTTACTTAGAAAGGAGTTTTTGACTTGCCCAGAAAACCCTGCATAAATTAGTTTTTGTGGTAGTAAGAAAAAGGGAAAAAAGTTTGTGAAGGAAGTGGGGGACTACAAGGTTCTCCCAACAAGGTTCTTAAATATAAAACTTATCAAAGTTCCTCACTAGTTTTCTCTCTCAATATGAAATATTACTTATTATACACCTGATATCTTAATATCTCCGTTAGCCAAATCGTTAATTTATTAAGAATACATATTGTCGTGAGTCTATGGTGATTGTATCTATCCTTCATAAATGAGGCGAAAACATTGGTCTGACGTACCACGTTCCTTGTAAAAACACTTGTATGAAATTCCCATAATACACTTAACCCTGCCGTCAATTTATTAAGAATATATCTTGTCGTGAGACAGGCTATACCAACTGTGTTTATCCTTCATAAATGGTGCGATAACAGCGGTCTGAAGCACAAGTACCCTTGAAAAAACCGTGGCATTAAATCCTATAATACACAGTAGCCAACGAGACCGAGGTGTAGATGGGCGAATGGCCCGGGGTCAAAGTGCTAGGGGTGGGAAAACAGGAGAATAATCGACGTGCGACTCTCCCATTCAGGCGCATTGGTGGGGAGGGTTTTGTTATGACACGCTTTGTATAATGCGCAGCCCCTAAATCACGCCAACAAGACAGGCGTGCGAGAATGGATGTGAAAGGGCCACTTTTTCCTCGCAGCAAACAATCCTATGAGGTCCACCGAAAGAGAGATGTCTCTATTATCGCGATGGACAGCTTGCTGACCCCTGACAAATGCAACGATGACTGGCCTCGGAGCGTAATGATCGAATCGGACGCGGTGCCAGGGATGCTTTTTCCACCTGTGTGTTGTGCTCAGGAGGTTGTTCCCTACTCCATTCTTTTTTATTGCCCCATAAAGAGATGCCAAAAAGCTGTTCCAGATTACGTTAACCCTCAGCGCAGAAGATAAGAGCGTAGACATTTTCAGAGAGAGATATTAATAAAAGTTTCATTTCCAACGCTTCAGCTGTTCCACGTTACTTCCGTGAGAAAGCCCGTTTTCCATGACTGATCCCGAGAAAGTGGGAGGAATTTTTCCCTACGTTTTTCCGTATAACGTACAGCGATCTCAATAACGTTCGAATATTTTTGTTTTACTTTCAACCCGAAGAATATCACGGTTGATTATCAGTTTGGGTATCGCTTTTAACTTAAGGTGATAGTTATTTTTAAGTAAATCCTTCCATCCCTTGTGTGCCAATCAATA
Source organism: Pardosa pseudoannulata (assembly GCA_032207245.1). NCBI lineage: Eukaryota > Metazoa > Arthropoda > Arachnida > Araneae > Lycosidae > Pardosa > Pardosa pseudoannulata. Next base: position 121,395,427 of record CM063506.1, on the reverse strand, counting down.
CAGAAATGTTTGCTTGATGATTTTCATTGCATTGCCGATTTTTGGTGGATGCTTTTGTTTATTTATTTGTTTTTATCTGGACAGTCATATAATTTCAAGGCCTGATTCAATAAAGGTGTTTTCTTTCGAAGATGCAATAAAAAGTAATCAAACAAAGATGGACAAAAATGAGTTTATTAAAATAAAAAAAAATTTCAAATTCATTTGAAAATTACGTCAATATTGAGAAAAGTTTAATACTTTGTAAAATCTGGTCAGTAGATGACATTAGGGAATTAATGCGTGGAGCCTCTGAAACTGAACGAAAGAAAACCGAAGTTTTTTATACACAGCAAATAGACTATAAAACTTTCGACTGTTAATCGAAATTCAAGAAAATGAGTCAGGAAAACTATAAAAAATTTCCTCGAACTTTACTTTTTTTATTTAGGTGAATTTTAATTTTTCAAAGAAAATGAAGAAATGGAAAAATATCGGATTATATCAGAAAAAGTGTAAAATAGCACTGTATATATAAAAATGCACGTTAAAATATAAAAAATTTAAAAAAAAATTAGTACAGAAATTTAGATTGAAATATTTTTTAAAATGCTATTTTTGCCGTGTAAAATTTTCCAGCTTAAAAAGCTTTAATCTCTTGATTCCTTGAAAAACTTAAGCAGGACCCATTGTACTTATATAAATTTTCCTAAAACTATTCCACGAATAAATTAATATTTTTTCGTTATTAAATCTCAGTTTAATTATTCAACGGCAGCTGTCTAGCTTCAATGAATCGGCAGACTTCTTTTATTTTCTACAAACTACTGTAGCTGTTTATTATCATTTTAAGTTTAATTAGCAGCAAAAACAATTTTTTTTTAAAAAAGAGGTAAAATTAAGGTTTTATTGTAATTACTTTCGGATGTTAGTTTCATTAATGTAAACATGTTGGAATACTTTCTCAAACAGCCTTGTTCGAATATAAAAAGACAAAAATTTTAACTGCAGATTTTTCCTGTAGTTTATAACTGAAGAAAAAAACCACAGCTAAAAAGCTGATTATTACTAAAGCATTCCAGAAAGGACACTGATTCTGAATAAATAAAAATACGCAGTTAAAATTAAGTATTTAATTAAAAATACCTATAATAGTGGCCAATTAAAATTACCCGATTCCAACTACCTCATTATTACAAGAAGTAAGAACAACAATGCTGAAAAATTATGCTTTTGAGGCTAATTTACATTGGAGAGCTCCCTCTTGCGATCAGGCAAATCCAGAGGGTTGCACAGATTGAGGCATTTTCTACAATAACGTTTAAGTCATGAAATACATTTTCTTTTTATTGCGTGTGTATGTGTGTATGTATCCTACTTAACAAATAGGTATATGAATTTTCTCGTGTATACGAATATACACCCTGCCTCTAGCGTACCACGAAAATCAATTCGAGGGCCACTTGCGACTCACCGTATTATACCTTATGATCTTTTCATATGGCATAATCAAATAGAAAAAAAAGAGAAACCTCTACGGCTCGGTCAAACTGCTATTTTGAAAAGATTTGTAAATAATATTGTTTACTTTTTTGTTGGACAAATGTATATAATAAACAATATACATACACACATATATATTTCTTTTTATATGGTTAAGAGGTTAATCCCTAGCCGCATAACAATAATCTTGGTATTCGTTTGCCTGAATCGAAAAACTAGAAAACAGAATTTTTAAATAAAGTTCTTTCATATTTTGATATACTTACTTTTGTTAGACAGTTAATAAAATAAAGTTTAACTAAAAAGAAATTATAAAGAAACCGTTGAAACTTCTAGAAAAATTAAAAATTATTGTTGTATATTAAATATTTTATTAGGAAAAATATAAGATTTGTTTTAGTTTTCCCATTGAATTTTTTTTTTATTTATTGTTTTTTTTTTTATTTTTGTGTGCTCTGTTTCTTATATCGGCCCTGGGTACAATCAGTTGTCTTACAATGTTCATACATAAAGAGCAGTATTAGTGGCTTGATTTAAGTTTTCTCAAACGACAGGCATAAACTTCAGTGGTCCCTCCCACAAAACAAATTTACTGCTTCGGACTGAATAATGACCCATTCAGTTGCTCATTTAGTTGCATCAGAAATCAGTTTTCTTTCAATGTTCATTAATAGTGTGCATAAAATATCAGTAACCGTGGCCTGATTTAGCAATTTTGCCAACGACAACCTAATCCCTCCCTCAAAGTAGATTTTCAGTTACGGCTTGGATATTGACCCTTTCATCCAGTTGCTATTATTGTTTGGGGAGGGAAAAAGCTTTCAACAGCAAAGTCGGCACGAAATCAAAATAAAAGAAAATAATAATAATAATAATAAAAACCGACTCGTAGGTCGTAGTATGATGTGGGCGCCTTCGTAATGTCTCATTACGTCTTTTCTAAACGGATCTCATTTCGAGAGAAAATTATTCATTTCCTACTGCGAGCCGAGCTTTTAAAAAGATCACCTTCGTTTCGCCGGGGGTGGGCCCAGGACCTAGGGTGGTCCTCCGCCTCCCCTTCCTCTCTTCCCCCTCCTTCCACAAAGAGAGAGAGACCTCTCCTGTCTCGTTTGCCGCGTTCTGCGCCCTGTAATCGTCGGGATCCTGTGATCGCTTCATTTTCGAGATCGCTAGCGGGTGACCACCGCTTCTTCTTTTCTTCGTTCGCTCTGCTTTTCTTCTTTCCCTCCCTCTCCCTCTCTCTCTCCGTACGAAGTGTGTGGGCTGTTTTTTCTTTTTGCTTTTTTCTGCGTCTCTTTCTTGTTTACTTGCGCTTGGGCGTAGATAAAGCAGTCCACAATATTTCAACAACGGAAAGAAGTAAAAGAAATCGCAATCAAAAACTCTAGTGCGTACAACAGAAATTATATATTTATATATATATACGTGTGTGTGTGTACGGAAGTATCTTGACTTATGAAAGTACCAACAGACGAGTTTTTCGAGTTACCCAGCTATAGTTTGAGATACCAGCTGGCTTAATTGGTTAAAACAGCTGAATAGGGAAAAGGAATAATATATATATTTTTAGTTACATCTCTTAAATATACCTTATAAATCCAGTTTATAATTATTTATACTCTCTTTTATCAGATTTAATTTTTGGTTGGGTACTTGAACTTCGGTACGTTGATTCTGCTTTAATTAAGTCACAACACTGTTTTATCCCTTTTCTGTTAATCCCATTTCAGAACTTCGTATCTTTAATTTTTATAAACCTTCTCGTAATTTTTACAGAAAATCGTCTACACTTTTCAAAAACGGTTTTGATAGTTAATTTTGATGAATAAATTATGCATTTCCCCCCAGCTATTTCGTTTTATTTCATAGCCGTGATTTTTGAATAGAAGTCGAACTCGAATATTCCTTGAAAGTAAACTTTTTCTCAGTACTGTCATCTGAATTTTACCCTATCCTTCTTTGTGCGTTTTCCAAAGTCCATTCAGTGTTATTGAATGCCCCTTTGCTAAGGTTCGATTTATTAAAACAAAACATAAAAAACTATTAAAGAAACGTCAGATGATTTTACAGGTATTTTATCCAATCTGATACTTTTTATTCCTTTTCTTTCTTTACTAGATTAACGGTAGATCTGTATGGCTAAGTCAGGGTAGGGTTTTACCTTTCTTACTAGATTAGCGGCAGTAGAAGTGTAACTACAGGCTTTGTCCATGTAAACCTAAACCAACCTAACTTTATTTATGTCATATAAAGTTGAAAGACCGGGTTTTCAGATAGACAAATATCTAGGACCTGGTCAAACTGCTATTTTGAAAAGGTTTGTAAATAAGATGTACACATTTATGTTGTACAAATGCACATACTAAACAAATAAACAAAAATATATTGATTTTTATATAGTTAGAAGGTTTGGCCAGTGCTCTTAGAGCACAAAATAATATAACAGTTTTGGAATAACAGTACACTAATTTGGTTACAATATATAAAAAGCACAAAAATCGTATAAACATTTCAAAATATAGAAATATGATTGCAATGTGAAAATATTCAACTTTTCCTATATTAAATGCATCTGTTAAAGGATCTCAGTATTAAGAACGTGTAAAAATTTAATTACTACTAAACTCTTTGAGTTAATCAAAATTCTTTAACTGTAAAATAGGTTTTTTATTACATGAAACAAAATATTTCGGTTAATAACAATTATGGGGAATAATTCATAACTTTGCTGAGTTAAAGACTAAAATACTGAATTTTTAAATAAATGCAATTGATATTTATATACTTTGGTTAAACATTTACTAAAACATATTTCATTCTTTTATAAGTTTATGAACAAATTGTTCAAACTTTTCTAGTAAAAAAAAAAAAAAACTATCATTGTATATTTTTTATTAATAAAATTTTGAGAATTGTTTTAGTTATCACGTTATTTAGTTTGTTTTATTTAGTCGTTTATATTTTCTGAGGTTTTTTTTTGGGGGGGGGGGGGTGGAAAGAAAATGTCTAAAGCCCTAAAATTGTATAGTTTGGTTTGGTTTTGGAGTGCTACGGTCTACTTTTTGCAACACGAGAGCTGATGAGACCCTAAATTAGTATAATCCGGCCCTGTTAAGATGGGATTTCTTCTAGTTGACTGCATTAATTTTGGCTTCATTTCGGACTTTTTATTTTTAATTTGCCTTTGACAGAAAATCCTGCAACTATTATGCACTCCTTCTTGAACTTTTCTCTACATTAGCAAAGCAATTTTGTCGATCTTCCTCAGTTGAGCTCTAGAAAATTGCTCTTGTTTATTACAGTCATTTGAAATCATTTAAAAACTCCTTGTGATAACTTTCCCATCTAATTTTAATCACAACAAGTTGTATGCTTTGCCAAAAGTAAGTGAACTTTAAATTTAAATGACTTTTTAAACTTTAAATCTGTACAAGTGGCTTTATTTACATTGGTAGAAGACATTCTTATTTCGATGCAATTTACCTTTGCTTTAGTGGATTTTCATTTAGAATCAAAAACTTCACTTTCTTGATATTAAATACTTCCGAAAAGTCTTAACATGAGATTAAGCTGTCATTTCGGCGTTTTCAGTTTCAGTAAAATTATTTCCAATTTCCAATTTGATGTATTATTATTACTTTAAAAACTATTTTTTCTCAGAAAACACAGTTAGAAGACAAAAAAAAAACTATTTTACATTCTTATCAAAACAAAATAGTGGCAGGGGATTATTCCGAAATTGTCAAATTTTTATTTCAAAATATAAATGAGAAAAATAAATACAAAATCTATGCATGCATCGAGATAGATAAATCTAAATTTCGAAGCTCTTTCTCCTGATATATATGTAAGATAAAACTAGATGGTGGAATGATGTGAAAAATGTACTTAGAATGGCAACCTGACTTCGAATGTTTTACTAATATGTTTTAAAAATTAATCTTTTGACAAATCAACCTTTAATATTATTTTATGTAATAAATGTTATTTCATGTACTGTCGTCTATTTGTGTGATCGTATTATCCTGACTCTATATATATATATATATATATATATATATATATATATATATATATATATATATATATATATATAATGACACGGACGAGTGATTAAGGCATGGAAGACACATTTGATTTCATATATAAAAACTTCTCTATTGTAATCTTTTTGTATATGGTTATGCCATTTAGATATCCTTTTTTCTCATAATTTGCCACGACAAGCGTGGAGGATGTTATCAGTCCGAGTTGCCCCTCAGAACTGTCTCTTTTGGCGTTGCTACTTAAGCAAATTCTTATGTCTACTATCGCGTCAGCTTTTTTACTCTGTATAGTCTCTGTATAGTATCGAGGCTGTATCTTTCTCCTATTACGTTATCGTTCATGAGTTCTAACTATTTTTAACTATAACTCGCTTAATTCTTAACCCCCATTCTTAAACCTGACACACACACACACACACACACACACACACACACACACACATATATATATATATATATATATATATATATATATATATATATATATATATATAGAAAGGAAGAGAGGGGTTTGGGGGAGATATTTATTTATTTATAAATATATGTATGAATATGTATATATATGAAAGCATGTATGTATGTGTATATGTATGCATATCCATGAATAGATATTTAATGTCATATTAATGTTGGATGTGGGCAAGAGCTTTGGGTAATTGTGGTTTATGTTCTCTCCATGCAGAGTCATGCTCTTCGCGCTCGACACCGAAACCCCGTCCTACGTCGGCGACGATGCGGCCCAACGTCACGTTTCAGACGTATGCCTGCCCAGAGGCCTACGCCAAGTGGTACTGTCTCAACGGAGCAACGTGCTTCGCCGTCAAAATAAGGGATTCCATACTCTACAACTGCGAGTAAGTAACCACCATCTCTTTTTAGACTAGCCACGCTTCGCTCAAAATCCACTCTTGCGCATTATTTTTCGGAGACTACCGCTAATTTCGCTGTCATGAGTATGAGGTCCACAAGAGCCACCAGTCTTCTCCCAAATTAGCACTAGAAGCTATTCTCCTGAGACCGAAACGCCCACACTCAATTACAGAGCGGTATGCGCTTGCTGAGCTACTTCGAAGGGTATCCGCTGCATCGAGTGATCTAAGTACCAGTTGACCGCTTTATCTTCAAAAATTTATTCCACTTCCCGCCATCATGGCGAGCCCACACACCGATTACAAGAATCTAGCATTTTCGCATTTAGCTTACGATTTCTTTTTGCGTCGAAGAAAGCAAGGATTTCTCGTGTGATAGTGGAAAATTTTCAACTTTTCACAAGTCAGCGTGTTCTTCTTGTTGTTGTTTCTCATGCCACTTGGACACACCAATCACGATCGAGCCTGCAGGCTCTTGTATTAAGGCTAAAGGGTGGGCCTTTCGTTTTACTGAGCACCATTAAGTTGTAAGAACGACTTTGCTCAAGTGGGTCCTCGTAATTTTGAAGCATGGACCAAGTAGAAGATCCATAAACTTGGCCTGCCAACCCCAAAAGTATTGATCGAGAACTTGGAGGACATTGTGACCATAAACATATTTTACGTGCCTCAGTCACCTTTAACGAACACAGCGGATCTTAGGCCAGCTCAAAGACGGCTTAGGCCAGTTCCGAACCCTCAAAGTCTCTGTTACGATACTATTGCTTTTGCGACTGAGCTGCCGAGGCTTGACACTAGTCAGTGTAAACCAAACTAAATCGATTGAAAGCTTTTTGCTACCGCAAGGGATATTCATGCAATCTTCGTCTGAAAAATTAATCTTAAACTGAAACTGTTACGTTGCTTTTTCAACGGGTTCAGGTTGACACGTGATAAGGCTTCAATGCATGCCAACTACGTACTTTAGACTTTTAACAGATCACTTTTTTACTCACTGTAATCCACTTAGGAAAAAATTCAGGACTTTTTTTCTAATTTTCCTTTTTATCTCAGATTTATGGTATCGGATACGAGACGGAATGAAAAATTAAACCGTATTTTTTATCCATCGCAACCCGATTCCCGCTGCATCTTTGATAATGTATTACACTTCCGCCGTCACGACGAGCGTATTTTCACAAGAATCTAGTAATGTCCGGTCCATAATAAATCCGTTGCCATGGGACCCACCATAACAGAGCGACCGTAACTCTGATTTCGCGTGGACGGAGGAAAAGAACATTTTCTTAAATTTTATTCCGGTATATGTAGACACATATTGATTCGCAAGGTCACACACAGAAAATTGTGAGATTGCTGTATCATTCCTAATAACGTATTATTTCGAACTCAAAAAATCTCTCTTTGCAAAGATATCAATTAAAAAACAAGTTTTAATATCCCCTATTACATCGTCTTAAAGCATCTATGACCAGCAAATATTTTGCGTTTCCTATACTTAGTACCGGTGAAAATAATGAAAATTTAAGGCTGGTGGTATAAACTTGTATTATTAAGGAAGGTCTGTATCTGCCATATTGAATTCCTCTCGCTCTATGTTAACCTATGGGAAAAATAAAATTCCCTTTGACCACATCACATTTTAAGAATTCTTTAAGCAAGTCACACTACGGGAAAGGAGTAGCAAATTCTCTATGATGCTGTTTCCCTTTTAAAAAAATCAAGAAAATTTTATTTAATTTTATCTTTGCTAATTGTTAACATGAAGCGAAAGTTAAGCAATATGGCATGTACAAACCAGCCTTAATACAAGGATAAAAAATTCAATGATGAAAAGTTCAAATAGAAAAGAACTCAGTTGTAAAAATGCAATCTAAATAAAAAAAAATAACGGAATTATGTAAATTACATTTCTGTCTAATCCTATTTTTTTTATAACACACATGTAATAAGGTTGCAGCCTTCCGAAATAAAAATTGCAGAGTATGAATTCACTTTAACGGCAACTAGGAATAGAGATTGAAATGACGTGAATTCACGTCAAGGGTCGCGAATGGGGTAAGAAAAAGAAAGAAGTTTCATAAAAGTAAATATCTTTAACCACTCAACAGTTCAAGGAATTAAGAAAGGGGTTCTCATTATGTCTAATTAATATTATTATTGCCGATATTGTAAGATAACTACATTTATGGGCAAAATATGTATAAAAAATCCTTTATTGGATTCAAAATTAAGTATTAAATGTTCTATTGATCAGTAATATCATCTATGAGTCAAAACGTTAACTTGATAACATTAAATATGAGGCAAATGAGCTTTGAAATTGTTATGCCCTCACCACATACGAACAAATAACGCTGCGTACAAAAATCTTTATGAATCACAGAGAAAACTGCTATCAGTATTTTATTAATCAAGGCTGTACCCCAAAAATAATTTTCCGACTTATTCAACATGGAAATTTAGAATTTTATGATAATGATTGAATTTGCCTACTACTGCTGTCTTCCGCTACAGAATTATGTATGATAATTGTTATAAAGCATAGCAATTTATACAAACATATCTAATTAACAGATGAAAATGTCTGCTTAAATAATATGATTTTGGGGTTAGAGGCCTGAAAATACGGTCCACTTCCCTCTCGGTACGGCCGTGGAGTTAAAAGTCAAACTTTTATTTCTTTTTTCAA